>CM038632.1:35720768-35973268 GCA_021554675.1 Leuciscus idus | reverse complement strand
TCAATCTGTGCTGTATTAATTTAAATAATTCTACTGTTTTGGGCTGAATAAATAAACGCTATTTATTCAATAGTGCTACTTATTCTGCATTAACAAAATGTATTTGTTTAAATAAAGCTACTGCTTTAGCATAAAAAATATTAAGTTTAGGTTTACATCCGTTGGGTTCACTGACATCAGTGTCAAAGTGTGACATCATCAAAGTGTGACATCACTCAGACTTTAGTCAGCTGAAGCCGTCATGATGGCGTTCTCTGATTTGAGAACTCGTGTGTGTGTGTGTGTTTTGTCCCCTCACTCACCCCGTAGTACAGGTTCTTGGCCAGCGTGTGTATCAGCAGCATCTTGCCGGCGGCGACGGATCCGTACAGACAGACGGCGGCGTAGAAGTGTGTGTACCAGAACATGGAGCGACCCGTCAGTGTGACGAGCACAGCCACGATCAGAACCGACAGCAGAGCCACGACCCAGCCCAGCAGCACCACACACACCGCACACGCCAGATCATGTGTGTATCGCCTGCCTGTGGGAGAACACACACACACATCAGATCACACACACCGCACACGCCAGATCATGTGTGTATCGCCTGCCTGTGGGAGAACACACACACACACACACATCAGATCACACACACCGCACACGCCAGATCATGTGTGTATCGCCTGCCTGTGGGAGAACACACACACACACACACATCAGATCACACACACCGCACACGCCAGATCATGTGTGTATCGCCTGCCTGTGGGAGAACACACACACACACATCAGATCACACACACCGCACACGCCAGATCATGTGTGTATCGCCTGCCTGTGGGAGAACACACACACACACATCAGATCACACACACGCCAGATCATGTGTGTATCACCTGCCTGTGGGAGAACACACACACACACACACATCAGATCACACACACCGCACACGCCAGATCATGTGTGTATCGCCTGCCTGTGGGAGAACACACACACACACATCAGATCACACACACCGCACACGCCAGATCATGTGTGTATCGCCTGCCTGTGGGAGAACACACACACACACACACATCAGATCACACACACCGCACACGCCAGATCATGTGTGTATCGCCTGCCTGTGGGAGAACACACACACACATCAGATCACACACACCGCACACGCCAGATCATGTGTGTATCGCCTGCCTGTGGGAGAACACACACACACACATCAGATCACACACACCGCACACGCCAGATCATGTGTGTATCGCCTGCCTGTGGGAGAACACACACACACACATCAGATCACACACACCGCACACGCCAGATCATGTGTGTATCGCCTGCCTGTGGGAGAACACACACACACACATCAGATCACACACACCGCACACGCCAGATCATGTGTGTATTGCCTGCCTGTGGGAGAACACACACACACACACACATCAGATCACACACACCGCACACGCCAGATCATGTGTGTATCGCCTGCCTGTGGGAGAACACACACACACACACATCAGATCACACACACCGCACACGCCAGATCATGTGTGTATCGCCGGCCTGTGGGAGAACACACACACACATCAGATCACACACACCGCACACGCCAGATCATGTGTGTATCGCCTGCCTGTGGGAGAACACACACACACACACACATCAGATCACACACACCGCACACGCCAGATCATGTGTGTATCGCCTGCCTGTGGGAGAACACACACACACATCAGATCACACACATCGCACACGCCAGATCATGTGTGTATCGCCGGCCTGTGGGACTGATGTCTGGTCATGTGACCCTCACGTACCCACACTGCTGGTCATCAAGCACTTCCTGCCCAGGTAGATCACCGTGGCGACGGCCGCCATGAGGTTGATGATGGTGCCGACGCGCGCGGGATACGCCACCACTGTCAGTCCCAGCAGGTCGAAGAACACCATGTTACCGTGGCGATACTCCGAGGAATCCGCCAGCTCATCCGACATCACCAGGTGCTTGAGTACAGACAGGATGTTGTCGCCTTGGTGACAGAGACAAACAGGAAGTCCATCATTCTCAAAGCAACATGATCTGTCTGTCTATATAAGACAGGTTTAAACCATTAAAGTCTGTTAAATATCAGAGCAATCTGTTCTGAATCGCTCTGGAAATCAGCAAACACGACTGTTGACTCATATCTGCCCTAAACGATGATGGAGAATTAATATACTATCATAAAACACACAGCACTGGCTCTGCGTTCTGATTGGACGAGCCAGGTTTAAGAGAAGTTCAGTAAACACACATCAGCTGAATTCGACATGCATTAATGCTCCGTTTGCTTATTGCTAATAATCTGCTTATGGCTAATGCATTATTTATTTTGCTTATTGTTTTTATTAATAAATGTAATTACTTGTAATAAATGTAATAAATGAACATTGGCATCTTTCATCATATTGCTCTTCTGCAGTTTTAATAAAAACAATTCAACAGTCGAAGACAACCGTTACAATAGAGAATAAGAGACCAGATTTAACACACACACACTCAAACACACACACACACTCACACACACACTCAAACACACACTCAAACACACACATGTATTTACTGAATCCCTCTAGAGCTTCAGATGAACTGAAATTTTGCATTTCAGATGTTACATTTCAAACAAAGATGATTTTAAGCAGTGTAGAGAGAGAGAGTGTGTGTGTGTGTGTGTGTGTGTGTGTGTGTGTGTGTGTGTGTGTGTGTGTGTGTGTGTGTGTGTGTGTGTGTGTGTGTGTGAGAGAGAGTCTCTCACCTGCTCTCTGGATGGAGTCGATGTGGATTCGCTCCGGAGTGTCATATTTTGTGTGATAGATGAAACCGTTCTCGATGAACGCAAGATCAATCCCTGCAGGAGACAGAAGAAGAAGAAGAAGAAGAAGAAGAAGAAGAAGAAGAAGAAGAAGAAGAAGAAGAAGAAGTCTTTACCATGATCTCAGAAAATACTCCTGATTTCATCATTACCTTCCACCTGTAAAACGTGTTAATACTGTGTTGTTGTCTGGTAAAGTTCTGTCAGCCACAGCTGTGTGTTTCACCATAACTTCCACAGATGTTTTAGTGTTTCCCTCACCAGGAATATTCCCGAAGTCCCTGTAGATGCGGAAGTCTGTGTCGGAGGGAATGACTCCGCTCTGGAAAACCTCCTGACCGACGACTGAGGCGAACGGGGTGAACAGCGGCTCGCACATACGCCTGCACCAGCCACGGGTTCTCTGGACCTGACACACACACACGAACGCACACACACACAGAGACATACACAGAGAGACACACACACACACACGCATGCACACACCCGAACACGCACACACACACAGAGACATACACAGAGAGACACACACACACACGCATGCACACACCCGAACACGCACACACACAGAGACATACACAGAGAGACACACGCATGCACACACCCGAACACGCACACACACAGAGACATACACAGAGAGACACACACACACACACGCATGCACACACCCAAACACGCACACACACAGAGACATACACAGAGAGACACACACACACACACGCATGCACACACCCGAACACGCACACACACAGAGACACACACACACACACACACACACACACACACGCACACACGCACACACAGAATAAAAATTTTCGCCATGGAATCAAAACATTAACATAAAAATGTAATTGCGACTTTTTTACTCGAAATTTAGTCAGAATTGTGAGATATAAACTTGTTATTAAAAAAGATAATTACGAAATTTTATCTCACAATTCTGATAACAAAAATAAGATTAAAAGGATGCAAATACTTTTTCTTTTTCTTCTAGCTTCTATTGCTCTTTTTAACCAGTGAATTGACATTACTTTCCAGTTATTCCTGATTTACTGGATAAGGATAAAAGATCAGGATTTAAACAAATATTTTTACTTGCAATTTCAACCTGACAATATATTTTAGAGGGTGAAAAATGTATATTCATTATAAAATGCCCATGACGTTTTAAGAGTTTATAAATGTTCCAGGTCCAGGAATCACACTTTTACAATGAGGCTTCCTCATTTCTCCTCGTGAGGATACGACCATGTGAATCCTGGGGTGAATTAAAATAATAAATATGTTGATTGTTAGTAGTTTGATCTGACTGTGGTGTGTGTCGTCTCGAGGTCGTCTGGGTGAACAGTGCAACAGTGCAGATTCTCCTGCAAGTGTTCGGCGCTGACACACACAGGTGTGTGTGTGTGTGTGTGTGTGTGTGTGTGTGTGTGTGTGTGCGTGGAGTGTTTACCTGTCTGAAACACCACCTCCTTCCCCCCCACACCTGCCGCCTCCAGGTTCACAAACGCTCGCACCTGCTGAGCCCAGGGATGCTGGGTAATGAAGCCGTGACTCGCCTGAGAGAGAGAGAGAGAGAGACGTCAACAACCATCAACCTCGACCTTTACATGCATGAGTGTGTGTGAGTGTGTGCAGACAATGCACTGCCTGATGGGATACTGTAGTAGACGGTTGCATACCGTATTTTCCGGACTATAAGTCACACTTTTTTTCATAGTTTGGCTAGTCCTGCGACTTATAGTCAGGTGTGACTTATATATCGAAATTAATTCATACTGACTGACATGAACCATGAGAAAACATTACCGTCTACAGCCGCGAGAGTACAGATGCTGCTCCTGTAGCCTATACCCCTGAAAAAATTAACTGAAAAACTGAAACATTAACCTAAAGACAACTGAGAAAGCCTGAACACAAACAAAATTCCCCTAAAAAGAAAAAAATCTCCATGTTTCCGGTGCTGATGCGGTGGTGGTGACGCGTTCATGTAACATGTAAGGGTGGCGCTGCCAATAAAGCACCTAAAAGCCGTCACAGAGAACCGGCAAAAGTTATGATTATGAATATGTCAAATATAGCAAGGAGAGATTTTAAATAAACAAGTGTTTTCTGTGTCAGTGTCGGCTGCAAAGATGAAGTTGACGATGCTGACTCACGATCTTCGCAGTAGTGCCAGAGAGAAATGCACATTTCATACGGATGACATAAGCAGAGAACAGTCTGTTTTCTTTTGTTTTGAATTGTTCTGTTTAAAAGTAGACATTTCAAACTTTCTATAGATATATGTCTCATGTCTATGAAGCAAGTAGGCTACCTTACGCTGAGTTTCGGTTCATTTATGAGACGAGCTCCAGTTCACGCGCCGGCGCCTCCGTGTCCTGATTATATATTGTCTGCTATATTTACTTCTTTTTTGCTATATTTATTAAATTCAGGCAATTGGTTGATGAAACATTGATTAAAATTAAGATACAATTAATACAAAACTAAATTAAATTTAAAGACAGGCTTTATGCTTTCTGTTTGAGGTCTCAGTGAAAGTTTTAAAGCTGTCTTTTAGTGTCGCTTTCAGAGCGCTCACGTCCGTAACGGAGAACTGTCCCGTCCGTAACATTGTTTTTTTTGTAAAAATAAATTTCTAAATAAATGCGACTTATTTATTTAGTTTTTATTAAACATATACATTTTATCCAGTGCAACTTATATATGTTTTTTTCCTCTTCATGACGCATTTTTTGACTGATGCAACTTATACTCTGGAGCGACTTATAGTCCGGAAAATACGGTAGTTATAATTTTCTCCCTGATATTATCAATCTTGTAAGTAAAGAAGTTCATAAAGTCATTACTGCTGTGCTGCTTGGAAACGTCAAGGGTTGAAGCTTTATTATTCGTTAGTTTAGCCACTGTTTCAAATAAATACCTAGGGTTGTGTTTATTTTCTTCTAATAGGGTTGAAAAATAAGCAGATCTAGCAGCTTTTAAAGCCTCTCTGTATGCAATCGAGCTCTCCTTCCATGAAATCCGAAATACCTCTAGTTTTGTTTTCTTCCAGTTGCGCTCAATTTTTCTGGTATATTTTGTGTTAAGGGGCCGAGTGTGCTCGTTGTACCACGGCGTTGGACTATTTTCTTTAATCTTCTTTAAGCGTAAAGGAGCAAAGTGCAAAGGAGCAAAGAAGGTAAGTGTGTCTAAAGTGCTGGGAAAGAGAGAGTTAAACATTTCTGTCACAATATCGAGTTCTTCTAAGCTATTTGGGACGCTGAGGAGATTAAACTGATTCTGTATCAGTTCTGAAACTGTATGTGTGAGTATGTGTGTGTGTGTGTGTGTGTGTTTGTGAGAAGGTCAGCCACACCTACAGGATGTTCTGCTCGGCCCCGTTGAAGAGGAAGATTAGTGTGTGTGTGTGTGTGTGTGTGTGTGTGTGTGTGTGTGTGTGTGTGTGTGTGTGTGTGTGTGTGTGTGTCGTGACCTCTGACCTGCAGGATGTTCTCCTCGGCCCCGTTGAACAGGAAGTGTCGTGTGTGTGTCGTGTGTGTGTCGTGTGTGTGTCGTGACCTCTGACCTGCAGGATGTTCTCCTCGGCCCCGTTGAACAGGAAGATTAGTATGTGTGTGTGTGTCGTGTGTGTCATGTGTGTGTCGTGTGTGTGTGTGTGTGTGTGTCGTGTGTGTCGTGACCTCTGACCTGCAGGATGTTCTCCTCGGCCCCGTTGAACAGGAAGATTAGTATGTGTGTGTGTGTCGTGTGTGTGTCGTGTGTGTGTTGTATGTGTGTCGTGTGTGTGTCGTGACCTCTGACCTGCAGGATGTTCTCCTCAGCCCCGTTGAACAGGAAGATCACGCCGTGTTTGAGAGGAGTGGAGAGATTCGCCATAGAGTGTAAAACCTCCAGCATCACTGAGCAGCTGACGGCGTCATCACTGGCTCCTGAAACACACACACACACACACACACACACACACAGTTAGTAATAACACACAACCTGCAGTTACTACTGACACACTAGAGTAAAGCATGCACACATCATGAAATAAAATCAATAAAATCAGAGGGAACATGACATGATTTGAAACATGACAGAACAACAACAGAATCACAGACTGACTCAAACCACAACTGCCTATGAAAACACTCATGCATCTTTAACATGCAGACACCACACACACACACAAACACACACGCTCACACACACACACACACACACACACACACACACACACACTCACTCACACACAGAGAGTCTCACCCTCTCTCACATTCACACACAAACTCACACAAACACACCCTCATGCATATGCATCTTTAACATGCAGACATCAGCAAATCATCTGACCAGATCACACACACACATACACACACACACACACACACACACAAATCAGTGTTCCCGCTGTTCACTTTCACTTCCTGGATTTCTAAGGATCATGGTTTCACACCACAGATCACAAGAGTATAATAGGAAATAATGCACTGTATGCATAAATAACACAAATAATGTAACACACCCGTCCATAAACACACAACATCAGACATGAGCCATGAGATCTGACTCAAAGATCACTGACACCAAACACAACGAAACCTTCAACTGTTGGATCTGATCTCTGTCACTCCAAACAACAGCAAACAAAACTAACAAAACTGAGACAAAGTTCACCAGTGAAGAAATGAGGAACATTCTGTTCATGACATCATATCAAAACAATTCCTCACAATAATTCCTCAAAATAATTCCTCATAAGACAAAAAACAGCCTGTTCCAGATTCCCAATCACACATGAGGTCTTCAACATTATTTCTCCCAGACAGTGAAGAGTTAAACAGAGAGAATGACTCACAGCTCCTGCGTCTCATGTTTCTCCTGAGGAAAACACTAATAGAGTTTAGAAAATAAGATTTACAGTAAATAGAGTAAGATTTGCTCAAGATCCCAAAGCCTGCAGTAAAAAGTCTCAATATCAATTTTCATTTTACAGACTCTCACTGGGACTTGTTTTAAATTTTCCTACTTTAAAACATCTGAGACAAAGATAATTGTGATTCTCAATTATGTCTCATTTAAGTCTCAGAAGTTATGAAAGAGCAACATCTGAGCAATAACTCTTTCCCTTAATGAGGCTTCATAATATTCACTGCAAGAAACTAGTAGAAACATGTTGATACTTAGAACATAGAGTTGATATTGTATCACACTTGAAACTTAAATGATACGTCACGCAACTGAGATCTCAAAGCTCTGAAGGATTTAAAGGGACAGTTCACCCAAAAATGAAAAAAATATGAATTTAATATAATTAAAAAAAAACTTTTATGATGGACAGATGCACTTTTATCATGGATAGATGCACTTTTATAATGGATAGATCCACTTTTATGATGGAGAGATGCACTTTTATGATGGACAGATGCACTTTTATGATGGATAGATGCACTTTTATGATGGATAGATGCACTTTTATAATGGATAGATCCACTTTTATAATGGATAGATGCACTTTTATGATGGACAGATGCACTTTTATGATGGATAGATGCACTTTTATGATGGACAGATGCACTTTTATGATGGACAGATGCACTTTTATGATGGATAGATGCACTTTTATGATGGATAGATGCACTTTTATAATGGATAGATCCACTTTTATGATGGATAGATGCACTTTTATGATGGATAGATGCACTTTTATGATGATAGATGCACTTTTATGATGGATAGATGCACTTTTATGATGGAGAGATGCACTTTTATGATGATAGATGCACTTTTATGATGGATAGATGCACTTTTATAATGGATAGATCCACTTTTATCATGATAGATGCACTTTTATGATGGATAGATGCACTTTTATGATGGATAGATGCACTTTTATGATGGACAGATGCACAGATGCACTTTTATGATGGATAGATGCACTTTTATCACGGATAGCTGCACTTTTATGATGGACAGATGCACTTTTATGGACTTCAAAACAGAAACAGCCATTCACTGTCATTATAAAAGCTTGGAAGAGCCAGGACATTTTTTAATATAACTCCGACTGTATTCGTCTGAAAGAAGAATGTCATATACACCTAAGATGGCATGAGGGTGAGTAAACCGTGGGCTAATTTAACTATCCCTTTAAGGAAGAAGCGTGTTGATGTGTGGAGCGTTGCTGTGACGTACCCGGGCTGTTGGCCACGGAGTCGAAGTGGCAGTTGGCGAGCATGAAGTGCTGCGCGCCGGTCTTGGGTTCGAGTCTGACGGCGATGTTGGTGACGCGGGCGTAGACGCTGGTGAAGCCGCCGAGGAAGTCGATGCTGAAGGAGCCGGTGGGTCGCTGCACATCCACAGTGATGGAGTGAGGCCCGGTTCTGCTCTCGGCCCGGATCTGCTCCACCTGATCCAGCAGGTACTGCACCGTCACGACCTCGTTCTCTGGGCTCCCGACGGTCCGCGGCCCCACGCTCGTGATCCGCTCCAGATGCTTCCTGATGCACATCAGCATAACACACAACTTTACACATGTGACCTCAACTCTGCTGCTCTGTTTTTACTCTGTTGTTATTTATTTATCTATAGATCGTGAGTTTTGTTCCTATGGAGTTTTATCACTTATTTAATTGCAGCAGAGAAGCCAGATAAAGATTCAATGTACCTGTATGTAATGACTAAAGATTACTCTACTCTATTCTATTCTATCATATACTATCATATTCTTTCAACTCTATTCTATTCCATCCCATCCTTTCTACTCTACTCTATTCTACTCTTTCCATTCTACTCTATTCTTTCTATTCTACTCTATTATATTCTTTCTATTCAACTCTATTCTATCTACTCTATTTTATTCCACTCTATTCTATCCTATCCTTTCTACTCTATTCTATCATATTCTATACTATACAATTCTATTCTATTCTGTTCTATTCTACTTTATCCTATTCTTTCTATTATTTTATATTGTACTCTATTATATTCTACTCTATCCTATTCTGTTCTAATCAAGTGTATTCTAATGTACTCAATCCTTTATGGACGAATGAAACATTCACAACGAGATGAATAAGAAACAAATTTTCATTTATTGCCAACTTTAATCATCATAAGTAGAAATTTCTGTAGTATGATATTTAAAACATAAACATGTAAACATATAGAGAAAATGTTTATATAAATGTTTTTTCTTTTCTTGTTTTAAGCACATTGAATTAAATACCATTTTATTAAAACAAGAATGAATGAATTTATCGCAACTCGCTTACTTAAAGGATCCATAACCTTCATGTGACTTATTTTATGTTGCCAGAGAACCAATACTAGATATCCTAAAATGAACCTTTTATTATCCTTTTAGATTCTGTTCATGCTTTCCTGTGTAATCAAAACCCAGCAGACAGATATTATTAATGCATTAAAGTTGATAAATATGTCTCATAATAAGTCATCTATTTTACCACGGTACCATAAATAATCAGAGGAACTAGTTACTGTTGTCATAGCAACACTCTGGTAAATTGTATAAGCCACAACTGTCATCAAAAACAATAGTAATATCAGTAACAAAAGTAACAATAACAGTAGTAACTAACAACAGTAGATGTAAACAAAATATTGAGTATTTTGGTAACACTTTACAATAAAGTTAATTAGTTAACATTTTAGTTAATGTATTAACGAACATGAACTAACAATGAACAATTCATTTGTTATAGTATTTATTAATCTTTGTTAATGGTAGTTAATAAATCCAGCTGTTCGTTGTATGTTCATGTTAGTTCACAGCGCATTAACTAATGTTGACAAATACAACCTTTGATTTTAATAATGTAGGGCTATTAGTAAATGTTGAAATTAATATTAACTAAGATTAATAAATGCTGTAGAAGTATTTTATACTTTTAAGTTAACCAATGAACCTTAATGTAAAGTGTTACCAGTATTTTGATTATAATAAATACCAATCAAAATTACAACTTAATTTAATAAAAACACATACAGACTTTCAGGAAAAAAATATTTCAATTTTAAATGTTAAATATTAGTCTATATAAAGTTTTTTGGGCGGTCTATCACAGCATAAACAATCATGAAATAATTTAAAAACACTATAGCATTTTTACCTTGACACTATGGTGATTTACCATAGTATTCTATTAATGTATTATTGAAGTGGCATGTAAATATTATGATATATGATTATGGTAATCATGCAATACCACAGTAAACACGGCTGTACTGTGGTAAAGTGTACCTGGCCCGGACGGAGTTGAACTGTCCTGTGCTTCTGCTGATGACGAGCTGCTGGACTGAGATCAGAACCAGAACCCACAGAACACACACGAACCCGAGCATCAGAACCACAGCGGAAGTCTCACTCAGCAGCTGTGCGCTCACTTCCGGCTTGTGTTTGCGGCTCCGGAACCCGTTCATCGCGTTCGCTTCATCGCGACTGTGTTCCTGGTTCTGCTGGTTCTGGTTCTGCTGGGCTCTGATCCTGCGGACCGTAGAGTCTCTCTCCATCTTTACTGCTGCTGTCAGCGCGGACGGAAGCGGCGGAGGGACACACTTCAGCAGAGACGAATCGCAGTGATGGGAGGGCCAGATACACAAGCCCCGCCCATGTGAACATAGGCCCCTCCCCTTAGTTTTGTCTTTCGAGACAGTGCAAACTGAACTGGTGCATTACTGCCATCATCTGTGTGAAAACACACACTACACCCATTATTAACGTCATTTAATCCTCAATAGAACTCTTTTTAGCATACATAAGGAATGTTCCTAAATTTATAGACTATATTTAGAATATTTTTCTTTAAAGTCATTTATAGTCTATATTTCTATATATTTGGCAACACATCTACATTTACATATATATACATCTACATATCTACATAGATTACTGTTTAGTATTAGACCACAGCGACTCCTTCTGGAAAACCCCAGCAAAAATACTAATTATTTTAATATCACCTTTACTCATTATTGATCGGATTGTTCTGATCTGATCGAAAGTTCTGACATTTTCACACAAAATTAAATTACAAACGATTGTTGATTGTTCAATTGATAACTAAATATTTCTTTGTGAAATATGCAATTTAGTCTATACTGTGATATTTAAGATGTTTGTTTTTTTTGTAAGAAATTGTAAATAATTCGTTAAAAAAATAACTGGCACAGTGTGTGTGTGTGTGTGTGTGTGTGTGTGTGTGTGTGTGTGTGTGTGTGTGTGTGTGTGTGTGTGTGTGTGTGTGTGTGTGTGTGTGTGTGTGTGTGTGTGTGTGTGTGTTTCTTTGTTAAAAAAAAAACATTTTAAAACATTTGAAACATCATTAGTAGGGATATTTGCAGTATGTACAAAATAATTTAAAAAATGCTACAAAATACCCTCTTTTCATCCCCTTAAATTGATATTAAAATGTATAATGTATAAACTTTTAATATTCAAACAATAAACTAAGCTTCCCTGTAGCTCAAACAGTGGAGCGCTGGTGCTTGTAACGCCAAGGTATGGGTTCGATTCCCAGAGAAAGCAAGAACTGACAAATAAATAGGCTTCATGGAATACCATGAAAGATGAATAAATATGTAGGCCTACTTTGAAATGGAACAATAAACAATAAAATGGAAAAACAAACGGAAAAAACAATAAAACCTGCCAAAAAAGTATCTCTGTAACTGCTGTCACGCCATCAGTGCAGTCTCGAGGTGGAGCGGCTGTCACTGACCACATCCCGGCCTGAATGAGTCAAACACACAGGAGGATAGTCATCTTTGTCATGGAAGGAAAAACGGACTTTGGTTGCTCATATTCATTGGCGGGAACTGTGTGGAGTTTTCTGTTTTCCGTTTGATGCAATGGAGGAAAAGAAGGAAGAAACGACGCAAATCTAAATCTCTGTCCATCATTTTGCGAGCTGATAAAGGAACTTTTTGCACAATATTGGAAATATTTAGGCTACATTTTAAACTATGAAGGCGAGCCAGTTGATATTCTTGAGATAGGATTTCACAAGTAATGTGCAAACTTTGCTCTTATGCCGGTGGAGAAGTCTCAAACCCCAGACAATTATTCACTACGGAAAGCGAAAGTAAAAATATCTGACGCCGCATTAATAGATAATATTATCTTAGAGACGATGAGACCTGAATACTTCAACGTGCTGATAACGGTAGGCTATCTTAATATAGGCTATTTTCTTAATATTTCTCTTGGGGCCCATACGAAGTGAAAAAATAAGAAGAGAAGTAGGCTGTTCGTTTAAATAAAGGTTATTTCTGAAATGAGGAGTAGGCTAAGCTAATCTAAATAATCTTTTATTTTCCTCACCGCTCGTCTGGTGATGCGCTATACAATTATTGCGGGGAAATTGAATAGTAGCTAATAGCCTATTAATTTAATAATAGAAGTAGTCTAATAATAACAATAATTTGGTAATTTATTAGACCTACATTAAATCCTCTTGATAAGGCCGATGGTCTTCTGATGATCGTCTAACAGTGAGGCTGTAGCTTCGTGTGCTGATGTTCAGTGTGCGTGATGGGTTTGTGTGATATGGTCATCTGGATAAACGTGGATAAACGTCTGGTTCTATAATAAAACAAATTCGGACAACAAAGTGCGGCGTCATTATCACTTCACGTGACTGAACGCGCGAGTGTGAAATATCTGACAGCATATCAGCAATGATTATTAGACCTAAGTATACTTACAGCCAGACTAATTCAGGATACTTCAAGTGTGTTAATGGTTAGTTAACTTGAAGTGTGCTATTTTGGAACAACTAATTTTGTACTAAGTATATATTTGTGTAATTAAATTGTAGTAAAGCATAACTTTAAGTGTGTTTAGTGTACTTTTTTTGTGTGCTAAATTGGAACAACTTGAAGTATACTATCCTTTAAGTAGACTATACGCCTATAGGAAGTAATTACATGCATGATTAGTGATATTAAAGTGTACTTTATTTGTGTTAGAAGTACAAATTCATTATGAGTGTCTTCCAAACATACAAGCAATAAACCACAAGTGTATTATATTTGAGTAAAAAAAAAAAAAGAAGAAGCTCAGTACACTCTAAAACTATGATTTACTCAATTTTTGTGGTGAAACATTTTTAAACTCACAAAAATTGAGTACATTTTAAAGCTGTGAAATCAATGATTGGCTATACTGTATGAATTGAGTAAATGTCAGTAATAAAATGAGTAAATCTGAATAACTTAATTACTTTATATGACAAATAAAATTAATTAGATATAATCAAAATTATAAAACACCACAACTGTAATTCTATGAAAAAAAAATTGTAGATATAATTGAAATATTAGATGAAATTTAACCAATCAAATGTGCTATATTTACTAAATGTACAAGTGAAATTAATTTAATATTGGACTATCAATTATCATTTACTTTTTTACACTATTTACCTCCAGAAGTAGCCTACTTTACAATGAACATAATAAAACCAAATTATAAAGAAAGCAACTGCACACACATTTTTAATTGAACATTTATTTGTCAATTAAACATTAGACAAAGTCTAAAATCAACCTATTAAACATTTCATCCATCTTAATATTCAAGTAAATTGGATGTAAAATAGCCATAAGAGAAATGACTAAATCACTTTGTTCCTGGCGCCCACCAGCCATTTGCAGTCACACTCAACATTAAACCAGAAAAAAGCAAACAAATATTACTTAGCTTAGCTATACTTTGTACAATGTACTATTGTGTACTATAATGTGTATTTTGAAAGTATATTTTCAATGCATTGTTACAATGATCATTTCCAGCACACAGTTAAAAATATACCTAAAATATTTGAATAAAGTGCAAATAAATACACTTTAAAAACACTTCAAGTTTTCACTTCAAGTATATTTTTCTAAAATATATTTTTAGAAAACATACTAAAGCACAATTTTTTTTAACGTGTGTTTTTGTTAGTATATTTGCAATGTACTATTGGAAAAATGAATATATTTCAAATACAATAAAGTATACTTTTTTTCCCCACTAGGGATTAACCCTGTCAGGACCAGACAAGGATAAATACTGACATGTCCAATGTGAAGCATCTGGTCTGAGGATGGACGTCTGAGGATATCTGCACCCTCCTCACATGGACTTTCTCTGGAATACTTGGGACTGGTTAAGACTGAGTACTCTTATTAACACCACTTCATTGCCTTATCTCAACATCACTGTGTCTTTTGAATCAAAGCAGGTTGTTTTATTGTTTGGTTATTTTGCGTAGGCCTACGCTGTTTTATTTGATTTGATTTTATTCGCCATATTTATATTTTGTTGACATTGTGAGAAAATAATTCATTCTTTTATTTGACCAATTAATACATTGAGTGAATTTGACTCATGCCTCTGGCTTCTTTACTCCTACTGGACATTAATGGTGTAAATGGTCCTCTAAGGTGATTAGTAATCAGTGCATATACAGTTTTCAGTACAGTATTCATTTCCATATCTCTTAGTTTTTCAACAAGCTGATTTTTTTTTCCAATTCAATTCACGTTTATTTGTATATTGCTTTTCACAATACACATCATTTCAAAGCAGCTTTACAGAAAATGCATGAGTGATTTGTTATAAGAGGAAACTAACTATTTCAGAAATTGATTTAAAAATGTAGTAATTGAATGCCGAAACAATGAGCTCACTGAAGTAATGAATACTTCTATGTTAACAAATGATTATGACATTTAGAAAATATAGCATTGGTGCATGTTGATTCAGAGTTGGCGTGGGAGTTGGCGTTCCTTTATCCTGGGAAACCCCAATGAGCCACGCCCACTTCAACAGGGTATGTCCATATTTGGAAACGTGCGTCACACTATAACGAACCCCTTACTGGTTGAGGGAACGTCTCCATTTGTAGAGCTATAAGCTGCAACGACAATTGATTAGGAACATGCAATATAGCCATAACATACTCCGGCCCGATGAACTTGTCGTTAGTCAATGTTTATCCACTTCTAACGGGTAGAGTAATTGTACAGGTCTCCTAAACACAAATCCAGACGGCAATCGGACAGCACATGATCTAATTGTACCGTTTCTTCCCATGAAGATCTCGTCAATCCGTCCCATCTTCCACATATGCGTGAGTTGTTTATGATCGTGAATCAATACAACATCTCCAATTGTAAATGTAGATTGTTTAAATGTGTTACTCACATGGTGTGCAGAACGAAGTTCCATCAAATACTCCTTCTTCCATCGATTCCAAAAATAAGTACTCGACCTCTGCCGATACTGCAGTCTCTTGTTGAGCTGAATGGCAGTCGTTTTCACTAAACTGGAATCATGTAACGGATAGGAAGGGTAGTAAATGAGCAGGTGTGAGGGGCGATCGGTTCACTGCTATCTGTGTGCAGGTAGGAAAGAGGGCGGGAATTTATCACAGCCTCCACTTCACAGATCAGGGTTTGGAGTTCCTCAAAATTGAGATAGGACCTCCCAAGTACTTTACGTAGGCACGTCTTAACCGATCTCACCAAACGCTCCCACATGCCACCCCACCAAGCGGCGCGCTCCACGATGTACTTCCATCTAATCCTCTTGTCTGCAAACAATTCCTGTATTTCTTTCCCGTTTATCAATGTCCACAGGAATTTCAAATCCTTTTCAGCTTTCTTGAAGGTCTTAGCGTTATCAGAATAAATAACACTGCAGATACCGCGTCTGGCAATACACCTTTTAAAGGCAAGCAGGAACGCGTCAGTGGTCAAATCAGAATCAAGTTCACTGTTCACAGCTCGGGTTACGGCGCATGTGAATAAAGCAATGTATGCCTTCTTGTTTTCTGGTTTCACATAAACTGGACCAGCAAAGTCAACTCCAGTAATTTCGGTAATGCTTGGGCCTCGTTAATGCGTTCTTTTGGTAACGGTGCACAGACCTGTTGGCCCGCTTTTACACGTGCAGATCAAACGCTTGACACAACTCTTTGTCATCTGTCTGGATTTCAGTATCCAGTAGGCCATTGATTAAGAGTGGCTTGTAGACCTGAATGCATCACATCTTCACGTGCATTTCTGATCAAAAGTTCTGAAAATGCATCATTACCTGGCCAGATGTACGGATGCTTCTGGAAGAAAGACCAGTTCGTTTCCTGCAATCTCCCTCCTACGCGCAGAAGTCCACATTCATCCAGGATTGGTTTTAGTGAAATGATTTTCGAATGCCTGTTCACATCAGCATTTTTCAACAGACTATCCATTTCCTTTAAGAAGCTGTCACTTTGAGTTCGCTTGATCCAGTACTGTTCTGCACAGTGGTCCATAGCGTTTTTCCTGTGTCCGTGCGTTATGCACAAAACATCCATGATGTGATTCTTACAACTCTTTTGAGTCCGCTGTACTTGTTCAAGTCAAACAGCGGTGCAACTTTACAGTCTGGGTCAATCATGGTTTTCTGAACGACATACTCCATCACATCAGTTTCATTCATCATTTGAGATTCGGTTTCGTGCGTCTGCGAGCCGTCTTTCAGCCACTCCGGCCCGTGCCACCAAAACACCTCCTTCTGAATCCGCGGTCAGCTGGATTCTCCTTTCCAGAGCAGTGTTTCCAGTTTTCCGGTAATGTCAGACTTGAATTTCACTTAGGCTACTCGATTCTCCACAAACGGTTTCCACTGTTTGGAACTATTCCTAATCCAATGAAAAGTTATCATCGAGTCAGTCCAGAAATGCATTTCATTTTCACTCACATTCAGATTGTTCGATATGAATTTTCCAAGTCTCGCTCCAATAAGCGCTCCCATTAACTCTAATCTGGGTAGTGTCATTTTCTTTAATGGAGCAACTTTAGTTTTGGAAGCGATCAGACTGGTTTTACACTCTCCATTTCGTTTTACGCACCGCAGATATGCCGCGGCGCAGGAGCCCTTCTCACTGGCATCTGTAAATACACGAATCTCTCTCACGCTCAACTGTTGTATTTACACTCGTTTCATCACATTTCATTTCAACATCATTATAATAACGACGTGGGATATTTATCTTTTTCAAATAGGGTATCTCTGAGCACCATTGATGCCAGGTTTGCGCGAGATCACTGGGAAGATCTTCATCCCATGAAATTCCTCTCTCCCACATTTCTTGAAATAGACATTTGACTCGAATGGTAAACGGGGACAAAAATCCAATGGGGTCGAAGATGCGTGCATAATAATGATGATTAAAAAAAAAAAAAAAAACATTGATTATTTATTTAGTTTTTATCAGATCTGAATGCGACAATTTTCAACATTTATAAGCAAAATTAAATAAAAAATGTAAAAAAATTAAATAACTGACATAACTGAACGTGATGTTCTTGACATGATAATGATATAAACTATGAAATTACATGGAATAAAATGACTTGACAGTTCATGTCACATGTTTGCTGCTGTATATCTGGCATCTGGTTATATCTTAAAAAAGAATAAATAAATCATTATTTAGATCAGTTAGTCATAATACACAAAACTACAAACACACTAAAGATGAACAACTTTTATACAAAGCACGGATATTAATAAAATAAATACAACAAAATAAATAAAAACACAGCACAGACAAAACACTGTAAATATACTGTACTGTACGATTAACATTTATTAACTTACCAGATGCTTTTATCCTCTTACAAACGAGGAACATCACAAGTCATTTGCAACAAAGCCGCAATATTTATGGAATATAATATCAGCTTTATTAGAACACTAGATTAGGAGACCAGCAAGAGCAGAATATAGATTTATTTGTTTTTGTTTTAAGTGCTTTTTTAATGTGTTGTTCAGTAAAGAGTGTCTTCACGCAAGGGCGTAGGTTCTGAAAGTGGTGGAGACGGGGAGATCCCCTGAAGCTGAGCTGCATCTGTCATTACAGGGACAGTTGTATGCATTTCTCTCTTCTTCTGAACACAAAAGAAGATATTTTGAAGAATGTCGGTAACCAGACAGTTGATGGACACCATTGACTTCCATAGTAGAAAGAAATGCTCAATACTGGTTAGCGACATTCTTCAAAATATCTTCTTTTGTGCTCAGAAGAAGAGAGAAACTCATACAGGTTTGAAACAACTTGAGGGAGTAAATATGACAGAATTTTCATTTTTAAGTGAACTATCCCTTTAACAGAAATTAACTGTTGGACATGACACACATCAATACTGTTAAGTGTCACTCGTGCCATTGCTCTGAGCCGTGTTTTCAGTCCAGCACTGACACTTCCCGTCAGCCTCAGCTGATGAGACTGGGATCGGGATGACAAGGGGTTCAACTTCATCAAACAGTCCTCTCATTTCAACAAGACCAAGCAATGTTGTGGTTTTATGTTTTATGGGGACTTTTTACAGACACCATGATTTTACAATGTACATTATATCCCCCTACACTAACCCTGCCTATCACAGAAAACTTTCTGCATTTTACATTTTCAGCTGTTTTCCAAAAAAAAACAAAAAAACCCTGAGATTCTGTGAAATCAGGTCTAAAACATAGAGGTGGGCATATTGAGGTGAGTGTGGCTTCAATGACTTGACTGTGCACGAGTGGATAATTCTGAGTGCATCAGCCTATAGTATAGCACCAGAGGAGGAGTTTAACCCACTCATTCCATAAAAGCTGATCTTTCTGAACGGTCTGATCTCTCAGCGCTGCACTGGAAACTCCCTCTCTTCTGCTCAGCACAAGGTAACCAAACACTATTTAATTGTTTTGTAAAGAGATTTTTATTAACTCATTTATTTAAATCCAGACATTTATGTCTCTATTATAGTGAAACTGAAATGTAAACCTGTATTGCTCAACAATCATTAACTGATGTTAAACTTCACTCTGAACTGAACCACCATATTCTGTTGAACAGATATTACCAAAGTCAGAATATATGATAAATTACAGCATGGAGAACATGTGTTGAGCTTCACAAACTACAGGATAATTACACATGTGACGAGAGAGAGAGAGAAAAATGGGGAACAAAAAGGACAAAACATTAATGAACCAAACCAGAAAAGCACGCCGAGTCTAGTCAGACACAACAGCATTAATAGTGGAAAACCAAACTGAGTATTATGATGTTTAATATCAAACACTGTATGTAGCCTATCTTTAAAAATCTTTTAGTGTTTCATCTTCTAGTGTCTGAGTGTGTAAAATCAGTTCTAAACACTAACTTTTCATTCACTCTATATAGGAAGAGCATTATTTACATTATATAAATGATTTACATTATTCACTCTTCATAAACTATAACTCATATAGACTGGTCCCCCACTGAAGCTGAGCAGGGTTGAGTCTGGTACTCTCCAAAAACATCTGTGAAAATAGGACACAATGTATAAATATTAAGGAATTTTCCATTTAGATTTTTGCAGTTGTTTTACCTGTATTTTAAATTACACATTGCATTAGGTTGTGTTTTAACAGTTAACAGAAATTTCCATAAAATAACTGGATAATGTCCTGGCAGAAAATTACCAGCAGTGCAATATGAGTGACGATCAGTTCAGTTCATTGTCATTATATAAAAAAGCATAATTTACCTTTACAGTTGTGACCATAAATGTACATATCCACGAGGCAAAAAAAGAACTATATTTGAAATTATGTTTATTCAGGTTAAAACGTTATGTCCATAACTGTATGAATTTGGCAGCTTTCATCCAAATTGACGCTGATTTATGAATCGGTTCATGCATATGAAACCATGATACGAATTTGAAGTATCCTGATAATTAGTCTGACTGCAAGTATGCATATATTTTTTCACCAGGTGAAAAAAATATATGCCAAGTATACTTTCAGCCAGACTAATTATCAGGATACTTCAAGTGTGTTAATGATTAGTTAACTTGAAGTGTGCTGTTTTGTGTTTTGAAACAACTAATTTTGTACTAAGTATATTTTAGTTGTAATTAAATTGTAGTAAAGCATAACTTTAAGTGTATTTACTGTACTTTTGTGTGCTAAATTGTAACAACTTCAAGTTTATTTAGTATACTTTAAGTATATGGCTGAGTAGGGACTAATTACATGCTTGATTAGTGATATTAAAGTATACTTTATTTGTGTTACAAGTACATTACATATTCATTATGAGTGTCTTCGAAACATACAAGCAATATACCATATATATATATATAATCTTTTTTTTAAGGCGTTTTCGCCTTTTATTAGGATAGGACAGGAAGTGATGTGGGAGAGAGAGAGAGAGAGAGAGAGAGAGAGAGAGAGAGAGAGAGAGAGAGAGAGAGAGAGAGAGAGAGAGGAATCGGATCAGGAAAGGTCCACGAGTCGGGACTAGAACTCGTGTCTCCTGAAGCACATGTCAGCGCACTTGTCCACGAGGATATAGGATCATTAATACCTTTGGCTTATTCCAAATACTACAAACTGCATACTTTGTCTTCAATAACAAATGTACATAATTAGATAAATAAAACTTAGCTATACTTTTTACAAAATACTATTGTATGCTATAATGTATTGTATAAGTGCAAATAAATACACTTTAAAAAAAAAAAAAGTTAAATTTTCACTTCAAGTAGGCAATCTTTTTTTCCAAATATATTTTTAGAAAATATAATAAAGTGCAATTATTTTAAAGTAAAAGGTGCATTGTGGAAATAAAAGCATGATGCTAATATACTTTTATTTAAAGATAGTAACATTTTTGTTAGTATATTTGCAATGTAGGCCTACTATTGAAAAAGGGAATACATTTCAAATACAACAAAGTATACTTTTTATTCACTAGGGTATATACAGTAGCCTATATATATATATATATATATATATATATATATATATATATATATATATATATATATATGTATGTAAGGCTATCAAAGGAATATGCATTAGACTGAGCCTCCTTGAAACATGAGTTTCTTGACTTAATGTAAACCAAACCTAAACTAGTCCTTGAACTGGTTTATCCCGCTCTCTCTTCTCCACATTCTCCCCAAAATATTGACTTTTCCTCTGGCTCAAAATCAAAATGCCTTATCTTTTTAATTCGTTAAATTATTATTTACATTTATATTTCAACCTAAACACGACCATTTCTAATATCCTCTTGTTTAGCGCTCCAACACATTATCGAGCTTGTGGTCTCGATCCCGTCCCTTTGCTTTTCACTTATATCTGTGAATAAAGGCCGTAACGAAAGTGATTCCCCTCACTGATGGTTTAATTGCTTCAATTGTTCTCGTTTAAGTCGCTTTGGATAAAAGCTTCTGCTAAATGATTAAATGTAAATGTTAACGTGAAACTTGCTCGATGTGTTTAATTCTGGGCTCAACTGCTCGTCTATGCTTCTGATCTTGGTCTTTTAACATCACTATCTTAAACTGAGCCACGCTAATCGTTCAACACAGAAAAAAAAAGAAGCACATTTTAAACTACAAATGGAACACAAGCTAATCAATAAATGAGCTCCTACATATTTTAACATATAGGGAGAGACATCTTTATAATACCAGCAAAGTCTCATGGATATTACATTAGGCCTATATCGTTTTAAAACGCATGGTCATACTCATTTTGAGTATAGGGGCTCAATTGTGGAATTCGATGCCTTTGGATATCAAAAGTATTTCTAATATGGTTGGTTTAAGTGCGAATGTTAAAGTTGGTTAATAGATAGGTTGTTTTAGTGATGAATTTGTATTAGTGTCTTGTGTGGATGTTTAATTGTGAACTTTGTAATTGTGAAAACTTATTGTAGCTTTGTATTCATAATGCCAAAGTAACCGAGTAGTCGAATCAAATCAAATCAAATATGAACGAAATGCGTTAGCACGTGCTCATCTGCTTTCCTAAATGTAGCTATATTTATTAATAACTGTAGTGTAGCCTGCCTTACTACTGAATTTTGTTCGTGTTGTTTGCCTATGTTTTTGTTTGTTTGTTTTTATGGGGGAGAAAACGCTTAACGTAAAAATCCCACACTTCGATTACAGTGCCGTTGTCTTAGTGTTTATGACAAGATAAATGTGAGAAAACATTGGTTTTCCCCACTTTTTTAGATCATTAAGCGTTACGTTATGCGTTTTAGCATGACCCCACATCGCAGATTCACCTTAGCCTTGTTTTTTAAAAACTGAACTCACTTATTTAATCTTTGCAGGGATGCCAATTCTCCATTAATTAACCATCAAATAGGTTATTTACTCAGGCCCATGATGTTTGTTGAGTGCGGGCCGTGCACACTCTCCCTTTGTCTGTCCTATCAAATCTAAAGATTGTTATTTAAAAAAAAAAAAAAAATCTGTAGGCGGCCAATTCCACGCAAAACTGTCACATCCATAACGCCAACTAAATACCATGGCATTGTGTTGGCGTTATGGATGTGACCGTTTTGCGTGGAATTGCCCAGGCCTATACTGTAAGCTAGCATTATCCATAACAGATCAAACGGCTAATAGTTGTCAAAAAACATCGCAAAACAATGTGTAAAAGTTCAATAATAAAGATAAGTTATTAAAATGGCAACAGCGTGTTCATTTAGGCTATAGTTTCGTTGCAAAGTACGAACGCAAAGGTCTGCATATCTTTGTGCTATCGCAGGACATGTGAGAAATACAGGCTACTGTAAGCGTGTAACCGTGTATAATTTTTGTTAATTTTGTTGGCTAAACCTTTTCCATTCTTTTTCTAAGTAAACATGCGCTTGAAGAACATGTTTGTCTCGCTCTGCTGTGTTTTAAAGCTTCGCCAAGCGCGCACTTGCAGTGTTGCCATGTCCAACCATAGGCACCTTTGGGCTTGTTATCTTTTTCCGTATTTATAGTGAAGTGACAACTTGTTCAGCTGGAGTGTGTAGCCTACATTGCCTTTGTGCCAGTGTCATAGTTCTTTGAACAGAAAAGTCAGCTCAGCTGTTAAAATGCAGTCGAAAAGTGGCCGGAGGCTTGGGCAAGCTTCAATCAGGGTGGCATGAGTAACCCTTGCTGGTGATGTGTGATATATCTAATCCACCTACGCCCCATGACGCTGTGCGAGAATTATGAGTGTAACTTCCGTTATGTAAACACTCAGTGAAACGCTCTCTCTATGAACGCAATAGCCCTATATATAAAAAAAAAAAAGTGTCACAATGAGATGACATTGCATTAAAAGGAAATTTAAAAGCCTCAACAAGGTAGCCTACTTTCAACAGACCAAATAACCCCAAAAGCGCAAGTCTTTCCACAGCAATAACGGACGGGTTAAATATCACTTTAGTAATAGCCTATATCTGTATTATGCATGGGCGTCGGAATGATATTGGACTCACTCACTTTTACCGTCTCTAATTCAGTGCTTTTGTCTGTTCACTTTTCAGAGCGCCGTCAGTCCTAATAAATTAAACTCCATTCCGCGTTTTAGCTACAGCGTTAATTTCCACCAAACCCTTACTTTTCAGGCTAGACCCCTTTATTTTACTGTCTATGGGCTAGACGAGCCAATGTGCTGTCCTAGCGCGAGTCTCAGGTTCATATAGGAACCGGAGCTTCTAACAGATCGACCAATCAGCGATTGGCTCTTTTACTTAGAAGGCGGGATAGTTTATGGCAAGCCGTTTTAACATTTAATCATTTAAACCGACTAGTCTCTATTTTCATGCTACTAGTACTTATTTTTTAGATACTAGTATCTATTTCATTAAGTACTAGTATTCATTAGCTAGGCTACTAGTGCCTATTATTTAGATACTAGTACTTATTCATTACTAGTTCTTATTTAGATACTAGGCTAGTACTTATTCCAATAGTGACTAGTTCTTATTTATTAGATACTAGTACTTATTCATTAGTTACTAGTACTTATTATTAGATACTAGTACCTATTAAATAGATACTAGTACTTATTCATTAGATACTAGTACTTATTGCAATAGTGACTAGTAATTATTCTTTTTTTACTAGTAACAATTTTTTTTTTTTTGCCATTGACTTCTATGGGGATCTGTCATTCAGATATCAACTATTCAGTTCTGACTAGTATGTATTCCAATTGTGACTAGTACATATTAGATACTAGTAGTTATTTATTAGGTAGGTTACTAGTACTTATTTTTTTAGATACTAGTACCTATTAATTAGATACTAGTATGTATTCAATAAATACTAGTACTAAGTCATTAGATACTAGTACCTATTAATTATACTAGTACTTATTCATTAGATACTAGTACTTATTCATTAGATACTAGTACTTATTCATTAGATACTAGTACCTATTAATTATACTAGTACTTATTCATTAGATACTAGTACTTATTCATTAGATACTAGTACTTATTCAATAGATACTAGTACTTATTTATTAGACACTAGTATCTTTTGTAATTGTTACTAGTAACTATTCTTATTTTACTAGTCACAACTGCTTTTTTACTCGTCTTATGTTATGACTAGTCAGAACGGCCACTGGATAGTTCAATTAAAAATCTTACTAGTAAAATAAAAAAATCTTACTAGTGGGTCATTCCTGGTATGCGGTGACATTTTGGCTTCATAAGTGTTGGGAAAAAAAGTACATGATTTTCATGTTTTTAGCATTCTACCAAAATAGTGACATGTTTAACTATAAGGAATACATATTGGTCAAGCTCAGGGACTCAAAAAATAATTATTATGGGTAGATTTTTCAGACACTGTCCATGAAAATATTCCACCCTGTTAGGGACATATACATAGTTATCACAACATGTTAATAATGTAAATGTTAAACAATAATGAACTTTTCTTGGGTAGTATATGTCCCTTATGCCATCTTAGATTTTTTTTTGATGAATAGTATATGTCTTGATTATTAAAAACAGGTACTTTTTGTGCCCATTTTTGCAAATAGTATAAATATTAATAAAAAAATTGGCTCAAAAACATATATAGCCTATGCTGTTTGTGCTCCTCACCTCACAAAATAAGACAAAAGTATACCAAACATTTAACGTTGCTGTCAAATTATTATTTAAAATGACTTGTCTAACAGGGTGGAAAGGAGCATAACAGGGTGGAACGGAATATAACAGGGTGGAACACCAGTGTTAAAAGGTTCAGTGGATGAGCTTTTTGTCATTGTCCTGCATGGTTTGCCATCAGTAATGTGTGGAACTGCACCTATACTGTTTCAAAACAATAAAATAAAAAAAATTCAAATTTCCTTTGGGGGAGGGACACAAAAAATAGCTATGTGGTTCCTTATCACAATCAATCATGGTGGCAAAACAATTCTCTCTTCAGATGGCTAGAAATATTTACAAATTAGAGAAGACAGACATAATAAATAAAATTTTTATGTATTTATATTTGATTAAAAATAAAGATACTATAATTCATTTGAATTAACTAGATTAAGAAACGTATACAAAATTCTATTAGAATTTCCACCCTGTTAGTTTCACATTCCACCCTGTTAGGTTTATAGACCTAACAGGGTGGAAAATTCTGAGCTAAGTTAGTCATAGCTCTTTGAGTGATCAACATTTAGCTAGCTAACCTTCTACAGATGAACAGAACTTTTATAACTATGTCAGATTTGTTTTTACATTTTTTTTGATAGGACAAACATTCTCAATAACATAGCCTAACAGGGTGGAACTTTAAGGGTGGGACAAGCAGGATAACATTTCAAAAACTATAAAAAAAAGTTAGGAGTGAGAGTTGAAGCTTATCTCAGTTTGTACAGTTGAATTCCAGCGGGAAAAAGAAATGATGTCACTTCTTGAAAATAGTCTCAATGAAATTGCAGTCGGATTTGGAAGGCAGAAAAGTACATACTAACAGGGTGGAAGATGACTTCAGGGACGCAGTAATTGAAGAAAATTTTAAGAAAAAGACCTATATTTTCAAATGATTTATATGTATGATTAGAGGCAGTTTAGCCTAGTCAATAACATAATTAAAAAATATTTTGAGGTTTTTGTCATTTCATGGTTTATATTTCTTGCAGAAGTTGATTACTGTGCACTGAGGACATGATAAAATTGAATGCATACATCAATTAAAATTGTGTAAAATACAAAATAGTATTTTTAATGTCTATTATTTCTGTTTAAATGGTAAAGAATATTTAAATCTACAATTTAAGCCATTTATTATAAATATGTGACTAATTTTAGAGAAAATATGAGTAAATAAATCATTGGGACAGGAAAGTCACCGCATACCAGGAATGACCCTAGTAACATTTGGAATAAATACTAGTATCTAATAAATAGGTACTAGTATCTATTGAATAGGTACTAGTAGCTAATTAATAAGTACTAGTATCTAATTAATAGGTACTAGTAATAACAGTTGATATTACTCTTGCCAAGCTCTGATTTCAAAGAGATGCACGCATAGACAATTGCAATTTCATTTTTACTCTCACTCATTCACTTCACTCATTATTGCATAAAGATTTTAAATAAGGTAGCCTATTTGGCTTTCGGGAAAACATAATCTACTCCACGGGGGCATGCCCCCCCCCCCGTGAGAAAATTTTGTGCATTTTAATGTTAAATTGATCAATCTGGTGCACTTTGAGAGTTCAAAATTAAAAGCTCCAACCCACATTTCACGAGTTCACATCTACATATAATTAGTACAATAAGTTTATGCGTATTTGGCGTGCTGTCCGGGGGAGGGCTCCGAGCTCGGAGTTAGGCCCGAACCCAGAGTACTCCCCCCAGTTGGTAAGTGTAGATGGAACTGGAAGTGAGGAGATGGGGTGGAGGAGGGATGCTGACAAACTTTCAATGAACAGAGATAGGTCTGCTGTGAATTTATACTCTGTCATTGAGTTGATTACTGATTAATCTCCAGCTGTGCATAATTTGGTTAATTATCTGAACCTGCTCCTCCCGAACTTTGTTAATAAAACATCATTTAGTTTGCAAATAAACGAAAAATTCAAACCTCTTTTAGTTACAGTGTCTATTTACATTACACCTAATAATAGTTATAACATTAATCGTATGACAGTAATAGCCATATTTTGTAAAACAAATGCACTAAAAAATAAAGGAAACTTTCATAATTAGTTTTGTACCAATTTCTATACTTGAAAGAGATAAGCACATGATCTTTTATTTTGACGCAAACTGCATCAAGCTTTTATTTTGGCGGAAAACATGGTTTACAAACGCCTCTCATTAAATTTCTAGTGAATTGCGGTAATCGTCTTTACATACTGTCTATGTAATCGTCAACTATGCAATGTGGAAATAATCTGTAACTGGGTTATGGGTTCCTACACTCGATCATGACATAGCTTAAGTGTTTTGAAAGTAGTTCTGCTTACCGCAGGCTCTACACTTTCTCATCTCTCTCCTGATCCTCCTCACTATCATCATCATCACTGGAGCTGATGAAGGGCAGAAAACATATATTTTGACACAGTTTACAGTGTCTGCTTTAAGGGCCTGGTTCTATTTTTTCACGCTATTTCTCTGCACAAGCCTTGCGTTTCTTCTCCATCTCGCTGACTATTTTGACAGATACACACTGACACTGCTGCACGCTCGCTCACTCGTTTAAAGTTGTGATTGGGCCAGCCCAGTGTCAATCAAGAAAAGAACCAATGGGCCGCTGATCTTCTTGTTTCATGGGCTGGTCTGTCAGAAAAAAAAACTAACGCTGACTTTTTTTGACCACTGCATTACACCAGCACAAACCCAGCGCCACCAATTAAGCAAAACAAAACAAAACGAATGGGCCGCCGATGTACAAATTTTCTGGGCCGTTAAAAAAAATAAAAAATAATAATAATAATAAAAATTATGTATGAGTATGAGATGTATCGGGCCAAAAAGCACGTCGGCCCACCGGGCAAATGCCCGGTATGCCCGATGGCCAGTCCAGCCCTGCTAAGGGGTAATAGTGAAGAGGATCAGGAGAGAGATGAGTGTGTAGGTCCACAACTGCGGTAAGAACTGCTTTCAAAACACTTAGGCTATGACTATGTGAGGACAGCGTGGTCCATAAACTGTAAATGCTCTGCATAGCCAAATCATTCATGGACCCGCTGATAAGTAGCTTAGGCTATTAACAATACATGTTTGAGTTGTATCATAAAGCTTACATGATAAAATGTTAATACGTATGTAACTCTCAGTCATTTATTTATGTTCCAAACTAAACGACGTATTTAATTTTCTTCAAATCAAAATTTTTCATAGTATTTTATTTTCTCCATAGGGAAATTTATTTTTAACGAAAACTTACTGTTATAGACAGGCATACTTTAAGCAGACCTGTTACTATCCGAGGCTGTTAATCGATATGTGAGTATATGCGTTTGTTAAAGTCAGCCATTTGCATTATTTCATCTTTTTTTTCTTTAAATAATTATATTTTTATTATACTTACATTTATTCTAATGATTTTTTTAGGGTACTAATATGTATTATATTATACTTATTTTTAATGCTTAATAAATAAATAAAAACCTTCTGGCATACACATTGATTGATTTGTCGCCTCTGAGTCAGATGCGTGTCCTCAGCTGATGCGCCTATTGTTTAGAGATGAAGCATGAAGTTTCTGTGACATTAGTGCCATCTAGCGGAAATACACAAATATTTTGCAAACCCCCCTTTCGCGCGTGACTCAACTCAACAGCTTTTACGGGTGCTTGTGAAGGCATCAACAGGTAAAGGCTACTTTCAATAAATGCTCAAATATAGGAAACTTGTAGCCATGATGCAATGTGTCATGAGAGTAAGCAACTGAGCAGCGAACACCCTCTCTAACCCGTCCAGCGTGCACCAGGTGCAATTTTTATGGAGTGAATTTTGTGCCATAATTAAACAAACAAATCCAGCGTTTTTCAAACAAACAATCTGCTTTGCAAAGGAAAACTCGACTCGCAAACAAACAGAAAGCAATGTGCAAATACAAAAGGTCAATTTGGGTGAAAATGCAGAGAAGTAACAAATATGTTGTGTTTTACAAATATAAATAAATGAGCCTAGATAGTATTTCACAAATAAATACAAACCATTGCATGTAACCTTTGAATAAATACCAAACCTAGTGCATACAAACGCTGTTACGATTGTGAGACTTGGCTTTTTATGAGATCTCTCGGCTAGATTTTCTCACAAATGTTTTCAGGCAGATTTGAGCAACTTCCTCTTCCAAAACAGTAGATGACGCTAAGATAGCACATACATTTAGAGCTAGTCTTTGAAACGCTAGCTTGCCTTTGCCTCCAGCTGAGGGGGAAAGGGAGACATCTATTCATGGGTTTCATCAGGTCCCTTTCCACAGGTGTATAAAATCAAGCACCTAGATTATGAATGCAGACTGCATTGTGCTTGATTAATACACCTGTGGAAAGGGACCTGATGAAACCCATGAATACCATATTCAAAGGAGGAGTATCAAAGTAAATAAGGTAAAATATGAAAACATAAGAGAGGAAATTGTATTAACTAAGGATGCACCTCAAATAATTATTACAATAAGTAGGCTCCATTGTGTAACTAGCCAGATTAAGCCAGGATTAGATATAATGAAGTGTTTAAACCACAGGATTACCTCACTACCACTGGAAAAAGCTAACTCGCAAAACGCTCCATTTACACGTAAACTGCTCTCAAACACAACTTTCAGAAGCTGTACGAAATTCAATGAGAATAAAACATTCCTCAGAATAAGAATCGCAAGCTTCAAAAGTAAAACAAAAACAGCATTAAATGTAGCATTAACGGCTTATTTCCAGTGTCGAGCAACAACAACCTTCCAACAGCACAGAATAACTCTACACCTGCAGACTCGACAACACCACATGAAAGAGACACAGAGACACACTTCCTTAAAGAACTTCCTGTCTGGTTTCCTGCAAAACTCCTACTTTCTTACTCACTAAAACACACATTGCAGTGAGATGCACTTGTGCTGCAAAACACTAAACACAATCCACTAAGCAAATTGATGTCCAAAAGAAGTATTTTTAAGGTCTCTGTCACAAAAGTCGTACGTTAAAAAGACGTCCACTGAGGAGCCAGAATGAACGTTTTTATGACGTCTTTTTTTGACGTGTTCTCCACGTCCGATGTAGACGTTCATCTTCGTACAAGATTAAAAACTAGTTCAAATGTGGCCATTGTGGACATATTTCAACATCATTTATGGTCTCATTTAGATATAATTTATACTGTTTCTGGACCAAATAAACACTCTCAGGATGCATTTAATTAAAACTCATGGTTATTTCAAAGTAATTTCCTTTTGTAATTGCAAAGCAACTCACAGACAGTTTGTGTTTGTCCAAAGATCATGAACATAAAAGACACATCTGTAAATCACACATCTTTGGATCTTGAGATCTGAAGGAAAGACTCTCTGGCTCAGACACTTGTGCTGAACTTAATCACAAATATGAAATACTGATACTTTGACTATTTCTGTCAGACATCAACAGAAGATCTTAGTGAGATTTAACAGAGGTTTAGATGTTGTTTCATTTGAAGTCACCATTGAGGTGATCAGTGTTTGCCTAGTTGGGCTCTAGGTCCTCATACTTCTTGCGTTAGCTTTTCTTCGCTGCTGTAACTGTGTTTGTAAGACACAATTGTTGTGGCAGAGTATGATATTCCCTCATGAAAGCAAAGGCTACAGTGATTACAAGATGTTTGGTTTCATTTCTTTGGTTTCTTCTTCGCCACAGTTTCTTGGGAATAAATGGAGTAGGAAGCGAAAGGAAAGGGGCTGCGGGAGAGACTCAATAACAACTCCAGAAACTGCTTGACACTAAACTGACCGCAGTGACAGCGAGCACACATGATTTCATTACTGAGCGAGTCTGGTTGAGACATAGTGAGAAGTTCAGATTAGAGAAATATGAGTTGAAACAGATTCTCTTTTAGTTACCAGAAAAACAGGAAGTATTGAGGTTGGAGGCTGTGGCTTGAGTAACTGTGACTGTGATGCGTTTCCTCTAGTATAAATAAGCATCTCTGCAGGGTTGATAGCTTTTACTGCAATGAGGTAAATCCAAAGCACTGGATGTGTCCTCTTTTCGGCTCATCACAAGGTGACTGTTGTTTTGTATACAGATTTTTATTAATTATTTAAATCAAGACAGTTATGTCTCTATTATAGTGAAACTGAAATGTAGACCTGTACTGCACAACAATCATTAACTAATTTTAATTCTAAATTTAATTTTCACTCTGAACTGAACCACCGTATTCTTTTGAACAGATTATACAGTCAAAATGTATGAGAAATTACAGCATGGGAGAGCCGAGAACATGAATGGAGCTTCATAAACTACAGAATAATGAAACGTGAACAAGAGAGAAAGAGAAAAGTCAACAAAAAGGACAAAAAGTTACAATCTAATTAGCCGCCGCCGCCGAGTCAAACTGTGAGTATTTATGATGTTTAAGATCAAACACTGTTATGTATCTTTAATAATCTTTTAGTGTTTCATCTTCTGGTGTCTTGAATGTGCAAAATCAATTCTACACTAAACTTTTCATTCACCCTTTAGTGAAATGAAGAGGTTCGAATGTAGACTAATTTAGATGGGTGTGAAACACAGCAGGCAGTCGTAGTTGAAGAGACACAGCAAGCAGGGTCCAAGTTTAACTTTGTTTACTGAAGAGCTGGTTGAGTTTGCATGTGTGGTTCTATAACAAAATATACGAGAGAAATAAACATTAATATATACATATATTCTACAACATAAACTTTTAAATAATTTACAGTATTCAGGCTGTATACAACAATCACATTAATAAAGTATATTGGACAATGTTAAATAATTATTCTGAACATCCCACAAAGGAGGCGCTAGTAGCCTGTAAATGCGCTCGACTGAGCATGCCATATGCATGTAATAAACAACTGATCAATGTGTGATAATAATCATTTCCAAATTAGCTCCTGCATTTGTTGTTGTTGTTGTTGTTGTTGTTATCTTAATGGCCCATAAAACTCGTAAATCGACGGCCCATTCGTTTAGCTTTTTTTAATTGGCGGCGCTGGGTTTGTTATTTATTATGATTTATTCATGCATACGAAACCATGATAAGAATTATAATCAGATGTTTCTGTTTTTCATTCCCAGTGTACGTTTGGATTTCATGATTACAATTTTTCTGAACGCATCTGAATATTTTCTAATCATTGATGTATCAGTGTTTTTACTGTATGTCACTGTATATTGTGTACATATATAGCAAAATAATATAGGCTACATTAGACTCTGAGCCTCTTTGAAGCATTAGTTCACCTGTCCTGACGTGATATAAACCATAAGCCAGATTCTCCAAAATACAAACAGATTTAAAGGGGAAGAGAAACACTGATCACTTGTAACACTCACTCCATATGAGAACAGAACAGAGATGTATCTGCAGCTTCTGCTGACTAGGGTTTTTATAGGCTTTAATAACTGACAAACATAACATTTAAAACAATAACACGAGTGAATCTATTATCTGAGTCTATATCATCAGTTCAGTCACTGTATTATAATAATGATAATAACGGGTTGTTTTCCTTCATTTACAGTCTCTGTTGATCCAGTCGGAGCGGTTTCCCTAGTTCGCCTGCACATTCAACCCTGAAGGTTAATAGTAAACTAACTTGGCTTGCTGTCCTTGGAGGAGGCTTGAACCCGAGGCTCGGTTTGAGCTCCGAGTTAACCCCCCCCCCCCCCCCCCCCCCCCCCCCATGATGGAAGTGCGCATAAGAGGATAGAGATAATTTACTGGAGGAGAAGGGGAGCAGGAGAGCAGGAGAGCTGCCGGAAGAATGTGTCAATGGGATGACATGGTGTCTACTGCTTATGTAGTACCATCTCAATGATGATTGACAGAAGATTTTAGGCCCCTCCCAAACCAATGTTTTGAACTTCATAAAGTGTCGTTCTGATGAATCAAATATGATCAAACATGAGGTGAGAAGAGAAAGATGTTTATTATCAGGACTCACACATAAACTCACATTTCTATATTTGTCATTTGTCATCATCATTGATTATTCTGAATATTGTAGAGTTAATCTGAGATGCTGTAATAACACTGAGCTCATGCAGATGTTGATCAGGAGTTGATCTGATGTCTCGTGATATGATGTTATATCGCTTTAATGAAACTCTGTCTGTGTGATTGAACAGATTCAAATGAAGAGGAGAAAGAAAATCAGCAGAAATCACAGATCAGCAGAAAACAAGAAGACTGAGAGAAAAATGGAGGACAGAAATGAGACACTAACCAGTGAATCACCAGAGGAAAGAGGACAGAGACTTGTGAGATGTCAGAGTATGGACAAAATAATTCCAAGCTGTGAGTGTTTGATCATTATTGAACTTTAATTCTTCATCACATAGTTTTACTGTTAAATCAGTTTCACAGACGGGGCTTGATCTAGTCCAGACTGATTGAGCTGTTCTAACTGAAAGCATCTTAAAATATGTCAGTGATTGTTTTATCTAAAGATGCACATGTTTTTTTCTAAGACATGTTCATAAAAGCTACTTCCTAATTAAACTAAATCCTGGCTTAATCTAAACCCTGTCTGTGAAACCAGACCTTACTGTTGTTTTCTCTCCTGTCATGAAGCATCTCATTCAGAAAAATCCATCAGACTGACTTTCTGCAGTTATGAAACAATAACAGGATATACTTGACAATAGTTAATGTTCAAGAACATAATACATGTATAAATTCAAAGCAATGTATATGATGATAATCAAATATGTATATTTCTAGTGTCCTGTGATCCAGACGGACCTGTAAAGTTTGATTCTGATGTCAAACCTGAGGAGAGATTCTCATCAAACCCTTCATCATGAAAAAAAATTGGTTACCATTATAGTGAAGACGTGAGCTTGTGGTGAGGTTGTGAGGAGCTGTCGAGCACACACACACATGTTCATGATCGTTTGATTGAGAGGGGTAGAACTGATGGCCTCATGTAGACTGTGTAAATGATGAACTAGCTCTAAAACTCATTTATTTTATTTCTATAAATATTAATAGCCAATGCAGGACTTAGGGACTGTTCGTTTTTTATTTAAGGGGCTACCAGAGGAGTTTTGAGATCTGTAGTCAAAATAGACTTGGGCTGCGTTTCCCGAAACCTTCTTAACACTACGTCGTTCTTAAGTTACACCTTCTGTAAGTCATACGTTCGGAAGGTTGGTCTGGTCCACTCTTAGCTTCACCTTATCACTGTTGCAGGTCTATACGAATATAATTCTGAAGTTTTAATACACCTAGCCTTTAATTAGGCTAGTTCAAGTGTTTTCATGCAAAGAATAAAATTGTCATTACATTGTTGTTAGATTTTTTATTATATTATTATACAATATTATTAATTTAATTAAAGGGGTCATATAATGCCATTTTTGTACAAGCTAATATGATTCTTTAGGGTCTAAATTAAAAGTTTGTAATATACTTTAATTAAAAACTCTCATTAGTATTGTAAGAAAACACTAGTTTTACCTGGTCAAAACCAGCTCTGTTTTCAGCACGCCTCATGTGTCTTTAAATGGTAATGAGCTTTGCTGACCCCGCCCCTCTGTTCTGTGCGGACACCGTTTGAAATAATAACACAATAACCATAACGCGTTGTTCATTATAAACGTGGGATTATGAATTATATTGAGAAAGTCGTACATAGAAAACATGCCGTAATGTACCCTGAGTGTAAACAGCCGCATTGATCGTGAAGCGTGGGCGATTTGCAAAGATTAATATAAATATTAATATAAAGCTTAATAAAACGTTACACTCACTTCAGTTCTTCTGGAGGTGCAGCAGGAACACGAAGTTGGTACCGATCCTTTTTTCAGGAACAGCTTTTAGCAAAACCAGCTTTATACTGACCCTCCTTTGACTTCGATCGTGTGGAATCCCCGCGTCAATGCTTTGAGCATATTCCCTTAGAAAACAAACTCAGCCACTGCGTCTTCAGCTGTACGGATTTAGGAACATCAAAATGACTGCTGTGTTCCTTATTACACCCAAGAACAGAATACCACAATCGCTTATACGCCATTCTGCTCAGTGCTCCAGTATCAACAATGCCGGTCCGCGCGGGCTATGATTGACAGCTCGCTCAATGAGTCCTAATAAACGCAATGAGTCATAATAAACGCAATTTCAACTATTTCTGAAGTGCTTCTTTTATAAAGAACACTGCTTTCTCACATAAGCAGCCCCTGCATGAGAGAATGATTGATTCTCGAGTCGTCGATATCAGCAAATTCAGCAGCATCGCCAAGAAGGTATATCTTAAGCAGCTTTCTAAGGTATGGTTCGGGGAACACGCCTAGAAATGGTATACCTTCAGTTAAGTTATACCTTAAGAGTGTTTGTAGCGCGCTAAGAGAACGTTATCGGGAAACCCAGCCCTGACCCTTCCTTCGCCAGCAATAATTTTTTCTATCACCCTCCAAAATGATTGTGATAAAAGGCATGACCCTCCCAGATAATTTGATTACTTCTGTACTGGTTTGCATTTAGCAAAGATGTTCAGATAGCCATTGTTTGTTGTTGTTGTTGTTGTTGTTGTTGACGCCCATTTCACACATACTCCGTTTGCAGTGTTCTTGGCCTTGCCTGTGTTTGACCTTGGATTGTGGATTCAATAAAAACTGCCTTGGAATGTTCAACCTTTGTGTCTCAGAGCAGTTCGTAACAATATTTGTGAGCACTTTTCTGTAGCTGTACCCTCACTGGGTCATATTACACCTTAAGGAACTAACATGTACCATTTCGGGTTGAAATTGTGTGTGTGTGTGTGTGTGTGTGTGTGTGTGTGTGTGTGTGTGTGTGTGTGTGTGTGTGTGTGTGTGTGTGTGTGTGTGTTCATGTTTTTCTATCCCGGTGGGGACTTCAACCTGAATGCACACAGACTCATGGGGACTCGTGTCACAGTGGGGACCTAAAATGAGGTCCCCATGGGTAAACAAGCTTCTAAATCATACAGAATGAGTTTTTTTGGAAATGTAAAAATGCAGAAAGTTTTCTGTGATGGGTAGGTTTAGGGGTAGGGTTAGTGTAAGGAGATAGAATATACAGTTTGTACAGTATAAAAACCATTAAGTCTATGGAGAGTCCCCACAAAGATAGTAAACCAGACATGTGTGTGTGTGGTGTGTGTGCGTGTGTGTGTGTGTGTGTATGACCTTCTGATTAAACTCCTTTCCACAAATTGAACATAGAAATAAAAACAGTATAAATAACAAAAATAAATAACTGTTTTCTTAGTCTTATTAAGTGAAAACAATAAGTGCAGCCATGATCGAAGTACTCTCTCAATATTAAAAGTGCAAACAGAGACCAGAGCCACATCCACACAGTCCAGAGATCAGAGATATTGATAGTCTATTTGCATGCATCAGGGCTTTTTACTTTTACTTTTGAATTTGTGATTGCACCTACTTATTGAAAAAAAAAGAAAAAAAAAAGAAAAAGAAAAGACAAGAATCACAGCAGAGTTGAAGGATCTACAGATGAAAATGTGTTTTACACCAACAAAATTGAAAACACTTATAGATTAATAACTTTAATTTTTGGTGAACTTCCTGTTGTGGCTGATATAAGGGATTTTAAAATATTTTGATGTAGGGTCTAATGCATGCACTTTCTCATAATACGTTTCATTATTAAAGTACACTGATTTTTTTTTTTTTGTCTGTTGAAAATTTCCTAAACAAACAATTGAATCTAATCTCTATAGTCCTCTTAACTTTTATTGTTCAGATTGTGAAAAGCGATTTGTGACTGAATAATGTCCCACAAAAGGACTGACAAAAAAACCCTTGTGGTAAAGGTGTAGACAGTGTTATTGAGGCACATACTGGAAATGAGTAACCCTTCAAAGACTGAAAGAAGTATCTAGACCCTGTTATAACGGGAATAGGTTTGTCATGTGGGTGTTCAAAACCTCTGAAAATGATTCTAACCGCACTGAGCAGAGAGAATTTAGAAAGCTGTGTGTGTCTTGCCCTTTCCTCATCACAAGGAGACTAAAACACTTATATTTAATTGTTTGTTATATCATTTTTTATTTATTTAAATGTGAACATTGCTGATTTTATTTAATGCAACTAATATGTGAGTATAGATCATGTACAGTTGGAACACTTTTGCTTTTTTACATTACCACATAAAACTAACAAGGCAAGTTTATAGCATATTTCATATTTCAATGAAAGTGTTTTGCCAAAAATGTATTACAAAAATTATCATAAAATAATCACAAGTGCAGGAATTAAAAAAACAAAAAGAATAAGATATTGATTAAAACTGTATTGTATTAATCAATTAAAACAGTTAAAAAGAGGCACATAGATACGATAAAGTGATACAGTGCTCGTTCAGTGAATGCAAAGCTAAACAGACTTCCTCACATTCCTGTTTGAGTGCAAGAACAAGAAGTTCCTCAGATCAGGGCTCAAACACATAGACAGTATAAGAAATGGACACAGCGACCCCATAGGTTTCAACGGAGAAAAGTTAAGTCAATTAGAAGCACTCACAATCCTGATGGCCGAGCGTACTGCGCAGACTCAAACTGAGCTTGATGACGTAGATGTGACGTGAGCAGCCCGTCTGTCTTCTAGTAGCTGTGCCAAGAGAAATCTGAATCATTCCCTTCCGAAACTTGCAGAGACGGAGAGTGTGAGTAGGAGGTGTCCATGAGCTAGGAGCAGGAACAACTTTTGCTAAGTATTCTGATTAATTATTTTGTCATTTTGCCTCCACGTCCCCCCGATTGCCCGCGAGCTTCTCCTCCTGTCCATACCGTAATCTCTCTACTGTGCGACAGAGAGTCGCGTGGTTATGACACAATCGTTAGTCTATTTTTTTTACAAAAACTGCATCTACGGGGCCATAACGTAAGATACAAGGTAATGGCGCCTTTCATACATTTTTGTGTTTCTTTAGAAATAAATAATGGACAAATGGAGTCTTTAAACGCCTCAGATGTAAAGTTATTCGCTGTCAAAGTGACACCAAAATGAATGGGAGTCAATGGGATGCTAACAGCAGGTGATGGTCTGCTAATCAATGGCGGCGCCGGGGAAGCTTCAGTTTACGGCTGATAGATTACCCCCCTTTGCCGCTCGGTTATGACGCACTTGAACGCCTGTGATATTCTCCGGCGGAAGCGCGACACCTAGTGGAGAGAAGCGGTAATTACAGTATTACAATATGGACGGTCACAGACTGAATTGAATTCTCATATTCCTCAAAACCAGTAAATCAACAGGTTTCTGCCTAAATTCTTTTTTGTAGACAAACATAAATTATACCTATACAACTCTTGTTTTTATAAAAAAAAAAAAAAAAATTCTATGTAGAAGTTGCAGTGGATGTTGAAGGAAAACTAGATCTGCACTCATTCTTTCACTTTCCTATTATCAGATCTAACATTTGCAAAATAGACAAAATACAGAATCCTGCCAGAAGATGTATGTTTTGTCTGGTATCCAAAACCAGTCAATCCTGTGAACAGAGAGTGTTTTCTGATAACTATAAATAGCTCATCTTCTATCATCCAGTGAGTTCGACTGAGAAAGCTAGGAAGAGCAGAAGCAGGAGCCGAAGTGATGTTAAAAATGAGTAGAGTTGGTTTATTGAATAATCTTAGTTGCGCATGTTTCGTCTGACCAGGACAAATTCAACAAGTGCTATTCTACCAAAGCACAAGAAAAGGAAAAACAAAACACTGCTTGACAACTTTATCGACAGCACATTTAATTGTTTTTATTTTGTGTAGACATTCATTTCTTAGTACATAACTGTATTATTTTCATCCAGACTAGCATTTTCACTAAAGTCCTTGCAGTTACTGTAGCAGTTATTTTGTTGGTTGTCATGTTTGCTAGTTTCCCCAGCGATGTTCTCTCAGACGGCCACACTGTTGGGGATTCGGTCTGGAGACAGATACCAGTACGGCACTTTCAAATTCTCATTTCGGCTCTTGATGATGTTGGTCACTTCAGCTAATTTCTTGCGGAAAGTCTTAGCGGCTTCCATGACCGGTTGTTCAGTGAAGTACATATCTGGATACTCGCCTAGAAACAGCTGGAGAAGGTTTGCACAAATCAAAACAACGTTTCAACGAATTTGTAGGAAGCAAGTTTATGCAAACTAGTTCTGAAGAATCAGTCAAACCTCGTTGTCCTGGAATTGACTGAGGGCCCAAGTTATTCCTAGAACCCAAGAGGAACGCCCGCGGTCCGGCAGACTCTCCATGATGTACTTCATATCCACCTGGCCCTTCTGAGCGGGAGGGGGCTTCCGCATGGTGGAAGGGCTGTTGGGGATCCAGGAGAACCAGTCGAACTGGAACACAGGACAGACATACAGATATCAGCATATATATGGTTTATATTCATCATGAAGAGGTTGTGTAAACGCACCTGTCCAAAGTTGACTGCAGCGTGTTGTGCTGAAGCTGTGAAAATCACAACGGTCAGGAACTCGACCAACTGCTCCCGAGTGTTCAGGGAATCCGGGAACTCTGTGAACATTGGCTACAGGTTTAGCACACACATGCATTTAGGAGTGGTGTAAACACTGCATATGCTAGCATACAAACATGTTACATCCCAGGGCGTAATTGACCGCTCGCAAAGACCTACAATGGTCACTACACCATTTTTCAAGTCCACAGACGTCAATCTGCTAACTCATGTCTGGTTTGTTTTTCCTGATCAAAATGGCAATTCGACCTTATGATTGATCAGATTGCCTATCAATCAAACTCCCTGCAAAGGGTGAATTACTTTATTTTATTTTAATATTCATTTTATTTTTTCCCCATTTTGAATTTTATTTGTGATAGTTTAGAAAGTACTTCCCTCAAAGTCAGAACTTTTGTTTGTTATTTTGGCCTGGTCCCCTCCTGGAGTCTATTTGAAGCTTCCCTTTTTGTATTTTGAATATACCAAATAAACTTTAATTTGTAATGTTTTTTTTTGTTGTAATGCTGGGACAGGAGAGCTTTTTTTTTCCTCCATGAATTCCCTTGTTACGCCCTCCCCAGACTGGGAAGGCATCTGAGAATTGGGGGCTCGTCCGGGACTTCTCGCAGGGTCATTGAGGCGGCAACGCATTCAACACTCACACAGTAACATTTTAGTTAAATTATCCTGTACTCACCACAATTCTTCAGACCAGAGAAGCAAACATCCTGAACAAATGCTTGAACCTCCTTGTCTTTCTGAACCGTCTCATCACTGCCATAGCAGATCTTCACCACGTCAGAAACAAAACTGGAGGAAGATCAAGTTAAATGATGAATCAGCAAACGTAAAAATACACCTTGGTGTCAAATGCTTTTCTAATTTGTTTTGTTTTTAATTCTCACCATTAGCATTAAAACTAGGGATGTAATGGTTTTCGGTAAAAAAACAAAACAGTACCGTTTCCCGCCCACGGTTAATCTCAAATCTGACATTGCATCTATTATATGGTTTGGTGAAAAAAGAAAAAAAGAAAAGTGGGCCAGTGCTGCATTGTCAAAAAAAAGTTTATCATTCGCACACGTTTTTAAGCCTTGCCAATTAAAACATTGAAGTACAAGAAAACACACGCACTAAAAGCTTTGTGCGTGAATACTAAATTGAGTTCTCTTTCATGTCTTGCGCTTGAATGGACAAATTCACACAAAATTATCAAAATGCCCATCTTAGCAAGTATCTCAGTAAACATAGTCGGTTATATGTCTTGAGTGAACGTAAACAGTCGAGAAAAGACAGCACATGTGTACAGTATCAGTATATTGATCCATGCATTATGTCTTAAAGTGACAGCAGCCTAATATATTTCTGCTGGTGTCTGTGTTTTTAATGTTAATCAAACAAGAAAATAAGGGGAAAACCCTCTTGGCTGAATAACTTTTGTAACTTTAATAAGGATTCATCTCTCATATACATACATACACACACACACACATATATATATATATATATATATATATATATATTCTTATTTTATTACCGGATGTTTGCCTTTAATAATGTTTGAAATTTATATTATTTAGGCTAGTAGTTTTAGCTGTTGTATCAAAACTGGAATAGAGAATTGTGAAATTTCACTGGTCTCTAAAATTTGTGTCATAACCTTATTCATTACAGTACAAGCACATAAAAAAACGAAACCGTGACCCTAGAACCGAATAATTCAAACCGTCACACCCCTAATTTGAACATCTGTAAATTATGCATTTTATTAAGTACCTTTTGACTGCCTTCCAGACCATCATGCCGTCGTCTCTGTAGTAGTAGTTGGGCAGATCTTCCACTCCTCGAGCTTTCATGGCCTCAGGGAAGCACATGGACTTATAGGTTAAAGTCTTCATGGCCTTTTGAATCACTTCCACAATTGCAGTTCCACCAGTGGCAAGAGCCTTTGAAACACAAGGACACTAGTGAATCTTTGAGTCTCAGACTACAATTTTGTAGACACTTTCTTCAGTGAAGTCTACAAAACGGGAGCCAGAGCTAGATGACTGCATATCAAGTCAAAGACTGTATGCCTCTTCAGACCTCAAAGTCATGTGAAAGAACCAGGAATAAACATGAAAAGAAAAACTGTTGTTCAAAGGAACTTTATCCAGGGTTCAAGATACCTTATCAAAGATCCCATCTTTACATATGAGTTTCTCTCGAGCCGCAGTGTTGATGGCAATGGTGAAACGGACATGAGGTATCAGCAACTGTGAGGAGAACATAAAGGCTGCAATGATTTTCTGCAAGACGACGGCCTTCAATAAAGCAGTAAGCCATGCGTTTAAAAACCTACCTTGTACACTGGATGGACTGCAGCGAGCTGTCTGTACATGGCTATGGCAAAAACCTCAGATGTCAGATGTGTCCTGAGAAAGTGTGTGACCACCTGGTGTACATTAAAGTCGGAGGATTTCACCCACATCTTGGCTAGCATCCAGTCGTAGTGATCATCGCTCGGGAGAAAGACGGTGTTCGCCTCCCCAGCAGGAGTGTGACGACTGAGCTGTTTCAGATCAAGTGAACCAACAGAATATTTGGTAAAAACTCAGAGCGCTAACTTTTTTATTTTGAAGTAATATTTCACTAAATGATTTCTGCGGGCACCTGAATAGCGATCGGCATGATTTCATTCTGGCTGTTCTTGTACAGAAGGCAGAAGGGAGCAGACAAATACTGCTGGGTATTCGGGTCGGTGGCATTGGCTCGCACTCCCTCCAGTATCGCATAGTCTGCGATGTAGACGTTTCCCTCCTGTAATAGAGAGGCATGTAGAGTGAAAATCTCATTATTATTCATTCACATGCAGAATTGCCCACTGCAACTGTCCTGTCTACACCACTGAGGACCAAGCATTATCTCCTGACCTTTAACTCCTCCTGTAGTGTGAGACCTCGATCCAGAGAGTCTTTCACCATCTCCTGCGTGACTGCGAACCCGTCTGGAAGATTCGTGCACTTCCTGATCATCACAGGATTGCAGCCGTTTAAGAACTGATAGCCAAACATGAAGTCCTCGTCCCAGTTCTCCATCACATATTCTGTCAGAGGGAATAATGCCAGTGAGTTTAGGGGGAATGCAAACAATGTGTGTCTCAGCCTGTTTATTTGATTTTTTTCCCACAATAAGTTGGACAGCTCATTTTTGTATTAGAAAAAAAACAAAAAAAAAACATTTTAACAAAGGAAGAAACTGTTCAAACCTGACACAGTGTTCTTGATTGTCATAAATACTCCTCGAAAATCTTCAATATCTGTCCAAGACGACTGGAACAAGCTCTTAAGTTTGTTAAGACGAAGATTTTTGATCCTGAAAGAGATCACACCAGGAAAAACACAGCTGAATGCTCATTATCAGATTTTCTGGTTCAGTTTTCTCAATTTATTTTGGGATATTCCCTGGTTAAAGAGAGTTCACCCAAAAATAATTTACTCATGTTGCAAACATGTTTAGTTCAGTTCATTTAATGTTTAGTTTTTATGTTTAGTTCAGTTCATTTAAGCATTTAGTTCAGTTGAACTAAAAAAGTATATATATTTTGATGAATGTTGGTAACCAGACGGTTGACGGTAACCATTGACGTCCATATATAGTAGGAAAAAAAAGAAAGAAAGAGGAAGCCAGTGGTTACCGTCAACTGTCTGGTTACCAACATTCTTCAAAATATATATTTTTAGTTCATTCATTCAGGTTTGGATCAACATGAGTAAATGACAGAATTTTCATTTTGGGGTGAACTGTCATTTTCAGCAGTCAAACAGGGTCATTGATTGGAAACCAATAATAGCATATTTGTTATGGACACAGGCGAAGGGATGAATGCAAACTGTGTAACCTACGCTTCATTGAAGTTTTCACTGAAGTCCACAGCTTTGTCAGCTTCAAACTGAACGTCCAGAGGGAGTTCACTGCTCAAGTTGGCATCTATGCTCATGGGGAAACCAGGCTGCCACTCCTTCCACCTTCAAGAAGAAACATTCATCTTTCAGTGAGTTATATTTGGTGTCACAAAGTATAAGTGAAATGATGGTGTAAGTGTGTTCAGCATTTTAAACTAAAACATCTGGGGGAAAATAAAGACAGCATTTACACCACCAAATGATAGAATATTGTCCAGGATTGTAACTGTGTCCACAAACCTGAACAGTTGTTGTCTGGATTCCAGTTCCGTGCGTCTGTGATCATTTAGCAAACCGGTTTTATCCTCGTGAGACAATCGAGCTAAAGGAACACACATAAATGACAGTATTTGAGATGTGTTTGATTCAGGACTGGATAGTGATCAGAGTCGGGATAGGACTCACCCATGCCATCTCGAAGAACCACTGCCTTTTCGTTCGCGATCCAGCGATAACAGGGGAAGTCGAAGCGATCTCCAGAGGGAGACGTCACACTGATGACTCGACAGTACCACTGATCATTGAGCAAGTTCTTCTTCTCAAGCTTCACCAGCACGATGTCTCCCAGCGTCTCCTTCACACTGACGTCGATGGGCATCACCTTTAACGACAGCTTCTGTTAGACACAACCAGAGCCTTTGCAATTCGGTGGCCCGTTTCAAGCGCAACGGAGGGCCCTTCTGTTACGAGGCCCGTTTCCAGTAAAACCGGTGAATCAGGCCTCGACTGGACATCACAGGGTATGTGCAAACATTAAAGAGTTTAATTGGGGAAAACGAATCAAAAATACCACACAATTTTCACTGCAGTCAGGATTATGGCAAGCCATTTTAGCTTAAATTGTACCCAGTGTTACTTGTCGTAATTGCATTTTTAATAGTAAGAATTAAATTAGAGAGCTCTACAATTCAATTATTACTAGTAACAATTCCAGTTAGAGAGTTATACAATAGAATTTTTACTAGTCATATGTCTCCATTGACTTCCATTCATTTTTAATTACAGAGCTCTACAATTGCATTGTTACTAGTAACAATTCGAAATGGAGAGCTCTAATTCATTTGTTACTTGTAAGAACGCAATCACAGAGCTCTTTAATTCAATTACAGAGCTCTGCAATTATACATACATTTAATTCTTTTTTTTACTAGTAACAATTCAATTGTAGAGCTCCGTAATTAAAAATGAATGGAAGTCAATGGAGACATATGACTAGTATAAATTCATTTGTAGAGCTCTCTAATTGTAATTGCTACTAGTAAGAAATGAATTGTAGAGCTCTCTAATTGAATTCTTACTAGTAAAAATGCAATTACAACGAGTAACGCTGGGTACAATTTAAGCTAAAACGGCTTGCCATACAGGATGACCTAGTTAATCTCATTAGGTTTTGTTATACAATATAGTTTTTTTCTTTATGAAACATTATGAAAGCTGGTTTCCGCTTCTGAATAAAAAAGTTTGTGATCTTTTTTGTATCTCGCATTTCTGACTTTTCTCAGATTTGCGAGAAAAACATGCAATTGCAAGAAGAAGAAAAAAGAAGTCAGAATTGTGAGTTGTGAAGTCCAATTCAGGGGGAAAAACTGCTTTTCCCTCAGAATTGTGAGTTAATATCGTGCATTTCTGACTTTTTTTTAAAACTATAATCACGCAATTCTGAGAAAAAGAATGAGAATTGTAGGTCGCTATTATCTTTTTAATTGTTATACCTTGGCAGAAACAAGCTTCCATACATTTTCAAACATAATATGTTAAATTGTATTATCTGTCAGAGTGCTTTATATTGCTGGGAATAAACTGGACAAGTGAAGAAATATGTGGAAGCTTGTAGGGAAAAGTAGGGTTACAGAAATGCAGTTTGGAGAAACTTTAAACAGTCATACTAGAGACTGTGATTTCTCACTTTTTGTGAGGAAACAAAAAAGGATTTAATGATCTGATAGTATTTAATAACGCGCATCAAGAAAAACAAAAATCTTACCGTTCCTCTTGCAAAACGTTCAAAGAAGGATTTGTCCAGCAGAGTCCGGTCACTGCATCTCTCCGTGCCGATCAGCGTCAGGTGAACATGATCTAATGTCCCAGCGAACTCCTGTTTTCCAGTGCTGACAGAGACTGTGTACGTGAACATTGTGCTCGGATGGGAAGACAAGTACAACTGACCCTCATACCTGAGGCTTTTTAAAGTTAAATTCAGTTTCTGCCCTTTGTATTGGGGTGTGGTCTATCAATCTAACTTGTGATGATACCTTCGTGGTCTTTATCAAGAGATTCAGGTGTTACGAGATTTTCGGTTTCAGTGGGCTTACATGAATATTCATGCGCGGAACTGAGAATCAAGCTCTTTGTAACACAGCAGGATTAATGGATTATATATATATATATATATATATATATATATATATATATATATAAAAGGTGCATTTACTGTAGTTTTCAATGCATAGGCTAAACTGTAAAAATAAATAATAATAATTAAAAACAAATTAAATAAAATGTGTTGGTTTATCTTAAAAAAGTAAGTTACCTGTTTGCCTAAAACATTTCAAACATTTAGTTCATTAAAATTCAAATTTTGAATTAATACAATGAAGGAGATTGTTTAAAAAAAATAGAAACTCAAAATAGTATGTTATCTGAACCACATTAGTTGATTTGACAAAAGATAAAGTTGTGATAAGAAATCATGAAAATATTGTTTTAGCCTACAATCGTTTATAGTTTCGTAACAGTATATATATATATATATATATATATATAGGCCTATATATAGTTAGCACGTTTTGCGCATTGTCTCTTTCCTGAATGATTGCAGGCATTCACTTTGTGTAACGTTAGAATAAAGCACAGCAAACCTCAACTCGTACCCTATATTGATTTCATTTCGTTGTGCTTTTCCTTTGTACCTCACAATGCTTTAAAACTGTGTCTTTTACTAATTGTTCTCATTCGTTGAATGCAATAACTGAAATAAACTTGTATAAATGTTTTTTAATCTATTCTAGCGTGATTGTTCTGAACTTCTTGTTTATTTTGTAAATATAAGAAAAATAACTAAAAACCACGCAAAAGCATGAATGTATTTAATACATAAGTGAAATTTGGATTAAACAAAATTGTACGAACAGAAGTGTAAAAATTTAAAACTACTGAAAATGAGAAAAACACTTCACGTCCTTTTACAGAATAGAATTAACATCCAGAGGATATGTGTCATAAAAAATTCGGATCGGGTTCGTTTTTCTGTGTTTTTCGCATCCGTAGCAAGCATTTTGAATGGTGTTTTGACAATTCAGAGCCAAAGAATCACGAATACGAAAAAACGCATACGAAAATGTCGGCCTCAGTGTGCAAGGACCTTTAAAGGCTAACGATATTGGACAATGTTAAATTATTGTTCTGAACATCGCCAAAGGAGGCGCTAGTAGCGCGTAAATGCGCTCGACTGAGCATGCCATATGCATGTGTTAAGTAGCTGATCACTGTGTGATAATAATCTTTTCCAAATTAGCTCCTGCCTCCAATAATTACATAATGTCCAATACATAAACGTCCAGGCATGTGTCAGTGTCATATCTGTCAAAATAGTCTAAGAGATGGAGATAACTACTTTCAAAAGACCTAGGCTTATGTCATGAGTGTAGGAACCCATTACCCAGTTACGCATTATTTCCACATCTGCATCGTTGATGATTACCGCATTTGACTAGAAATTTAATGAGACGCGTTTGTAAACCATGTTTTCCGCCAAATAAAAACTGCGGTTAAACCAGCCGCACATTTCTTTTAGTATGCGCGTCTAATCGTGCACTTACGGTACGGGTGCTGGAAGAGGTCGAAATTGATTTGTAGACTCTATTTTCTGCTATTTCCCATCTTATTAGGACACATATAATACAATTTCATGATTTTTTTTTTTTAAACATGACATTTATTTTATTTTTTATTATTTTAATGTTTGTAGGCATATAGGCCTATATGATTTACATTAATTATTACATAATTTTTTAATTTATTAATATGTTAATTATCATACATCATTATTATTATTTTTACATTTTATTGCTAATTTTAATGTTTATATATATATATATATATATATATATATATATATATATATATACACACACATTAATTATTATACTTTATTAATGTTATTAAATGTAATATTAATTTTTAATTATACATTTATTTAGCGTTTTTATTGTTGATTTGAATGTGTGTATATATAAAGTATACATTAATTATTATACATCATGCATTAATGTTTATTTATTATTTACTTACATTTTTCATGTTAATGTAAACATGAAATAACACAATATGAAACACAAATATGATACAACAGGCTTTTGGTGGCTTTTAATAAAAACCTGATCTATGAAATATACATTCATACCTAATGTATGAAATGTGATATTCAAAACACACACACACACACACACACACACACATTTATATACATGTGTAAGGGCACATTTTTGACATTTTACTTTACCTTCTAGCACTTACATCATGTCCCATTTTCAAACACTCATAAGAGTGAACCTGACTATTACTGTATTTATTTTCATGTCATCTTACTGTACAGTTTTGGAGAAAAGTAAAGGCGAATTGACCCCAAACATCTATGTGCATTCTATCACTTGTGTTTGATTAATTCAACACCATGTCCCATTTTCAAACACTCATAAAAAGTGTTCCTTCATAGGTTTGCTCATTCTTTCATTTGATTCCTGTTCCTGTGTTCGGGCCAATTACCAAGATCAGAGCCCTCTCCCCGGACAGCACGCCAAATACGTTTACCAATTTAATCTATCCGACTTATTTGTAAGTGTGAACTCATGAAGTGATGTTAAAAATGAGTAGAGTTGGTTCATTGAATAATCTTAGTTGCGCATGTTTCGTCTGACCAGGACAAATTCAACAAGTGTTATTCTACCAAAGCACAAGAAAAGGAAAAACAAAACACTGCTTGACAACTTTATCGACTGCACATTTAATTGTTTTTATTTTGTGTAGACATTCATTTCTTAGTACATAACTGTATTATTTTCATCCAGACTAGCATTTTCACTTAAGTCCTTGCAGTTACTGTAGCAGTTATTTTGTTGGTTGTGTCATGTGAAATAGCCCAGTTGAGTTGCCTTTTCTCTATATACTGGCTAAAATCGCTGCAAACTGGGTTTGCTAATTCCCCCAGCGATTTTCTCTCAGACGGCCACACTGTTGGGGATTCGGTCTGGAGACAGATACCAGTACGGCACTTTCAAATTCTCATTTCGGCTCTTGATGATGTTGGTCACTTCAGCTAATTTCTTGCGGAAAGTCTTGGCGGCTTCCATGATCGGTTGTTCAGTGAAGTACATATCTGGATACTCGCCTAGAAACAGCTGGAGAAGATTTGCACAAATCAAAACAATGTTTCAACGAATTTGTAGGAAGCAAGTTTATGCAAACTAGTTCTGAAGAATCAGTCAAACCTCGTTGTCCTGAAATTGACTGAGGGCCCAAGTTATTCCTAGAACCCAAGAGGAACGCCCGCGGTCCGGCAGACTCTCCATGATGTACTTCATATCCACCTGGCCCTTCTGAGCGGGAGGGGGCTTCCGCATGGTGGAAGGGCTGTTGGGGATCCAGGAGAACCAGTCGAACTGGAACACAGGACAGACATACAGATATCAGCATATATATGGTTTATATTCATCATGAAGAGGTTGTGTAAACGCACCTGTCCAAAGTTGACTGCAGCGTGTTGTGCTGAAGCTGTGAAAATCACAACGGTCAGGAACTCGACCAACTGCTCCCGAGTGTTCAGGGAATCCGGGAACTCTGTGAACATTGGCTACAGGTTTAGCACACACATGCATTTAGGAGTGGTGTAAACACTGCATATGCTAGCATACAAATATGTTACATCCCAGGGCGTAATTGACCATTCACAAAGACCTACAATGGTCACTACACCATTTTTCAAGTTCAAGTCCACAGACGTCAATCTGCTAACTCATGTCTGGTTTGTTTTTCCTGATCAAAATGTCAATTCGACCTTATGATTGATCAGATTGCCTATCAATCAAACTCCCTGCAAAGGGTGAATTACTTTATTTTATTTTAATATTCATTTTATTTTTTCCCCATTTTGAATTTTATTTGTGATAGTTTAGAAAGTACTTCCCTCAAAGTCAGAACTTTTGTTTGTTATTTTGGCCTGGTCCCCTCCTGGAGTCTATTTGAAGCTTCCCTTTTTGTATTTTGAATATACCAAATAAACTTTAATTTGTAATGTTGTTTTTTTGTAATGCTGGGACAGGAGAGCTTTTTTTTTCCTCCATGAATTCCCTTGTTACGCCCTCCCCAGACTGGGAAGGCATGTGAGAATTGGGGGCTTGTCCGGGACTTCTCGCAGGGTCATTGAGGCGGCAACGCATTCAACACTCACACATTAACATTTTAGTTAAATTATCCTGTACTCACCACAATTCTTCAGACCAGAGCAAACATCCTGAACAAATGCTTGAACCTCCTTGTCTTTCTGAACCGTCTCATCACTGCCATAGCAGATCTTCACCACGTCAGAAACAAAACTGGAGGAAGATCAAGTTAAATGATGAATCAGCAAACGTAAAAATACACCTTGGTGTCAAATGCTTTTCTAATTTGTTTTGTTTTTAATTCTCACCATTAGCATTAAAACTAGGGATGTAATGGTTTTCGGTAAAAAAACAAAACAAAAAAGTACCGTTTCCCGCCCACGGTTAATCTCAAATCTGACATTGCATCTATTATATGGTTTGGTGAAAAAAGGAAAAGAAAAAAAGAAAAGTGGGCCAGTGCTGCATTGTCAAAAAAAAGTTTATCATTCGCACACGTTTTTAAGCCTTGCCAATTAAAACATTGAAGTACAAGAAAACACGCGCACTAAAAGCTTTGTGCGTGAATACTAAATTGAGTTCTCTTTCATGTCTTGCGCTTGAATGGACAAATTCACACAAAATTATCAAAATGCCCATCTTAGCGAGTATCCCAGTAAACATAGTCGGTTATATGTCTTGAGTGAACGTAAACAGTCGAGAAAAGACAGCACATGTGTACAGTATCAGTATATTGATCCATGCATTATGTCTTAAAGTGACAGCAGCCTAATATATTTCTGCTGGAGTCTGTGTTTTTAATGTTAATCAAACAAGAAAATAAGGGGAAAACCCTCTTTGCTGAATAACTTTTGTAACTTTAATAAGGATTCATCTCTCATATACATACATACACACACACACACACACACATATATATATATATATTCTTATTTTATTACCGGATGTTTGCCTTTAATAATGTTTGAAATTTATATTATTTAGGCTAGTAGTTTTAGCTGTTGTTTCAAAACTGGAATAGAGAATTGTGAAATTTCACTGGTCTCTAAAATTTGTGTCATAACCTTATTCATTACAATACAAGCACATAAAAAAAACGAAACCGTGACCCTAGAACCGAATAATTCAAACCGTCACACCCCTAATTTGAACATCTGTAAATTATGCATTTTATTAAGTACCTTTTGACTGCCTTCCAGACCATCATGCCGTCGTCTCTGTAGTAGTAGTTGGGCAGATCTTCCACTCCTCGAGCTTTCATGGCCTCAGGGAAGCACATGGACTTATAGGTTAAAGTCTTCATGGCCTTTTGAATCACTTCCACAATTGCAGTTCCACCAGTGGCAAGAGCCTTTGAAACACAAGGACACTAGTGAATCTTTGAGTCTCAGACTACAATTTTGTAGACACTTTCTTCAGTGAAGTCTACAAAACGGGAGCCAGAGTTAGATGACTGCATATCAAGTCAAAGACTGTATGTCTCTTCAGACCTCAAAGTCATGTGAAAGAACCAGGAATAAACATGAAAAGAAAAACTGTTGTTCAAAGGAACTTTATCCAGGGTTCAAGATACCTTATCAAAGATCCCATCTTCACAGATGAGTTTCTCTCGAGCCGCAGTGTTGATGGCAATGGTGAAACGGACATGAGGTATCAGCAACTGTGAGGAGAACATAAAGGCTGCAATGATTTTCTGCAAGACGACGGCCTTCAATAAAGCAGTAAGCCATGCGTTTAAAAACCTACCTTGTACACTGGATGGACTGCAGCGAGCTGTCTGTACATGGCTATGGCAAAAACCTCAGATGTCAGATGTGTCCTGAGAAAGTGTGTGACCACCTGGTGTACATTAAAGTCGGAGGATTTCACCCACATCTTGGCTAGCATCCAGTCGTAGTGATCATCGCTCGGGAGAAAGACGGTGTTCGCCTCCCCAGCAGGAGTGTGACGACTGAGCTGTTTCAGATCAAGAGAACCAACAGAATATTTGGTAAAAACTCAGAGCGCTAACTTTTTTATTTTGAAGTAATATTTCACTAAATGATTTCTGCGGGCACCTGAATAGCGATCGGCATGATTTCATTCTGGCTGTTCTTGTACAGAAGGCAGAAGGGAGCAGACAAATACTGCTGGGTATTCGGGTCGGTGGCATTGGCTCGCACTCCCTCCAGTATCGCATAGTCTGCGATGTAGACGTTTCCCTCCTGTAATAGAGAGGCATTTAGAGTGAAAATCTCATTATTATTCATTCACATCCAGAATTGCCCACTGCAACTGTCCTGTCTACACCACTGAGGACCAAGCATTATCTCCTGACCTTTAACTCCTCCTGTAGTGTGAGACCTCGATCCAGAGAGTCTTTCACCATCTCCTGCGTGACTGCGAACCCGTCTGGAAGATTTGTGCACTTCCTGATCATCACAGGATTGCAGCCGTTTAAGAACTGATAGCCAAACATGAAGTCCTCGTCCCAGTTCTCCATCACATATTCTGTCAGAGGGAATAATGCCAGTGAGTTTAGGGGGAATGCAAACAATGTGTGTCTCAGCCTGTTTATTTGATTTTTTTCCCACAATAAGTTGGACAGCTCATTTTTGTATTAGAAAAAAAAACCAAAAACATTTTAACAAAGGAAGAAACTGTTCAAACCTGACACAGTGTTCTTGATTGTCATAAATACTCCTCGAAAATCTTCAATATCTGTCCAAGACGACTGGAACAAGCTCTTAAGTTTGTTAAGATGAAGATTTTTGATCCTGAAAGAGATCACACCAGGAAAAACACAGCTGAATGCTCATTATCAGATTTTCTGGTTCAGTTTTCTCAATTTATTTTGGGATATTCCCTGGTTAAAGAGAGTTCACCCAAAAATAATTTACTCATGTTGCAAACATGTTTAGTTCAGTTCATTTAATGTTTAGTTTTTATGTTTAGTTCAGTTCATTTAAGCATTTAGTTCAGTTGAACTAAAAAAGTATATATATTCTGATGAATGTTGGTAACCAGACGGTTGACGGTAACCATTGACGTCCATATATAGTAGGAAAAAAAAGAAAGAAAGAGGAAGCCAGTGGTTACCGTCAACTGTCTGGTTACCAACATTCTTCAAAATATATATTTTTAGTTCATTCATTCAGGTTTGGATCAACATGAGTAAATGACAGAATTTTCATTTTGGGGTGAACTGTCATTTTCAGCAGTCAAACAGGGTCATTGATTGGAAACCAATAATAGCATATTTGTTATGGACACAGGCGAAGGGATGAATGCAAACTGTGTAACCTACGCTTCATTGAAGTTTTCACTGAAGTCCACAGCTTTGTCAGCTTCAAACTGAACGTCCAGAGGGAGTTCACTGCTCAAGTTGGCATCTATGCTCATGGGGAAACCAGGCTGCCACTCCTTCCACCTTCAAGAAGAAACATTCATCTTTCAGTGAGTTATATTTGGTGTCACAAAGTATAAGTGAAATGATGGTGTAAGTGTGTTCAGCATTTTAAACTAAAACATCTGGGGGAAAATAAAGACAGCATTTACACCACCAAATGATAGAATATTGTCCAGGATTGTAACTGTGTCCACAAACCTGAACAGTTGTTGTCTGGATTCCAGTTCCGTGCGTCTGTGATCATTTAGCAAACCGGTTTTATCCTCGTGAGACAATCGAGCTAAAGGAACACACATAAATTACAGTATTTGAGATGTGTTTGATTCAGGACTGGATAGTGATCAGAGTCGGGATAGGACTCACCCATGCCATCTCGAAGAACCACTGCCTTTTCGTTCGCGATCCAGCGATAACAGGGGAAGTCGAAGCGATCTCCAGAGGGACACGTCACACTGATGACTCGACAGTACCACTGATCATTGAGCAAGTTCTTCTTCTCAAGCTTCACCAGCACGATGTCTCCCAGCGTCTCCTTCACACTGACGTCGATGGGCATCACCTTTAACGACAGCTTCTGTTAGACACAACCAGAGCCTTTGCAATTCGGTGGCCCGTTTCAAGCGCAACGGAGGGCCCTTCTGTTACGAGGCCCGTTTCCAGTAAAACCGGTGAATCAGGCCTCGACTGGACATCACAGGGTATGTGCAAACATTAAAGAGTTTAATTGGGGAAACCGAATCAAAAATACCACACAATTTTCACTGCAGTCAGGATTATGGCAAGCCATTTTAGCTTAAATTGTACCCAGCGTTACTTGTCGTAGGCTAATTGCATTTTTAATAGTAAGAATTAAATTAGAGAGCTCTACAATTCAATTATTACTAGTAACAATTCCAGTTAGAGAGTTCTACAATAGAATTTTTACTAGTCATATGTCTCCATTGACTTCCATTCATTTTTAATTACAGAGCTCTACAATTGCATTGTTACTAGTAACAATTCGAAATGGAGAGCTCTAATTCATTTGTTACTTGTAAGAACGCAATCACAGAGCTCTTTAATTCAATTACAGAGCTCTGCAATTATACATACATTTAATTTTTTTTTTTACTAGTAACAATTCAATTGTAGAGCTCCATAATTAAAAATGAATGGAAGTCAGTGGAGACATATGACTAGTATAAATTCATTTGTAGAGCTCTCTAATTCTAATTGCTACTAGTAAGAAATGAATTGTAGAGCTCTCTAATTGAATTCTTACTAGTAAAAATGCAATTACAACGAGTAACGCTGGGTACAATTTAAGCTAAAACGGCTTGCCATACAGGATGACCTAGTTAATCTCATTAGGTTTTGTTATACAATATAGTTTTTTTTCTTTATGAAACATTATGAAAGCTGGTTTCCGCTTCTGAATAAAAAAGTTTGTGATCTTTTTTGTATCTCGCATTTCTGACTTTTCTCAGATTTGCGAGAAAAACATGCAATTGCAAGAAGAAGAAAAAAGAAGTCAGAATTGTGAGTTGTGAAGTCCAATTCAGGGGGAAAAACTGCTTTTCCCTCAGAATTGTGAGTTAATATCGTGCATTTCTGACTTTTAAAAAAAAACTATAATCACGCAATTCTGAGAAAAAGAATGAGAATTGTAGGTCGCTATTATCTTTTTAATTGTTATACCTTGGCAGAAACAAGCTTCCATACATTTTCAAACATAATATGTTAAATTGTATTATCTGTCAGAGTGCTTTATATTGCTGGGAATAAACTGGACAAGTGAAGAAATATGTGGAAGCTTGTAGGGAAAAGTAGGGTTACAGAAATGCAGTTTGGAGAAACTTTAAACAGTCATACTAGAGACTGTGATTTCTCACTTTTTGTGAGGAAACAAAAAAGGATTTAATGATCTGATAGTATTTAATAACGCGCATCAAGAAAAACAAAAATCTTACCGTTCCTCTTGCAAAACGTTCAAAGAAGGATTTGTCCAGCAGAGTCCGGTCACTGCATCTCTCCGTGCCGATCAGCGTCAGGTGAACATGATCTAATGTCCCAGCGAACTCCTGTTTTCCAGTGCTGACAGAGACTGTGTACGTGAACATTGTGCTCGGATGGGAAGACAAGTACAACTGACCCTCATACCTGAGGCTTTTTAAAGTTAAATTCAGTTTCTGCCCTTTGTATTAGGGTGTGGTCTATCAATCTAACTTGTGATGATACCTTCGTGGTCTTTATCAAGAGATTCAGGTGTTACGAGATTTTCGGTTTCAGTGGGCTTACATGAATATTCATGCGCGGAACTGAGAATCAAGCTCTTTGTAACACAGCAGGATTAATGGATTATATATATATATATATATATATATATATATATATATATATATATATATATATATATATATATATATATAAATAAAAGGTGCATTTACTGTAGTTTTCAATGCATAGGCTAAACTGTAAAAATAAATAATAATAATTAAAAACAAATTAAATAAAATGTGTTGGTTTATCTTAAAAAAGTAAGTTACCTGTTTGCCTAAAACATTTCAAACATTTAGTTCATTAAAATTTAAATTTTGAATTAATACAATGAAGGAGATTGTTTAAAAAATAGAAACTCAAAATAGTATGTTATCTGAACCACATTAGTTGATTTGACAAAAGATAAAGTTGTGATAAGAAATCATGAAAATATTGTTTTAGCCTACTGTACAATCGTTTATAGTTTCGTAACAGTATATATATTGTTATATATATAGTTAGCACGTTTTGCGCATTGTCTCTTTCCTGAATGATTGCAGGCATTCACTTTGTGTAACGTTAGAATAAAGCACAGCAAACCTCAACTCGTACCCTATATTGGTTTCATTTCGTTGTGCTTTTCCTTTGTACCTCAATGCTTTTAAACTGTGTCTTTTACTAATTGTTCTCATTCGTTGAATGCAAAAACTGAAATAAACTTGTATAAATGTATGACGTTTTTTAATCTATCCTAGCGTGATTGTTCTGAACTTCTTGTTTATTTTGTAAATATAAGAAAAATAACTAAAAACCACACAAAAGCATGAATGTGTTTAATACATAAGTAAAATTTGGATTAAACAAAAATGTACGAACAGAAGTGTAAAAATTAAAAACTACGGCAAATGAGGAAATATGTCACGTCCTTTTACAGAATAGAATTAACATCCAGAGGATATGTGTCATAAAAATTCGGATCGGGTTCGTTTTCCTGTGTTTTTCCGCATCTGTAGCAAGCATTTTGAATGGTGTTTTGACAATTCAGAGCCAAAGAATCACGAATACGAAAAAACGCATACGAAAATTTCGACCTCAGTGTGCAAGGACCTTTAATGTGGGCTGAGTCTATAACTGCGCCCAGGAAGGAAATCCTCTGACTGGGGAACAGTGCTATGTTGATTCTGAGCCCCAGGCTTTCCAGCACAGATCTGTGGGAATTTAGTTCAGAACAAGCCAGTCGTCGAGGTAGTTCAGGATGCGCATTCCCTTCTGTCTCATGGGGAAAAGTGCGCGGGGCCAGGGACAGTCCGAATGGTAGGACCGTATACTGGTGGGCCACCCCTTCCAACGCAAATCTCAAAAACGGTCTGTGATGGGGGGCGATTTGGAAATGAAAGGATGCATCTTTCAGGTCCACTGATATAAATCAATCCCCCAGGGCGTACTAGCGCAGGGATTTGTTTCAGGGTTAGCATCTTGAATGGCCGTTTCATAAGGCCCTGTTCAGATGTCTGAGGTCTAGCATGGGCCATCCTTCTTGGGAACGAGGAAGTAGCGACTGTAGAAGCCTGACTCGCTGTGGGCTGGAGGAACTGTTTCCACAGCCCCTTTTGCCAATAAGCTCATTACTTTGGTGTGGAGGACGAGTCAAAGTGTCTTCTCTTCGCCGAAGTGTCTACTATGCCCACGAGTTGGAGCTAGTAACCTTGTTCTGTTGTGTTCAGAACCCATTGTGACACGCCAGGGATGGCTTTCATGCCTCGGCCCGGCTGGGTATGCGCAGGGACACCCGTGTGTGTGGAAGAGGAAAAGTATTTTTGTTTTGTCCGCTATAACAGTGGTCAGCTGCGAGGCCCTCGAGGGCCCCAACACTGTACATTTTTCATGTCTCTCTAAATAAACACGACTGATTAGAAAACATAGACCTCTACAAGTAGCTTGATTTCTCCAGCAAGGTAAAATTACATATAAAGTTTGATATTATCTCTTTTTGTTTTATAGGATCAAAGTCCTTTTCCACATTGATGTATACACTCAGAAACAATGAAAATTACTTCAAACGGAGACATTTTTACACACAACTTAATTTAGTTTGTTAAAAATAATATATATATTGTATTATAAGTTTCTAAGTTGTGTGTAAACTCTGCAGCAGTGGGGTCACTGTGTTTCTGCTTTAGGAGTCTGTGTTTATGCCACTGCTTGTGGAAGATCAATGGTCTCTTTTGAGGTATTTGTGCAAGCCTGACTCTATATTTGATCCATTGTCAAGCACAGCTTTCCTTTCACTGTGTGAATCTGGCAAGGCCATCGTGTGTTGGACAGATGCACCAGTTCTCATGATTACAATCACAATTTTTTGTCTTTTTTTTTTTTCTTTAAACTTGTGGAGGCTGACCAGGGAGACACTCAAATTAATAAAGACATTCCAGCAGACTAAACAACTCAGTGAACATGCCTCAGTGTCTCTCCCTAAACAGATTGAAAACACCTCCACTCATCACTGCTCCCTTTATTAGCACTTTCCCTGCTTCATCATGACTCCTGGATGAAAGCTCACAGCCTCAACACATCGCATGTCTTTGTCTAATTTCATCAGCATTTACTGCTTCAGTCTCCTGTATAACATTTCCCTGTAATGCACCAGCCTTGTAGCTTTTCCAGGAGACATTACAATCCTTGTGTGACTGAGTCTCCTCATGTTTGTGAAATGCGTTAAGTGCTTTTTTCCAGTTTTTGAATCCACTCCTCACAAATACATCAGGCTTCAAGTATTTACCAAAGACACATCAAGCAATGCAGAAGGCAGAATCTGTGTGAGTAATCGAGCCAAGCAAAGTTTCAAACCAGTTTGGCTGGAATAATGTATTTTGCAAGCCAGAGTTCTCCTATAGAGATACACACTTATCAAGAGCTTCTTTCTCAGTCTGAACTCTCATTGCTCGAGTCTAAACAGAACAAGAGTGAATGAAGAGAAAAGAGTGAATGAAGAGAAAAGGGTATATGCAGGTTATTAATAAATCTAGACTATTCATGGTTTCTAACGGTTCTGTATAACACAGTCTACATCGGACGCGACAAAGCAAATCAATGCGTGTTTCTCATATTAGAAGAGTATTTATATATATATATATTTAATGTTGTATTTTGAGATTTTATGGCACAAAATAATATTTGTGCAATAATTATGATCAATTTAAAATATCTTTTCCTAATATTTGTATTATTTATATTGCAATTAATTTAGTATTTAAGGGTAAAATAGGCAATGCGTTTAAATTCCAATGTAAAGAGGAAAATTAGAAGTATCTGTCTGCAGTTTTCATCTTTGTCCACTAGATGTCAGAAGTAGATTTGAGGTGAAACTCAAAGGCCTTTAGTTTCAGGATCAGAGACAGTGAAGAGAAATCAGAGAATCTGATCTGAAGCTCAATGAGGATCATCATGTGTCTCATATGAAGCAGAAAGAGACTCTCATCTGATCAGATTATATTACAGGATCAGTCGCATAATCAGATTCATCACATTCATCAGAGAGATCATTACATTTCACAATATAAACTGATTCATATCAGATGAGTGTGAACAGAATAACGGCTGAAAGTCAATGTAAAACCATTAAAGAGTTTTATTATGTATAGTAATATACTGTTGTTACGTGCCAGATGTAACGTTTGCCTGAGGTGAAGGAGTAACAGTGGAAAAGTAAAAAGATTTGAGTTGAGTTAGTGTGCCGTTCCTCTGTCCCGAACGACTGACAGTAAATCCCAGTTCAACAAGGTTTATTAATAAAGAATAGATAAAGCAACTCAAAAGAAAGTAAAATATTCTTCAGGAGGAGGAAAGGCCGAAACAGCAAAAGTACTCTGGACTACTTTGTTACAAAGTAAAAATACTCTGTCTAGTCAGAGAAAAGAAATGAACAACAGAAATGTTCACTAACTCCCTAAACAGCCAAAAACAGGAGAAAGGGGTTTTACAGAAATAAAACAGCATCCAGTGCGTTTAAACACGGCAGTGGACACTTGTGAAACATCTGTCAGTCTGTGTGTTGCTCCACAAACTTCTGCTTTGACCTGCAAACGAAACACACAATCCTGTCAGTAACGTAAGTTCTTCAAGATTTACTCCTAGTTTAATAAACCATTGTACACTTGCAGCTGTGCTGGACTGAATATTCAGAACAACAGCATTCTTGCTTCTGTGATATTGTTCAAATGGAGGATTTCCAAACTTTAATCTTACATTTCACGTATTTCAAGCTTTCTAACATTACACACATCTCCTCTAAAGCAAACTGAGGAAACTTTATTTCAACAGTCACACAGAAAACAAGTTATGTCATATATTTTTCCCTAATGTTTTTAATAAATTAGTAAATAGTAAATGAATTTTTTTAAACTAATGACTGGTTTGTTATTTAGTGTTGCCTGTCAAGATTTCATGAAACAATGGCAGAACAAAACGCCAGCAGCAACGGATCAAGTGGAGTAGATTATTATACCAACACCAGTTCAAGTGGAGTAGATTATGAAGATGAATGGAGCCGTCTGATTGAGTTTATCATGAAACAAGAGTTTGCAGGATTAATATTTTTCATGATCTTTTCAGCCATTGAGTTTGTAATCGTGATCTTAACTCTGTTTGTGTTGTGTGCTCTTATCCACTCCAGTGTTTGTTGTTCATTTGATTCTTTCAGATCTCATTCAGACTATTTGTATATTAATAACAATATCCATAGGGCATGAGATTAATGCATATTTTTATAGTTTGACTGTGGCTGTGTATTTTATGGCATGTGTTGCTTTTGAACGATATCTTCATGGTTTCTCCTCCTATCTGGTACAGATCTCATCATTCACTAAAGGTCTGCTGTGTCGTTTCTGTGATCATCTGGGTTGTTCCTCTGATCTTAACAGTCATAGACTTTAGCTCTCTGACCATATCGATCATCTGTTTAATCCCCTACCCGATAATCATTCTGTGTTTTGTTGGCACTTGTTGCGGTCTTTCACGCGCAATATCGCTTACTCCTCTAAAGCGCAAAAAAATTCTGGGTAGTTTGTTCCTGGTGCTTCTGACTTACACTTTTCTCATTCTCCCCTTTCTAATCATGATGGTTATAGATGATATTTTAGAAGTTCACAACAGTGTAGATTTTTTCATATTTTCTTTTCTTCTCCTGTTTCTGAACCCACTCGCTGGCTGTGTATTGTACATATTCGTGAGGCCTGATGTAATGAAGTCTGTGTAAAACTGACACACATCAGAGTTCGACACACAGCCTGTTTGCCTGCTGTGTTTCAATGCAAAAGCCTGCGTCTCATTCACAGACCGCCTGCAGTTCAGTTTAAACATCTGCACTCAATAATCGAATTGAAAATACGCCCAATGGAAACACACGTCAATTACGCTCACATGAGGAGGTTTTTCAGGCAATTCGAAAAAGAAATATTTCGTAAAACTGCAATGGAAACAGTTTTTGCGTATTTACAGGTCAGCTGACGTAAATGACGCGGTGTGTTTGGACAGAATACGAGACTGAGCTCTTTATGAAATTCATATAAGACAAAATAATTACAGGAATAATGGATTCTAAACCTCAAAGAAATGCCACAATCAAGACCTCGAAGCAGATCTGAGGGAGAAACTCCTCATATGTGCCGCTCACAAGTATAATAAGGGTCGTTCCTTACCATTAATGCTTGGATAACACACATAGGCCTACATCTCCTTCGATTAATAATAATGGCCAGTGCAGTGGCTGAGATTAGTACATAATCCTACCAACGTCCGTTGCCATGGTTTTTGGAGTGATTTTACTTATCGCGAGAGGAAAAATGAAGTTTTAGTCGCATAGCATCGGTTAATGGAAACGCCGTCATTTCGCAATAGTTTTTTGTCAACATTTTTAAAAATCGCAAAGGTTTTGCACAAATATGTGATGGAAACGCGCCTAATGTCATTCTTCTCACTGCACACACCCTTCCTTTCTATGATATTTAGGTTTATTAGAGATAACTCTTGATTCATAAAACTCAAAACTCAATTGCTCTGTTTGTGGTCCATTAAACACATACGGTAAACAGCGTTTTATTAAAGATGTATTGATGTGCCGTTGATGCTTCTGCTGACGATCCGTATCATACGATGGAGAGGAGGGTTGTATAAAGCACGGTTTATTCTCATTAATTCCCCTGATAGACTGACAGATCAACAACATCAAGTAGGTTAATGTCATAGTCTTGCTTGTGTTCCTAATGCATGTACATTATACTCTTTTACCAAATAACTATTCACGCTATTATTCACAGCACTTGAATATTGTTAGTTTAACTTCTATTGTTCTCCACATATGTAAGTCTGCTAAATGATTCAATATAAATGTATTAAAAAGATGGTTCACTCAAAAATGAAAATTGACAATGTACATATGCCCTCATGTCGATCAAAAGCTGGATAACTTTCTTTCTTCTGTGGAACATAGAAGACAATATTTCTTTGTCCATACATTAGAAGTCAGTGGATAAGTTTCGGGTGAACTATCCCTAAAAAGACTTGCTTTAAAGTGCACAAAGTATATTAGAAGAGTACTAAGTTTATATACAAATATTAACCAGAGCTTGCATGGAAATCAGAAGAGGAGTTATTTGTAATATTGTTGTGTCTTTATAGAAGTGTTTCATATATGTCACATATCGAGTCAGAGACTGTCCTGTATTCAGGAAACAGGAACACAAGTATTTTGGTGTTTATAAAGGGAACTTGAGCATTACTGACGGGACTGTGGAGGCTGGGAAACACTGGCTATAGTTATATAGCTACAGTCTATTAGGACACAGATACATTTGTAGAGGTTTATTTCAGCCACTGTTGTCAACACTGCTGTAGATTACTGTAGTCACCCAATGCCAATAAACTATTCATCGTTTTGAAAATGTGAACTATTGCAGTTGAAACTTCATTACCTTTTCGCAAAAATAAATGAATAAAAAAATCCATTAAACGTGTTGCGATTATAGAGGAGCGAGCACTAATATTTTCAGTTCCATTCCTTTTAATATTTGTATTAAATATGCGTTATATATCCGTGTGTGAGTGTCTCAACTTTAAAACTTGCCTTCTCATCTTTGGACCCTGCATTACCTAACATTTCTTATGAAACTTATTTAAACATAACATGACAAAAATTGTCTTACCCTCGTTCTTTTTCTCTATCATATTTTTCAGCTCATTGTTAACTCTTCTTTCCTCATTTGTATTCTGATGACACTGAACATATTGTTAATACATTTTGTATATTGTATACAAAGTTGTATGTCATAAACGTCATCTCTGTATGTTTTGCACACAAAAAAAAGTAAAAAAAATAAAATCACAAAAGGTAGACTGAGCGATGTTTATTGACAAGCAAATATCCTCAGTTACTTTCATGAGGAACATCACAAACACACGTGTGGAAATCTGGGTTTACTAAAACTAGATTACTACACTAAGAGGTGAAATAGAGAGGTTTTTTTTTTTTTTTTTTTTTTTACTTTTTTAAACAAGTGAAACAGCACCTTTTTATTATTGCAAAGCAAATATTTCTAGATTTCATTGTGATGAATATGAACTAGAATGATGTATGTGACCCGTGATGGCATAATGAGTCTGAATGTGCACAGGATAATTACGAGCTACCGCCAAAACAAGTGAAAAATGTCAATTTTGAGGTTTTCTAGCGATCTCAATGCTCCAAATAGCCATTAAACATCTAAAAGTATCTTTATTTGTGTGTTTTTATATACCTGTTTTACAGTATTTTATTCTCCTTCACATTTGTAAAGGAAAGTATGTGTATTTCTCTTAGCCATGCAAGTTCATCATATCTTCTTCAACTTCAACATTTGACACTCCATGAAAATCCCTTTTCAGGAACTTCACGAAATGCTTTAACTTAAAGGCCATGCAAGTGAACATTTAATGAGGTGTTCTGAAAATTATAAGATGGTTCTTTTCATGTTCAATGAATCTTTTCCGTAGCTTCATTTCATTTCGTTTCATTTCACACCCGTGTTTCCCTGTCTGTTTCCCGCCACCAATCTGTTACCTTGGACACTGATCACCTTCCTCACAGCTGCCTGTCGTTAGCGTTAATCATCACTGTGTATTTAAGTTCTGCCTGTCTTCAGTTCAGTGTCCGGTATTGTTTGTGTTCGTCAATGTATCACCCGATTGCCTGTTCCTGAGTTTGTATTATTAAAGCATTTGAAATTCTCTTCATCTTCATTGCAACGAGCCCTGACATTGTATTTGGTTCTGATTCTCTGCTTGCAGCAAAGTTTATTTTACGATTTAGATTTTGACTACAGGCTCTTCGTAGTACTGTACAGAAAGAAAGACATTTTCCTCCCCCAGGAATGAACATTTCTTAGAATTAATAAATAATTAGCACTGAGGGCCCTATCTTGCACCCAGCGCAATTGACTTTGTGCACCGACGCATGTATCATTCATATTTTGCACCCGCGCAAAGCGGACTTTTCCCTCCACAGACGCACGTCGGTTAACTAAGAAATACACTTGCGCTCCCCGGGGCGGTTCAGCGCAAAGAGGAGGCGTGTTCCGGTGCAAACGTTCCCTATTTTGCAGGTTTAGAAAACAATTCCGCCACTGACCGAAAAAAAAACAGTTTAAAAGTCAGTGGCGCGTAGCGCATGTTATTCATATGCTATTTTAAAGGCCATAATCAATGTAGCGTGTGCACAACGCGCATACACTTTGATTCTCTCATCTACACACAGACGCAGCAGTTATCATTTTTGCAAATCATACATTATTACGATAGATAGATAGATAGATAGATAGATAGATAGATAGATAGACAGTTTATTATAAAAGCATACATCTAGCTTACACATTTACCCAAATTATCATACGCCTGTTTAACCGAAGTTAATTTGGATGTGTTTCTCCATCCCCAATGTCCCTGACGAGAACGTCGGTCTCCTCGGCTGTGAACCGGTCCTCGCGTGCGCCTGGCAAATCCGCCGTTATAATAGGAATCCGCTATAGAACAAGCGCACCTGCTGGTGTTTCAGTAGCATCAGTGCTGGTGTTTCAGTAGCATCAGTTATTGACTGAAATTAGTGCTGGTGTTTCTGCAGCATCAGTTATTGACTGAAATTAGTGTTGGTGTTTCTGCAGCATCAGTTATTGACTGATATTAGTGCTGGTGTTTCTGCAGCATCAGTTATTGACTGATATTAGTGTTGGTGTTTCTGCAGCATCAGTTATTGACTGATATTAGTGCTGGTGTTTCTGCAGCATCAGTTATTGACTGATGTTAGTGCTGGTGTTTCTGCAGCATCAGTTATTGGCTAATATTAGTGTTGGTGTTTCTGCAGCATCAGTTATTGACGGATGTTAGTGTTGGTGTTTCTGCAGCATCAGTTATTGACTGATATTAGTGTTGGTGTTTCTGCAGCATCAGTTATTGACTGATATTAGTGTTGGTGTTTCTGCAGCATCAGTTATTGACTGATATTAGTGCTGGTGTTTCAGTAGCATCAGTTATTGACTGATATTAGTGTTGGTGTTTCTGCAGCATCAGTTATTGACTGATATTAGTGTTGGTGTTTCTGCAGCATCAGTTATTGACTGATATTAGTGCTGGTGTTTCAGTAGCATCAGTTATTGACTGATATTAGTGCTGGTGTTTCTGCAGCATCAGTTATTGACTGATATTAGTGCTGGTGTTTCTGCAGCATCAGTTATTGACTGATGTTAGTGCTGGTGTTTCTGCAGCATCAGTTATTGACTGATATTAGTGCTGTTGTTTCTGCAGCATCAGTTATTGACTGATATTAGTGTTGGTGTTTCTGCAGCATCAGTTATTGACTGATATTAGTGCTGGTGTTTCTGCAGCATCAGTTATTGACTGATGTTAGTGTTGGTGTTTCTGCAGCATCATTTATTGACGGATGTTAGTGTTGGTGTTTCTGCAGCATCAGTTATGACGGATGTTAGTGCTGGTGTTTCTGCAGCATCAGTTATTGACTGATATTAGTGTTGGTGTTTCTGCAGCATCAGTTATTGACTGATATTAGTGTTGGTGTTTCTGCAGCATCAGTTATTGACTGATATTAGTGTTGGTGTTTCTGCAGCATCAGTTATGATGGATGTTAGTGCTGGTGTTTCTGCAGCATCAGTTATTGACTGATATTAGTGCTGGTGTTTCTGCAGCATCAGTTATTGACAGATGTTAGTGTTGGTGTTTCTGCAGCATCAGTTATTGACTGATATTAGTGCTGGTGTTTCTGTAGCATCAGTTATGACAGATGTTAGTGCTGGTGTTTCTGCAGCATCAGTTATTGACTGATATTAGTGCTGGTGTTTCTGCAGCATCAGTTATGATGGATGTTAGTGCTGGTGTTTCTGCAGCATCAGTTATTGACTGATATTAGTGCTGGTGTTTCTGCAGCATCAGTTATTGATGGATGTTAGTGTTGGTGTTTCTGCAGCATCAGTTATTGACTGATATTAGTGCTGGTGTTTCTGCAGCATCAGTTATGACGGATGTTAGTGCTGGTGTTTCTGCAGCATCAGTTATTGACTGATATTAGTGCTGGTGTTTCTGCAGCATCAGTTATGATGGATGTTAGTGCTGGTATTTCTGCAGCATCAGTTATTGACTGATATTAGTGCTGGTGTTTCTGCAGCATCAGTTATTGATTGATATTAGTGTTGGTGTCTCTGCAGCATCAGTTATTGACTGATATTAGTGCTGGTGTTTCTGCAGCATCAGTTATGACGGATGTTAGTGCTGGTGTTTCTGGACAAGATCAGACATGAACTCTTTGAAAGCAACAACTGCTGTTGAAACTTTTTTGTAGGAGTCTACTATACATTGATTATAAAGCATAAAATACAAAAAACAAAACAAAAAAAAACAGTAAAGAGTTAAAATGAAAGATGCATATGAATACATAACACAATAAAATAATAAATATATTATAAAGCATAATGAGAAATATATCAGCACCCTTAAACCAAAACTTTACCAATCATGCCACACCATCTACAGTGCATTTTCTGTCTTGTTTAAATATGGAAAATTTTTATGACATGTGTTAGCATTCAAATGTACAATAACAAATACGATTTTAATCACTGCATTACATCTGTTTAAATCATTTGTACATTTTTAAGAAGTGTATGATTGTCACAGGGTAAGCCTGTGACTATGCATGGACTGAACACGCACACACACACATTTCATACATACACCGGCGTCATGTTAACACGGTCTGTTTGCCGGCACTGACAATCATGTATACACGGACTTGTGTAGAATTTGATGTTATTGTATGTTTAAAGGTGTGTTGTGGTGTATTATGTCCTGTATGTAGATATTACCTGGTTTACGCGAGATATATGGGGAATCAGTGGCTGTAACATCAGCGCATATAACATGATAGGATTGTTGTCTTATGTACAGAAATAAATCACCCCACCATTATTATTTGATTTATATAGTTTATTAAGTACAGTGTTAAGAGTGATACAAATATACTTACGACATTTGACGAGTCATTTGCCAAACCTGTTCAGTTAAAAATCCGGTCTATTTATACATGGTGTTCGCGCCATCTTGGTAGCGCGTGCGTCCGGGTGTGTGACGTCACCGGGGGTTCCATCCGTCATAGCTGTACAAAAGAAATGTTTTATGAGTTATTTGTTTTATTATTTGTGTGTACATAATGTGTGTGTTATGTGTGTATCTGCAGATATGAGTTATTGTATTTATTATTGTTATTATTATATGTATATGTGATTTATGTGAAACATAGTTACCTTTCAAATGGTATGTCCCGGACCAGGGGAGGAGTTAGGCCTATAAAAAGGCTCCAGAAATTTAGCTTGGGGATGGGAAGTGCTGTTTGTGTCGTGCGATTGCACGTACAGGTCAGAGTTTGTCTTGTTAATATAATACATTTTTGATCATGTGTTTGGTGCAGTTTGTATTTTGTTGTGTTTAAATTTTGTTTCTTTTTTGTGTTTTTTTCCCCCCACAATTATTGAGCGTCTCATTGTGTGGCAAATAAAAAAAGCTCTCTTGAACTTGACCAATGGCTTCCTCTGTCACTTTGGGCCTCCATCCGCTACTGCTATCGTAACAATGATCTTATGAACTGAAAGTTTAATGACATTTGTAAGCATACATTGAATAATACTCTGTCAATCACTATGTAATGTTATAAATCTGACATAAGAATGAATCAACACTTGCAACTTAATTACTAAACACTTCCAGTCTTTCATCTTTAACCTTCATGCTTTTTTAATGTAACTTTCTTACTGTTACCAGATATACTTTTTAGTGTATATCTTATTTTTATATGTCATATAAAAATAATACTTAACCACAAGTTCTAAATTGCTTGTATCTTATAAGGAAATAAACTTTGACACCCTTTGAGTATCCAAAGCTCATGCAAGTGTATGAAAAGACTATCAGTCAAAGTTCAGAGCAAGATAAGGAGACTGTGATGGAATGGAAATTTGAGAAATGGAAAATTGGGACTATATAAAAGCTTGAGACACTCCAGAAGTGAAAGTCTTGATCTGTGATCCTCTCTGATTATATAATTTATATTTATATATATATATCTGTATGTGATTATACAGAAAGCTGTTGTGGACGTCTCTGTGTCACGTAAGTCAGCTTTAAACTCATTTAATGTTTTTAATAACATATGTATCTGGAAAATAAATTTAATATAATAATATAATTTATATATAATAATATATTTAATATATATTTGATATTTTAGAAATATTATATATTATAATAATAATAATATGGTCTTTTGAAATGTTGAACTGTGTTTTTAGGACAAAAGTGTTTTTCCCACGCAAAAAAACGTGATGAAATTTTTCACATTGTATTTATTGTAATTATGTTTTTTGGCAAAGCAATGATTTGACAATGCATGTTCATTTTTCTGTGTGAAGAGTTTCATAATCATTGTCCAACACTGAAAACACGCTCCGCCACAGGAGTCGAGCGTGTGTTGGATAAACTGTTGTTTTTCTGGATATACTGTAAATGTTCAAAGTTCAACAGTGAAATGTTCTTGAGATTTTAAAATGTAGGTCTATACAGATTTGCACTTACAAAAATTATTTGACTTCACCGAGTTAAAAGTGACAACTTGCCCCAGTCTCAGAATACACTGACACTCGACTGTCTACTTCTGTTAAACATGATTTATCTGAATATGTGAGCCGAGCTGGCAAAGTAAAGGCTACGCAATGAAAAAAAAAAGAAGAAATTATTTTCACATTCTCTATTAAAAATCTTTCAAAATGATGAATGGTTTGTTGGAATCAGACAAAAAAAAGTATACGAGCTTCAGCTGTTTTAAGTCGGTAGAACCAGCAAAGACAATTTAGAGAAAAATCGAGTTAAAGTTTTCTGAAGGTTCCAAAACAAAAATCAGCTAGCAACTACACCTTAAAATCCCTGGTAATAACTCCAAACTTGGCACACACCAAGTCAAAACCAAATATCTATATGATTTTTTCTTTGTGTGTGTGTGTGTGTGTGTGTCTGGATTGCGCGTGTCTGAGAGTCTTGTCTGTCAGTCAGTGCGAGTAAGATCGATTTGTTTACATCAGCATGAGTTTGAAAATCACATTTCATTGGTTCAGACTCAAGCCATCGAGAATTCACTATGAATATTCACAAAGTTGGAATATTACGCTTTTTAAACAATACCAAACTTGTGCTGAGAGAAGCACCAGTCGAGAAGAGAGTAGAGAAAAACTGCATTTCATGGACAAAAGAAAGATACTCCCTCAGAAAACACACAAATAAAGATACTTTTAGATGTTTAACAAACCTTAACCCTAACCCATTTTTGTGAAAACCTCAAATTCGACAGAAATGTTCATTTTCTCTCGTTTTGTCTGTAGCTTGTGATTATCCTGTGCGCATTCACACTCATTCTGCACGCACGGGTCACATGTTGTTCATTTAGACCATTTTATGGCAGCAATACAAATAGTAAATCATTTTTTCCACAAGCAGAGAATAAAGGTTAATGGACTGGAGATGATGTGTGACGGAGATAATCTGAAGATTCAGGAACAACAGAACAACAAAAATCAGGAGAACAAAGAGAAAAACTCACAATCTGAAGAATTAAACAAGAAAAGATCCATGAGACATCATCATCAGGACAGTGTGGAGGCAAGAAGACCAGACTGTGAGTGTTTTAACATCTCTGAGTTTCAGGTCATACATACATCTAGAACTTTGTTATAAAGATGTATTAAATGTCTTTTTACACACTCTATAATATTTCCACTTTAATCTTTATTTTCTTCAGTCTCTCATGATGAAGCTGTAGAGAGTCTTTCACTGAGAGACATTAACAGATGAAATATAAACCACTAAAGGACAGAAACTACTGATGGACTACATAAAGGAACTTTAATGAAGCAACATTGGTGGTGAAGAAAGAACACTAAACTATGCATACACAAACACAAAGAGAAACACACACACACACACACACACACACACACACACACACACACACACACACACACACACACGGAGAGACACACAGAAACAAACAAACAAACACACAGAGAGAGAGAGAGAGAGAGAGAGAGAGAGATAGAGAGTAACACAGACACACACACAGAGAGACACACACACACACACACACACACACACACACACACACACACACTCACAGGTCAGCGGATTCACTTCCCTTTTTTAAAGTAGGTCTACCAGTAATATAATATAAAATGTATTTCTAGTCAGTCTGTAATGCTATTAAGATTAATAGCATTCATTTAGAAACATGGATTTTCATTTATTTCATTTATTTATTTATCTATTTATTTAACTCTAAGCATCATTAGTAGAGATAGCTCGTACTATCAGTTATTGAAAAACACACATTGGTCAACCACTAGAAAAACCTTTATGTACAGAACAATATGAATGTTATTATATATCCTGACAGCCGCAGGGTTGAGAAATACTGTTACTGTAACTGTACTGCGCAGTAACATTTGGTAGTAGTTGATAAGCACTGATAAAGTCTAATGAAACTGGCGCAGCTTCAGCTCAGTGAAGAGGCGATGTGTGTGTGTGTGTGTGTGTGTTTATAACCTTAAAGCTCCAGCGTCAGTTGCACTGCATATTAACCCTTGTGGAAGAAATCTAATATGTTATGTATTATGTTTGCATTTTCTATACGTTTGATTTTTCTGTATTAATGGAATTGCTTAGAAAGGCAGTAATAAGATAATTTGCACGAGGTCTGATTTGACAGAACAAAGACCAGTTATTGATCTTATGAATAAATGATGTATGACCATTGTATACAGCTGGAAATGAGAAATGTGTGACCGTTATATGACAGTAAAAGAGCAAACATATTCTAATATGGAAGTGTAGTGTTGTTATGAGCCTCCACTCAAGGGTAAAATATGATAAACAAGTCTAAAAATGTTCCAGATACGGTTGAAAATATGATGAGTGGCAGGGCCGTCCATAAGGGGGGATAAAGCGGAACGTTTTCTGGGGCCCAGTCATTTCTGTGGGCGGGCCTGTGAGTGGTCTAGAGAGATAAGAGAGAGTTGAGGCTCTAAAAGAGGAAGGATTCCTTCTCTTCACCGTCACTCTATAATCGCTCTGTGTGTCTGTGTCTCTGCTGGCCTTTTCATGCAAGAAAATAAACCTCATTAAAGACTATTGGAAATGTTTGTCTCTTATTCAGAGATATAATATTATTAGCCACCAGATGCTCTTCAGCTCATCACAAGGTAATTAAAACACGTTTTCTTTTTATTTAAATCTCAACACAAATACAATGTTACTATAAAGAAACTGAAATGTAATTCTGTGTTGCAAATCAATTAGTAACAAATGTGGAAACACTTTACATTAAGGTTCATTAGTTAACAACATTAGTTAGCATGAACTAATAATGAACTGCACTTATAGTTCAAATGGCCATTAATAAAGCTAAGTTAGGAAAAGCGACGGGGGTTGAAAATATCCCAAATTAAATACTAAAATCACCCAAACTATTCGATATTTTGTTTGATTCATTTAAATGGTGTTATGAATCCGGCAAAATACCATCTATGTGGCTTAAATCTATTATTAATCCGATACCAAAATCCCCAAATGAGGATCTGAGGGTGCCTTTGAATAATAGAGGGATTAGTTTAATGAGCAGTTTATAAATTGTATTCTACAATACTTAATGAAAGGCTCATGGTGTACCTAGAGAAAGAAGAGATCCTCGTGGAAGAACAAAATGGGTTCCATAAGTCAAGATCATGTCTTGATCTACAATTATAACTAAAAGAATAAGTGAAAATAAGCCTATATATTCGTGCTTTATTGATTTGTAGAAAGCTCTCGAGATGATCTGTAGATGATGCTATGTGTGAGTGTGTGTGTGTGTGTGTGTGTGTGTGTGTGTATGTGTGTGTGTGTGTGTATACATGTGTGTGTGTGTATACATGTGTGTATGTATATATTTGTATTCATGTATTTCTCCGAATGATTTGTATATGTGACCGGAAGATGTTTGCTAAATAAGTTTGTGGTGTCTTGTAATCCCATGTGGGATGGGCCATGGGGCCAATGTTTGGCATGACACAGAAATAAAATTTAACTAACTAACTAACTAACTAACTAAACAGCATTTATTAATCTTTGTTAATTTCAACATTTACTAATACATTATTAAAATCTTGTTAACATTAGTTAATGCACTGTGAACTAACATGAACAAACAATGAACAGCTTTATTTGTATTAACTAACATTAACAAAGATTAACAAATACAGAAACAAACGTATCATGGTTAGTTCATGTTAGTTAATACATTACCCAATGTTAACTAATGAACCTTATTGTAAAGTGTTACCACAAACGTCAAACTTAAACGCTAATTGTATCTTCGGTGTGTTTTGCCACAAGATATAATGCAAACAGGAGAAATGAATCGTGACGGCAGATCTGTGGAGCGTCACGAACTGCAGGAGAATTAAACATCAGGAAAACAGAGAAAGAGGAAAATGACAAAGAAAGAGGATGAGATTCAAGCTCTTGATCCAGGAGAGGAACAGATCCGGAGACGAGTCAGACACAACAGCCTTTACAGTGGAACACCAAACTGTGAGTCTTTACGATCTTTAAGATAAAACACTGTTACACATTTTTCTTCAACTTGATAGCAATTTTTGATCAGTTTTAACTAGGAATGCCTGTGTTTGTGATCTCATAGTTTCTCATGATCCAGACGGACCAGCAGAGATTGACTCAGAGACGCTCACAGAAACTCACGGATCACATGACGATAATGAAGAAAGCTCAAACTCTAGATGTCACACATGGCTCAAAGATGCAACATTAAGGGGAGACGACAATCAAGAGTAATGCCGAGTTCACACCGCACGATTTAAAGTAGTCGAATCACTGTTGTTTTCACACTGCACGACTCTCTGACTCTCTCTGCACCACTCACCACTGTTTCCACTTAACTCTTTCCCCGCCAAACACGGAATTTTCCGGGTTTTATGAAAAAGCGCTTCCCCGCCAAACACGGAATTTTCCGGGTATCCGTGTTTTAGGTGGTATACGGTAAGGAAGACCCGCGCGCATGCTCTGAAAGAGTACGGAACTTTTTGATCAAAGAAACCGACTGCGATCGGCTCAAACATGGATGGAGTAGCGAGAATGTAACGTTAGGTCAAAATATCTGAAATGAAGAGGTTTACGGCTGATCAAGTACTGGAGGTGTTGATGGACTCGGAGTCCGATCACTCCTTATTTGATCATTCTGAATCTGATCGGGACGAAGTAGTTAGTGAGAGAGATGTTCATGTCACAGAAATATCTTTATGCACAATGTTGGATAATATATATATATATATATAAACACTATAATGTTTGTGTGTGAGTGTGCATGTAGGCTATTTGTGTGGCTGTGTGCATAAATATGAGCGTGTAATGCCCAAATTGTTTCTCTCTTTGTGCACATTTACCACACTGTAATATGTATTTACAGGTGGAACTATAGATATAGAATATCGTGCAAAAATTGATGATTATGGCTTACATCTTATGTAAACCCCAAATTCTAAATTAGAATATTGTGAAAAGGTTTTCATAAGCTGTAAGCCATAATCATCAAAGTTATAACAAATAAAGGCTTGAAATATCTCACTTTGCATGTAATGAGTCTACATAATATATTAGTTTCACCTTTTAAGTTGAATTACTGAAATAAATAAACTTTTGCACGATATTCACATTTTTCGAGTTTCACCTGTGTGTATATATATATATATATATATATATATATATATAATGTATGTGTGTGTGTGTGTGTGTGTGTGTGTATCTATGTCTTTTTTATTGAAAGTAATTCCAATTATTCATATAATTATTTACAGGTAGAACACAGCGAGGGGGAAATGTTTCCACATCCTGGGAAATGTTACTCAGTGTACCACTCAAAAGCATATTACAGTGCCTAAATTTTATATATTTTAGATTTATTTATAATTGTAATTTATTTTGGAAGGTTTTATATATGATGGAAAAGACATCTGAATGTATTCTGCTTGAAAATGCACTTGTTTGATAAAAATGCCTTTTTCTCAGCTTTTTGTCCAGAATGTTGTGTTTTTGACAAAACCTATCTATGTTCAAGTGTTCATATATTCATAGAACAAAATATTCTGTGGGCCATTAAAATTTAGCGAAAATCGTCAAAAACCCTGGCGGTGGCTGGCAACTTTTCAAAAAAATGCTGGCGGGGAAAGAGTTAAAGGAGTCATTAACTGGCTTTTACATTTTTTTTATATTGCTGTCTGAGGTCAACTTATGACGTTCGCTTGGTTTTTACATTCAAAAACATCAAAATGAATAAGTAATAGGCTATTTTCTACCCTGCCTTAAACGCTCGGTTTTTATGGGCGTGCCGCATTGAAGACTTGGAAGTAAACGACAAAAAGTTCATCTATGATTGGATAACAGTTTTGCATATTATAATGAGTTTCATGTAACGCGCGAGTCGGTGGGCGGGGCTAAACAGGCGGTGTTAAAGTGGGCGTCAATCTTCTGAGGAGGCGGGGTTTGATACCCTTTGACCTCATAGATCCCCACTTTGAAAAACCTGTTGTTCGCTGAGCCTGGTGTCAATAAAAGCTTTTATTGGACTAACAAGGAAGTTTTCAGTTCTGAAACTTTCAGGATATTCTTATAGTATGATGACCTCTTATCAAAAGCTCAAGGAAAATTAGATTTCTCAGTTCATCACACCTTTAAAAAGCTTTTTGCAACTTTTTGTAGCGGCTGAACGCAGCCCAGGATTATGAATCGCGACAGGTCCAGATATTTAACATGCCAAATATCTCATGAGCAATTCTCTCAGATCGCGTCTTTGATCATTTACACTGCGTGTTTGTCACTCGCGTGAATGAGCACCGATTTGCCCATGATTTCGGGCATTTGTCGGCAAGTGAAAATCGAGGCTAAAATCGTGCAGTGTGAACTCGGCATAAGAGTGTGTATATGGAAGAGAGATTAACCAAGAACCCATTGTGTCATTTATTGATGTGAACAGTGAACGCAGCAAAACACTGGAACAATGGGAACATATGAATATAAAAGTCCTTAAACACAAAACAGGGGAAACAAGAGTCAAGTCTCCTTCATTTATACAGCGCTTTTAACAATATAGATTGTTTCAAAGCAGCTTTACAGTGATAATAGGAGATTACAGTAACAGAGATTGATTAGGCTTTACAGCAGATCTAGAATAAAGTTATTGTCCAGATAAAGTTAGTTTGATTGATTCACTTCCATTGCAGAGATCATTAGTTATTAGCTTAGCGGCCACTAACACGACACCAGTTGTGTTACAAGACAAGAATTGTAACAGCTATAAAACCATTTTAAGAGTGTTTTTCCTGTATGATGTTCTTTAACTCTTACTAGAATTAATTGTAAATAAATATGAAGTTCGAACTAGATTTATTTTTTAATGAAACAAATTCACTATATGTATTTCACAGTATTTCACTATAGTAAACATGTAGGCTAGTAAGGCTACTACCAGCAGAGAACAAACCTGATTATAATTTTCAGGAAAAAATAAAATAAAAATGTTTTGATACTTAAACTGCTTGTTTCTTTTCATATTGTACTTTTTTTCTTTCAATGGCCAAAGACGAGTGTTGATTGAGCATGTTCATCACTAAAGCTTTAATAACTAATAAACGCTTTAACTCTTACACTGATGCAGGAATCAAGATTAAAATACAATAAGATTTTTCAAATTTAAAAAACTGAAGCAGATATTCATACTGAATTGCACAATAAGCAACACAGACTTTATTGACCATGCAGTTTTGTTTAAATATGAAAAAGTCGCAGAGATTCATCCTTCTGTTTCTCATTGACACATTGACTTTGAAGGTTGTCTCTCAGCAATTGTTATGAATTCAAAACGTTTTTTGATAACGTCTGTGCAGCTTGTCTGAATATGTGAGCAGAATTTAGAGAAGAATGATGTCAAAATGACATATAAAAGTGTTGGCACTTAATCTGGACTGAAAGACTGCTGGACCCTGGAGTATTGTTGTGTTGTTTTGGTATGACAATGATGACAATTGTTACTGTTCTTTTAAGTATTTCATTAAAAAATAAAATGATTAAAAAGCACACACAAAAAAAAAAAAGGTGTGAAAAGCAAGTCCCTGTGACTGGATGAACACTTATTTAGGTCTGAGTTAACACATGAGTACAGAATATCAATCGCATGAAACAGAAATAGGGCTTTATGAATCAAATAAATACATGAATGTATTGTATATTTATTATTTTAACACACAGAATATTCACTGCAGTTTTCATCTTTGTCCACTAGATGTCAGAAGTAGATTTGAGGTGAAACTCAAAGGCCTTTAGTTTCAGGATCAGAGACAGTGAAGAGAAATCAGAGAATCTGATCTGAAGCTCAGTGAGGATCATCATGTGTCTCTAGGGCGGCCATTTCCAGAACACCAAACAGGAGGACACTCTGCGGCATTTAGTGAGACAACGTTGCATAGGACTCTGGTGTACTCGCAACTACAATACAATTGTGTCCATCATATCAATGGTATCATGATACAGTGATTCTGAAATACTCTATTCATTGCCAGACAATTTGATCTACGATATATCTTGATGTACAGGTGAAACTCGAAAAATCAGAATACTGTGCAAAAGTTAATTTATTTTAGTAATTCAACTTAAAAGGTGAAACTAATATATTATATAGACTCATTACATGCAAAGTGAGATATTTCAAGCCTTTATTTGTTATAATTTTGATGATTATGGCTTACAGCTTATGAAAACCTTTTCACAATATTCTAATTTTGAATTTGGGGTTTTCATAAGCTGTAAGCCAGAATCATCAAAATTATAACAAAGAAAGAATTCACTTACCGCACTCAAAAACAGCTTTGCGGCTTTAACTCCAAAACGGCACGACGTAAAGAAGAAATGTTTTCGCGGGTATGGTAGGCATTGCGTGATGTACGTGCTAACGAAATTTGAAGTACATGACGTGAGTGGTTTTCAAGGAAATTTCAGTGTTTCATCCGTCCCGCGTTTCAATCGCCCTGGCTCTCCCCTATTGTTACTGTATATATATATGAGTTTTCATCTTAATGTTCCTCGACTGAATTATTCTCTCGTGCAAGGGCTGTTTATCTGAGAAAGCGGTGTTCTTTATAAAAAAGCACTTTAGAAATAGTTGAAATTGCATTTATTAGGACTCATAGGATATTATAAAAAGTAATCCAAACTATAATAGCCTATAATAGCATTGCCTACATATTTTAAAATTGTATCATATATTGCTGCCATAATAACCATTTAAATTTGTATGTGCTTTCTTCTCTTTCCCATGTTTGTTCGCTGAGGTGGAGCTGCGATGAAATATTGTTCTTGTAAATACTTTCAAGCATTTCAGTAATAAAAGTGTACGTCACGTACGGTGCTCGGCAGTGATCAAAAAGGATTTAAACAGTGAATTTTGAATTTTTACGCGGGTTGGGTGAGAAAAAACACTGATATTATGGATTTGGACGGCACTAAAACCACCGACTTACCCCTGTAAATGTTTCAAATACCGGACGAGCCCATGAGAAACAATATTAGCGTCCGAATAGAACTTAACTGACAGTAGCCTATGCTTTCACTGCGCTCTTTTATTAAATTAATAATATAATATATAATAATAATATAATTAAAATTCTAACAACAATCAGTGTGATTGACAATTTTATTCTTTGCATGAAAACACTTGAATTAGCCTAAATGAACTGTCTGTGTGTATTAAAACTTCTGAATTATTTTCATATAGACCTGCAACAGTGATGAGGTAAAGCTAAGCGTGGTCCAGACTTACGAAAGTGTGACTTACAGAAGATATAGCCTACTTAGCGCACGAACGTGTCGGGAATCGTGCCATAACGTTAAGAGAGAGGTTAAGGAATAGGTTAAGAACTACTTAGCGATAAGAACGTTTTGGGGAACCGGGCCCAGAATATTAAGATCAGTCGTGTATACGATCGTTTTTACGATCAACTTCTTAGGCTTACGATGCTTTTGGGAAACGCAGCCCAGTTGTATATACGGACTTCACCCTGTGCTGCAATATACATTTAGTTTTATATTTATTTACAGAAATCAGAAAATTGCTGATGTTATCGGATTTTCAGGTGAAAGTTGTCCTAGACGCGGCGCGGCGCTGAGCTGCGCGTCCGGTGTGCGACCCCCTTTAAGAGTCTTCGTAGCGTGCTAAGAGACAACCGTTATCGGGAAACCCAGCCTTGATTTCGGAACACCCATAGATTCAGGCCCACCTAAACTTAATCCAGGCCCACCCATCTGTTACGTTCTGCATCCGCCACTGATGTGTCCCTTCAGCATTTCACATGAACTCATATGTTACATACCTCACATACCTCCTCAAAGACTATCTAATTGCATGGATGGTCTTTACGCTGAAGGGCATGAATGGACCTTGCTATAGGGGCCTTTACAAACATTGCAATATGAGATGTGAAATGTCTTTGACATGAAATTGCAAGCTGCTTCAACAGTACTACGTTTTTCTGTTTTTAACTATTAGAATTATTATGAACAATGAATGCTACATGCTCATAAAAATAACTACATAGAGCTTTTGTATTGCTAAGTACAACATAATTTTTTCACACCTCAGGGCAATTTAAAATGAAGCAGTGAAGGTAAAATCAGATTAAAAGTAATGGTAACCATTCACAGGACCCTCAAATACTCATTCCCTTATACAAATATGCTTATATACTATATAACTTATAAATACACTACCATTCAAAAGTTTGGGGTGGACTGATTTTATTTTTATTAAATTTTTTTGCAAGAAATTAATACTTTTATTAAGAAAGTATGCATTAAATTGATCAAAAGTGACAGTAAAGGCATTTATAATGTTCAAATAATTCTATTTCAAATAAATGATGTCCCATTTTATTTATCAAAGAATCCCGAAAAAAAAATATCTCGGTTTCCAGAAAAATTACTTTTAAATGGTTCGCTTTTGGCAGCAGGACAGCACCATAGACTGACCTGAATGGGCTTGCTGACAAGCTGGGTTGATCTGCCTGATTTTCAACCCACCCACGTGACATAGCTACATTTTACCGGTATCACGTGACTTTCTTTGGCAGCTTGCCCAAACTGCACAACTCTGCTGTAGTTAAAGATGCTGTGTGTCTGCTGGGACAGCACCATAGACTGACCTGAATGGGCTTGCTGACAAGCTGGGTTGATCTGCCTGATTTTCAACCCACCCACGTGACATACATTTTACCGGTATCACGTGACTTTCTTTGGCAGCTTGAGCTTGCCCAAACTGCACAACTCTGCTGTAGTTAAAGATGCTGTGTGTCTGCTGCTAATGTCACCAGTTAAATAAAGACGATAAAGAAAGGACACGACAAGGTAAGAACATATGTTTTTAACTTTATGCTTAAAGAATAAGAAGGGCTGAACAGGTTGTGTTAAATCGGCAAAAAAATAACAATCCCGGATTAATTCCATTTGACTTATTTCTCCTAAACGCCCGAATTGAATGTTTTCAAAATGTTCAATGCAAAGCGGAGAGGGGAATTTTTGCGTTCAAATGACCCAGTGGTCTTGCCAGACGTACGATAATTATCGTATTTGTACGATATTTTTTACCTCTGTACGATGTACGATCAATAATGAAAAAGAAATCATATAATGTACGATAATTTCAGACCTGTGTGACACTTCTAATGATGGTCGTTGTAATCATAGGCAGAGGTGGGTAGAGTACCCAAAAACTGTACTCAAGTAAAAGTACAAGTACTTATAGAAATATTTACTCAAAGTAAAAGTAAAAGTAATAATCTTAATAGTTACTTGAGTAAGAGTAAAAAAGTATCCAATGAAAAAACTACTCAAGTAGCGAGTAACTTACTTCGGATCATATAGGCCTCTATTTTATATATATATATATATATATATATATATATATATATATATATATATATATATGAAGACTTCAGATGCAAAAGCCTCTGAGTGCCATCTGAAACTTTCTTCTAAAACAAGCATTTTTATCAAGCTTGTATATTTAAGTTCAGTAATTTCACTTTAATGACAATTAATAGGTACTTTTCTCATTGCCATTTAAGTGAAATAACTGAACATAAACATACAAACTTGATAAAAATGCTCTTTTAGAAGAAAATTTCAGAAGTCTGAAGTCGTCATATATATATAAAATAATATTATTTAGATTTTTTTTATTTAAATGACTATTATTTTCATAAGTAGATTGGCTCTCTTTGCAACAAAAAACATTATTTCTGCCATCTGTAGCCCGAAAATCTTTGCCTGTCCTTTGGTTTGTATAATAGTAACTTATACAACTACATTTGGATTATTAGACAATGTCGAAATAAAGTGAATCTGCAGAGTGTTGCATTCAAAGGCATGTAATTGACACAGAGAAGAAAGAGTTAAAACTCTTCACATGTGCTCGCGCTCATGACTGATACTGAACATCTGAACACAAAAAAACAAACACAAGTACATCGACGGATCTTTTTCTGTCTGTTCTCCAAAATATAATCAAATGTATATTTCTGCAAGCATGTTTAAACTGGTTAACTGTGTGTACGGCAGGCAAAGGCATTCGTTTTCAAGTCGAGTTCGTTCGCCACTGCGCAACAATACACACACACTACCGCGGGATGGCGGGTGTTCATAAACTGTGAACAATGGTAGCTTATTTAATGTAGAAATGAATGTATTATGTCCAAAAAACGGGTAATGTTATCCTTTCTAGTAGTGCTATCATAGCATAATAATCTGTTTGGTTGTAAAATGTATTACCTGAGTTAAATGAAATCGAATGTATCGTCCTGTGGAATCATTCATTCACAGACAGCTTACGAAGATGTTCAACTAATAAAGATCTTCATCGCTGGTAAATATATGATGCATTTGAAGATTTGCTCTCACTTGACTGTACTGTAGGTCCACGGCCACTTCATCCAACGCTCTTGATGTTCTTAAATCTTCCTGTTACGACTCCGAGTCGAGTGTGAATTGCAATCGCTTCAGACGATTCAGTGCGTGCAGGAACTGAACAGAATCAGGAACTGAATCATTCAAACCGATTCGCGAACCGATTTAGACAGATCTGCCAACTTGTTTGATGAATTCTTTGAACAGAATCGACTCAAAAGAGTGATTCATTTGTGAATTGAGCATCGCTCAAGCCCAGAAAAAAAGATACATCGCGCTTGGAATAAACTACGCATTTACAACACATATTGCATTAAAATAAAGTAACGAGAAGGACGTCGCCCAACGTAACGAAGTAAAAGTACAGTTTTTTCATTAGAAATGTACTCGAGTAAAAGTAATAAGTACCCACATTCAAATCTACTCTTAAAAGTACAATTTTTCCAAAAAAATACTCAAGTAAATGTAACGAAGTAAATGTACTTCGTTACTACCCACCTCTGATCATAGGGCTTCTATACTCATTGATCTAGCTGTGGATTCTACGTCTACCGGGAGAAGAACGTGAAGAGAGAGGGAGAGAGACCTTGCGTGTGTGTGTGCTAGTGTGCCTCACGAAGCGCATGTAAGGACCCAACCAGAAGTTTGAAAGAATCAAACATGAGGTGAGAAGAGAAAGATGTTTATTACCAGGACTCACACATAAACTCACATCAGAGATGGGGACTCGACTTGAGACTCGACTCGGACTCGAGCTGCGGGACTCGTGAACAATGTTTATTATTAGGAAAACGTCTGAGGAGCTCGCTGTTATTCCCCTCCCTCCTAACCTGCCTACGTAACTGGCTGCTGCGCGCGGCCACACATGAGAGGACAACAAACATGTCGACTGCACCGGCCACTGGCTGCTGTGCCATTCATCGTAAGCTTTGGGTTTAAAAACTTCAACAGAGCTGCCAACTGTCACGCATTCACCGTGAGACTCACGCGACTGACACACTTCACACGCTCTCACGCCACATCCATTTTCTCACGCACAGAAAAATCGCAAAGCAAAGAGGACACGGAGACCGACAGACAAGAGTAGGTTATTATGATAGAAAAAAATCTCAGCTCTCAAATTCTGTCAATTCTATTACGAAATTCAAACAATAAATACCGTTTTGGCGCTTGTAAATGTGACGTGACAGATCCCTATATAACGGCACGTGAACCGATCCTTTCTAGCTAATAGTAAATAAACACGAACACTGTTGAAAGATGCAGTACAACTTACCGAAATATATATTCCTCATACATGATATCGATCAATCAGTGTTTTTCAGTGTTTTTCATCCACGGAAAGGGGTCAATAAAAGTATATTTTTATAATAGTATATTTCACATCATTTGGTTCGTTGCAATAGTGTTTTGCATTTAGCTACAATGTGATGTTTTGCAGTTTTGCACTAAATAGGAGTATGTCAATTTTAGTACTGTAAGTGTAAGGTATAACATTTTCTATATTTGGTCTTATAGCCCCACAGAGCCAGCACAATAGGAGCCAAGGCCTTTCATTATTTACATTTACATTTATTTGGCAGACGCTTTTATCCAAAGCGACTTACATTGCATTCAAGGTACACATTTTACATTTTGTCAGTTCTTGCTTTCCCTGGGAGTCGAACCCATGACCTTGGCGTTGCTAGCGCCAACGCTCTACTGTTTGAGCTACAGGATAATTCAGCGATTGACAAGGGAGTCCTTTTTCTTCATAAACAAAATTTTTGGTCTGTACTGTATGTTCATGCTACAAGGCAAAATACAGATATTAACTTAAAAGTAAAGCATTCTTGGTGTTTTTCTCATGTTGCAATAGCCTGTTTACTTTGATTATATACCAAAATCAAAGCTGATACTGTATGCTAATAAATAAAGGAGTCATAATAACATATTACATGCTTTGAATTCCTTATATATAGCTATGCAGTGTTCTAAGCAGCCTGGATGGGTCGCTGTACGTGATGCAACACTTATTATAACCACAAGAGACTTGAGACTTGACTTGGACTCTAGCTCAGAGACTTGTGAGCATCTCTGACTCACATTTCTATATTTGTCATTTGTCATCATCATTGATTATTCTGAATATTGTAGAGTTAATCTGAGATGCTGTAATAACACTGAGCTCATGCAGATGTTGATCAGGAGTTGATCTGATGTCTCGTGATATGATGTTATATCGCTTTAATGAAACTCTGTTTGTGTGATTGAACAGATTCAAATGAAGAGGAGAAAGAAAATCAGCAGAAATCACAGATCAGCAGAAAACAAGAAGACTGAGAGAAAAATGGAGGACAGAAATGAGACACAAACCAGTGAATCACCAGAGGAAAGAGGACAGAGACTTGATAGATGTCAGAGTATGGAGAGACTAAAGCCACGCTGTGAGTGTTTGATTATTATTGAACTTTAATCACATTTTAGTTTTACTGTCAGATTTACTGTTGTTTTCTCTCCTGTTATAAAGTGTCACATTCAGACAAATCCATCAGACTGACTTTCTGCAGTTATGAAACATTTACAGATTGTGTTTAATTGACAGAAAAGTTATTGATTAAGAACATATTAAATGTATAAATCAAAGCAATGTATATGATGATAATCTAATATGTATATTTCTATAGTCTCCTGTGATCCAGACGAGCCTGTAAAGTTTGATTCTGATGTCAAAACTGAGGAGAGATTCTCATCAAACCCTTCATCATCTTCATCTTCATCATCATCTTCATCGGTCTGTTCATTCGTGTCTTCTGGAATCTTCTACACACTCTTCTGAACACAAACACTCATCAAGATCTTCTTTCTCAGTCTGAACTCTCATTGTTCTCCATCACTAATCTATAGTATTGATCTACTGTAAATATCACACACACACTGTTTCTCTTCCTCTGATGGCAGTGGCTGATGAAGCTTTCAGTGATATAAGACAGAGAGAAAGACTCTCACACACACACACACACACACACACACACACACACACACACACACACACACACACACACACACACACACACACACACACACTCACTCACTCACTCACTCACTCACTCACTCACTCACTCACTCTCTCTTCAGGACTCAAACTGGGACTTTCTGACTGTGAGGAAACAGTGTTACTCTCAGACACACGTTATTTTTCATGTATTTTATATATTGTACATGTTTTTAATAATAGCTACAAGCAAGTAATATTCACCTCATATTAAAGGCAACATTATATTTGATAGTGTTTGGATGTTGTCTTTAATGCACATTATAAAGAGTTCTGATGCTGTACTGACTCGAGCCAATCACCTGAGCTGGAAATGTCACATGACTGACTCTAAAGCTGCAGGGAAATGACATCATGTCATCACTGATTGGTCAATGAATCAACACATTATCATCTATATACTGTAATCTGAACAATTCTGTATAATACTGTAAGATAATATACTGTAATCATCTTTAATGTGTTCATTGTTTCTGCCTAAATGAATATGTGCCGTTAACCACTGTAACTCATGATTGTATTATCTGTACATTTCTGATGTATGGACGTTACTTTGTCACAGTATGTATAAGCACTATACAAATGAAAGTAAAAGTGAAAATAAAACTAAAGATGTGAACTAAAGCGGCTCCAGATTGCCCTTTGACCCTGAACTGCAGTCTCGTGTCTCCCTCTACAGGAGATCATCAGAATCACAGCAGAGTTAAAGAAGCTACAGATGAAAATGTGTTTTACAGCAACAAATGAAAACACTTACAGATTTCAGTTCATCAGGGAATATGAAAATCAACAAGTTGTAATTTGAAGGGAATCATTATTGAAGTCAAACACAAAGATGTCAAATGTGCGTCACTATAAAATATGACTTCTGCTGTTTTGATATTATTCTGAAGGTTTGAATGGTTTGATCAGAATCAAGATCTCTTTAGTTCCAGTGAATTCTGTGACGCTTCCAGCTTTAATATCATAAAGCAGCCTGTGATTATGATGATGAGTTTATGACAGAATCACTTTTATTCTCCGCTTTCTCCATCATGTGCTTCATCTGTCGTTTCACACAGAAGATCTCTCTGTTTCTCTTTCTGATAGAGTTAGAAACAGGGAATAATTGATGTTCTTCCCAGAGACTGTGTTTCTGGATTCTTCTGTTAGCAGATGCTGATGATGATGTTTCATATCAGGCAAATCTCCATCATCTCCTGATTCAACAATATGCACAAACTCATATCACTCATACATGCATTACAATCATGAGTCTCAGTATAATATGTTTTCCTCATTTAAAAGCCACTGAAAGATGTCATTTCTGTAGAAGATGAAAATAAATCAACACATTCATTCACACAGAACATACCTTAGTACTTCTTCAAAACAATATCTCCTCTGAATATCTGATGTGAGACGCAGCCGTATTGTTTCCTGAAGAGTTTCAAGAGTCTGAATGTTAAATGTAAAACTCAGATCTGATAAACTCCATCAGCTGCTCATTTAATCATCTCTGATTTATTAACACTGATTTCCATCAGCAGAACATTAGTGACTTTAACAGACGAACTGAAGCTGTTCAGAACAACAACAGATCAACACTTACTCAATACTCAATATCTACTGTTCACAAACACATCATAGTATACATTAAAGCAGAAGTTGCTAGAAGTTCAGTCATTCACACAAAATGTAAAATCACATTATTATTTGTGAGTTGATAGTGAATGACATTCAGTGAATTAAACTGAGAGAATGTCACTTGTTTAAAATAGAAATGAAGGCATTGTAAATAAATCTGTATGAGTGTGTGTTTTCTATTCCTCCTAACACACAGAATATGATCTGCAGTTTTCATCTTTGTCCACTAGATGTCAGAAGTAGATTTGAGGTGAAACTCAAAGGCCTTTAGTTTCAGGATCAGAGACAGTGAAGAGAAATCAGAGAATCTGATCTGAAGCTCAATGAGGATCATCATGTGTCTCATATAAAGCAGAAAGAGACTCTCATCTGATCAGATTATATTACAGGATCAGAGACAGTGAAGAGAAATCAGAGAATCTGATCTGAATGTTAAATGTAAAACTCAGATCTGATAAACTCCATCTGAACGTGCTCCTCCCGAACTTTGTTAACAAAAACATCATCTTGTGAAAAGGGGCATAATGCCCTTTAAGGTTCTTTGTCTTTTTTATTTCTTTGACACATTTACTGTAACAGCACTGGAATAAAAACTGAATTAATCATGGCAATAAAAGTCCAGATACAAACACACTATTATAAATAAACTGCATAAAATGATCAGTTGTGTGTTTGTACTGAACACTTTCTGAACTCATTTTCTCCACAGCTCATTCAGTGTCTGTTACACTCATGACCTTTATTCTCCTGACACACACAAGATCATCTTTTACAGTAAAATAACAGATCTGAGTATAACTTACAGTCTAATCTCACACAGCAGATTATTTAAAGTGTGTGTTCACCCATTAATGAAGTTTCTGTCAGTAATTACTCTCCATCATGTCGTTCCAAACCTGTAAGATATTTGTTCATCTTCGGATCACAAGTGAAGATATTTTTGATGAAATCTGAGAGGTTTCTGATCAGACTATTGTTCATGCGCTGCAGAAAAGACTGAGAGAATAATCAGAGGCCAAGCATTAAAATATTAATAAATATGTAATGTAATGCATTCAGGACTTCAGACATTTCTAAGACATTTATGGGTTAGAAAACAAAGTCTCTGAAGCATGTGTGAGAAAACCTGTTTATCCAGGAGGGTTTGAGACAACAAAAAAATATATATATTTTTCACTTGACCATCCAGCAAAACTCACTGAGACTCACTGTGGATATTTATTTCTGATCTTTCTGCATGACTTTAATATGTTTAGAAGGAGAAGGAGGAGGAGGAGGAGGAGGAGGAGGAGGAGGAGGAGGAGGAGGCTCGTCACCTTCAGGTGTTTCTGATGTTCATGTTCTGCTGCGGTTGCAGAGAGTTTGTAAAGTCCACTGTGGTTCAGTGTGTTTCTCAGCCTGATGTCAATGAGTGTGTGGCGCCGAACTCTAGATGACAACCTTACATTTAAAAACAGAAGAGGTTGTTTGGGGACAATGAAGCCTGAGAAATATTCTGTGTGATAAGTTAATATAAAGTTGGTGTTCAAAGTTCATAGACTTACTTTAATCCTTAAGTTTGTTCAATTACTCCAATGAAATGTAAAATTGTTGTGCAGCAAAGACTGATTTTCATGTTTGTATTATCAGGTTACAGGTCATGCTAAAGAGGTTCCTGTGGTACTGAGATGTGTGTGCCGTCTCTGCTCTGTGAGAAAGCACTGAAACCACATTGTGACATTATTGACTCATTCCTGTTCGTTGGGGCTTCAAGTCAGTTACAGAATGTCAGAACACATCAGGACACCCACGTACATATTTTATGAATTGCCCAATTCGTATGAATTCATACGAATGACCTACCCCTGACCCCGCCCCTAAACCTACCCATCACGTGGGTTTAGACAAATCGTACAAATTCGTACGAGTAAAGTCGTACGAATTCGTACGAATTAGCCATCTTTTTATCATTCGTATGAATTGGTCGTGAGATTGGGTAGGGACACCTCCTTTACTCTGTAAACCCGAGAGATGTTGTTTGTCACAAGATGCATGAATGTATTACATGAAAACCGATTAATACAGCAACAACTTACAACTTTACTATGATGTGTAAATATTTACTGCATGATAAAGATTGAGCAGAAAGAAGAGCTTGTGTTTGAATGTAAAGTATTATTGTGTGTCAAATGTGGGTCTGTAAAATTATTAGAAAACATGAGATTAGTTTCCACTGTTATGCTTATTAATAATCAACTATATATTTCTTACAGACAAATTTATGTTTGTATATTGTTACCAGAGTGTGTTAAAGATATGGATGACCAGTAATGTTCTTATAATGAATGATGATAATCATAAATAAAATGATATTATTGATTGGCCATAATCCTGTCCACAGAATCTCTTGTAAACAATCTGCATTCAGTGTGTGTTTCTTCATCATGTCCAGTTAAAGATCTGGCTGATCCTTCAGCGTTATTCACCTCAGAAACACCAAAATACAGAACATGTTTCTGATGCAGAAAAGCTCATAAAGCGTTCATGACTGGATTACTGTAATGCATTACTAGATTATCCTGATCATTATCAATGAACAAACTACAGTTATAGTGCAAAATACAGCAGCTAGAGTTATTACCAGATCAAGACAATATCATCATATAACACCAGTTTCACCATCTCTACACTGGGAATCTGTTACACTACTGATGTGGGGAACAAGCATTTATAGAGAAATGTGCAAAACAACACAGAGAACAAAACCAGTGTGTGTGAACTCAGAGCCAGAGGCGGAATAAACTTTCTTAGTCTGGGTTGAGCTAAACCTGTAAGACTGGCCAGAGGATGTGGCCAATCAGCTCCAATCTCAGGTGAAATGGGAGTGGTGTGTGTGTTGACTTTACTGGAGAGGTGTGTAAGTGTATAAAGTCTCAGTCCTGCTCCTCAGACTCTCAGTGAACACTGGAGCTTCTCTCTGTCCAGATCATCACAAGGTAATTAAACACTTTCATCTTTAAACATTTTGTAAAAGTATTTTTAGATATTAATTATGAACAGAGATGTTACTGTACAAAGTATTGTAGTGAAACTGAAAGATAAATATGTTTAAGAAAATCACAAACAAATGTGAAATTTCACTTTAACTATATATTATATCAGATTTGTCCAGAATCTGAATACAAGAGAAATGAATGCATGACAGGAATATATCTGGACCATCACAAACTACAGAAGAAGGACTTTATCTTTATATATTCAGTGTGATTTAATAAACTCTGGATTATTCTACATCTCTCTTCTTCTCACAGGCGAGAAACATGTTTCATATTTTATTTCTCATCTTTACTGAGGAGCTTTATCTTCATATGGATGACTGGATTATTTGCTATTTTATCACAAATGTTTTAAATTCTATATTTTAAGTGCATGTTCTCTGTTAGATGATCTGAGTCTATATCATCAGTTCAGTCACTGTATTATAATTATGATGATAACGGGTTGTTTTCTTCATTTACAGTCTCTGTTGATCCAGTCGGAGCTGTAAAGTGTCGTTCTGATGAATCAAATATGATCAAACATGAGGTGAGAAGAGAAAGATGTTTATTATCAGGACTCACACATAAACTCACATTTCTATATTTGTCATTTGTCATCATCATTGATTATTCTGAATATTGTAGAGTTAATCTGAGATGCTGTAATAACACTGAGCTCATGCAGATGTTGATCAGGAGTTGATCTGATGTCTCGTGATATGATGTTATATCGCTTTAATGAAACTCTGTCTGTGTGATTGAACAGATTCAAATGAAGAGGAGAAAGAAAATCAGCAGAAATCACAGATCAGCAGAAAACAAGAAGACTGAGAGAAAAATGGAGGACAGAAATGAGACACAAACCAGTCAATCACCAGAGGAAAGAGGACAGACACGTGATAGATGTGAGAGTATGGAGAAACTAAAGCCACACTGTGAGTGTTTGATTATTATTACTCTTTTAATGTTGCTACTATTATTTTCTTCACAATCCTGTTATAAAGTTCCACATTCAGAGAGATTCATCACTTTCTGATCAATGCCTATAGATGTGTGATTGTGTTTATTTGACAGAATGTGTTATAGATTGAGAATATAACAACAAACAGAAAGCAATGAGGATAATCTGATATATATTTGTGATTTCTAGTCTAATGATCCAGACGAGCCTGTAAAGTTTGATTCTGATGTCAAAACTGAGGAGAGATTCTCATCAAACCCTTCATCATGTTCTAAAGATCATCATCATCATCATCATCACTGACATCCATCAGCAGCTGAAGACCTGAACATCTTCATCATCATCATCATCTTCATCATCATCTTCATCAGATTATAGACTCATGAACAGTGTATTTCTCAGATTCTCCTGATGTTACTGATAAACTTCACTGACAACAGTTTCACACCATGAACATTTGATCATCTTCATCTTCATCTTCATCACACACAGACACATTTCACTCAATATTTTGCTCTGCTCATTTATTTAAGACTGCAAAATTCTGCATTTCTATTGCACATTTCATGCATCTTTGTTTATTTAGGATTTATGTATATGTTGTATATATTTCTGTGTATATTTCTGTATCTAAATTTTTGTACGACAAAGCTAGACAGAAATCTGCCGTTGTATTTTGAATTGTTCAGTATATTTCATCTGGAGAGTTTACATATTTAGTTAAATTTTCATATTCATAAATATAAACAATTAACAAGCAAGTAATATTCACTTCATATTGACAAGAGCATTACATTGTACAGTGTTTGGCCAAATCATGTGTATATTTTTCTGGCTTTAGTCACATGATATTAATACTGTAGTTCAGAGACTGACTGAATCTAAAGGGTCATTGGACCTTTAATAAAATATTATGTATAATAATATAATATACATTCTTTCTGGATCTTTTTCTTTTCATATCAAGCAAATCTCCATAATCTCCTGATTCAAGAATATGTGAAATATGTCATCATCGGTCATAAATCCATAACAAATAATACACATAATACTCCTTCCTTTATAAAAAGCAACTGAAAGATGATAGCCTATTTATTTCTGTATGGAAGATTTCAGAGATGAAAATAAAAACTTACAAATGATCAATATTTTGGTTTCTCTTGAGCTTCAGATTAAATAGATCAGTGTCACATATTCTGGAAACAGTCTTTGTCACAGTACTGGACTATATGTAGTGTTTTCAGCTGATGTTTAAAGCACTCTTTCTACCGTTTCACAAACTTGATCTACAGGTGTTATAAACTCAAGAGCGGAAGGTTTTCCTGTGAGTTTGTAAAACGAAACACATGAGGTTTTATTCACTGAGTGGGTTTGATCATATAAATCAGTACATGTTTCATGACCTTTCATTCCCATCACACTTTCAGTTAATAACAGACAATGAAACATTATATATGACCCACAGAAGCAACACACTTGATGAGACTCTTGCTTTAGGCCTCTATATGTATAAATTACAAAATGTAAAAATACAATAGAATTAAATGTATTCAAAACTAAACTAAAGATTAGCCGTGACTCCAAACTTATGTAATCCTTGAGATATTAATGTGAAGAAACATCATTCAGCCTTTTGTTGTGTCCTACAGATGTCTAGGGGTTTTCTTAACAGAACGTCACAGAATGAAGGTTTTGAAGAGCATTTGTCTGGGCTCTGCCACAGCTCCACTACAGCAAGATCCTGTAACACCTTTATTCAAAGCTCTTAACATATCACAGTTTAGAGACTCGTACAACTTAGAGAGGAAACAAAGACTTCAGAAGCGGACAATGCCAAAAGAACAAACTAAAGTTTAGTCTACCTGGGAGTTAAATTCTTACTAAACCTGTCAAAGAATATAGCAAATAAATAACAGAAATGTACAGTCACTCCCTTCCTAACCACAAACCAGGAGAAAACAGGGATTGCAAAATAAAAAGGCACCCACCTCCCTACAGTTCCCAATAAAGGAAAAAGTAAACAATAGGAGAAATAAACAGGAACCGTATAAGAGCAAGATTAAGTTGTAGACTGGAGCGTCTCAGTACAGCAACTGTACTTTAGGCTAAAGCAGGGGTGCCCAACCCTGCCGATCGACTTGTCCTGCACAGTTCATCTCCAACCCTAATCAAACACACCTGCCTTTACTTTTCAAGTGACCCTGAAGACATTAATTGGTTGCTTCAGGTGTGTTTGATTAGGGTTGGAGATGAACTGTGCAGGACAGTCGATCGGCAAGAGCAGGGTTGGGCACCCCTGGGCTAAAGCATTTAACAGTGAACTAGCAACAACAGTAAAGCCTTCAATAGACAAGCAGTGAGACAACAGTCCTGTAGGAGAAGAGGGTGAACGTGATTTCACCAAGTTCCACATGTTCCTGGATCAACATCTTTGTTGATCCTGGAACAAATTTCCAATCAACCAATCAGATTTGAGGGACAAGTTTACAGTTTATGTCAAGTATAGACTTTCAACATCAGTGTTATTCACCTGTCATTTCCCTCTGACTTTAGGGAAAAGTTATGGTAGGGTTAGGTTTATGGGTATGGATAGGGTAAGGACTACATTTTGGGACAGGAATGTTATTCCAGGATTAACAAAATATGTTGATCCAGGAACATGTCTTGGCAAAATCACGGTGACCAGAGGAGACACACTCATACAGATCCAAGAAGCTTCAGGAAACTGGACTGGGTGGAGACACTGGAAAACCAGGAGAAACCACACCACAACCACAGTGCATGCAGTCTCACAAACATAATACATCTTTGGACGTAATACTTTATATTGCCTGTGAATGTTCTTGTTTAAATAAGACAAAGTGTGTGTGAAAAACGTTTCCGTTTTAAACCTTTCGTTTTATGACCTTTCTAGATGTTTGACACTGAAACACAAGAGAGGAATTATAATTAAATATATAATCAGCTTTATGAGGATAAACTGGTTTTAGAGAGAAGGAAAGAGTTTGATGATTTTGAGATGATGAAAAACAAGTATGAAAATGTGGATTAGTTATAAGTGTGTACAGTATAATAAATGAAGTGCCATGTAAGATAATTAATGCTGATAGAGTTAGAAACAGGGAATAATTGATGTTCTTCCCAGAGACTGTGTTTCTGGATTCTTCTGTTAGCAGATGCTGATGATGATGTTTCATATCAGGCAAATCTCCATCATCTCCTGATTCAACAATATTAATAAATTCACAGATCACTCATAAATGCATGATTCTCATTATATGTTTTCCTAATTTAAAAGCTACTGAAAGATGTAATTTATGTAGAAGATGCTTGATGAAAATAAATCAACCCGTTCTCAGTCTATAGAACGTACTTTTTAACAGTTGTGAAGTAATAACTTCTTCAGAACAATATCTCCTCTGAATATCTGATGTGAGACGCAGCCGTATTGTTTCCTGAAGAGTTTCAAGAGTCTGAATGTTAAATGTAAAACTCAGATCTGATAAACTCCATCAGCTGCTCATTTAATCATCTCTGATTTATTAACACTGATTTCCATCAGCAGAACATTAGTGACTTTAACAGACGAACTGAAGCTGTTCAGAACAACAACAGATCAACACTTACTCAATACTCAATATCTACTGTTCACAAACACATCATAGTATACATTAAAGCAGAAGTTGCTAGAAGTTCAGTCATTCACACAAAATGTAAAATCACATTATTATTTGTGAGTTGATAATGAATGACATTCAGTGAATTAAACTGAGAGAATGTCACTTGTTTAAAATAGAAATGAAGGCATTGTAAATCAATCTGTATGACTGTGCGTTCACACCGGACGCGAATAGCGCGTCAAATTCGCGCCTGCCGCGTCTAGTTTGACGCTTGACCACTTTTGTGTTAATTCGCGTGTCAAGAGCGAAACTTTCGCCTCTGAAGAGCGAAATTGACGCGCGTAAAAACAAAAGTTTGAAGCAAAATTTACGCGCGTCAATTTCGCTCTTCAGAGGCGAAAGTTTTGAAACCCGTTGGCGGCCATCTTTTTTAGATGTTTATCGAGCATTAGCATTAGCATAAATCGAGAGAGTCACCGCTCGTATATGCTCTGGAGAGCAGAAACAGCTGCGTAGGGGACATCGTCACTGTACTCGGGTCCACCAGACCCTCCAGAGGGTTTCAGGAGTTTCACAATTTGCTCCAGGAGCTAGGTTTGGTGGACCTAACGGTGAGGACGCTGACGAGGACAGCGTAGGCCGTATAAGGCCTCGGCCTCGAGTGGTCGCTGCCTGTCGAGCCCGCGCTCTACAGCCCGGCGCGAGGTTCACCCTCGCCCACACCCACCTAATCTGTCATTTATTTTTGTTTTGATAATAAATGAAGCCAGCCTCCAAAAGTGAAACCTGTCCTGTGATTTTTGTTTTTATACACTAAATTGTGTTTGTTGTCTTTACATTAGAATAATAATGTTTCATATAATCTAGTATAGATATGGAATAAATAGCATTCAATACAAAATGAGTATCTCTCATATATTGAAATCGAGTTTTTATGTGAAAGATTTGCTTTGTTGTGCATTTTAGTCATATTACAAAATAATTGATTGAGGCCAAACATAAAATAACATTATAAACTGTCACTTCACCACGTGACAGCAGCAAGCAGGCTCCTGATTGGTTAACGCGGCGCGAATTGACGCAGAAGTTCAGATTTTTCAACTCGGGCGGCAGACGCGAATTCGCATCAAACCCGTGAATGCACAAATAGCACTAATAAAATCATTCGCGCGTAACGCGCTTAACGCGCCAGACGCTCAATTCGCACTATTCGCGCGAACTTGACGCGCGAATGAGGCGTATTCGCGTCTACCGCGCCGCACTCTACGCCTCATTCGCGTCGCAGGAATTTTTTACGCGCGTAACGCGTCTTTGCATTGACTTAACATTGAAATCACGCGCGCCTGACGCGCTATTCGCGTCCGGTGTGAACGCACCATGAGTGTGTGTTTTCTATTCCTCCTTAACACACAGAATATGATCTGCAGTTTTCATCTTTGTCCACTAGATGTCAGAAGTAGATCTGAGGTGAAACTCAAAGGCCTGAGTTAAAGGTGCAATGTGTGATATTTCTGAGGATCTATTGACAGAAATGCAATATAAGATCCATAACTATGTTTTCAGTGGTGTATAAAGACCTCACTTAATGAACCGTTATGTTTTTATTACCTTAGAATGAGTCATTTATATCTACATAACCGCGGCCACCCCCTTCTATGAAGGTCGACATACTGTGACGTCATGTTTCTACCGTAGCCGACAGCGAACAGAGCGCTACAGAGCGCGTTTCGTCACTTACTTGAATGAGAAGCAGCAGAAAAAGACGCAGCAGAATACTCAGGTTGTCCCTGACGCGGCAAACGTGGAGAAAAGCATGCTGTCTGAACGACGCCTCGGACATCGTAACGTTAGCTATTTCCCCTTACCTAAGTTAGCTGCTTTGATGCTCTTATCTTATACTAACTAGCATGGAAACAAGCTATGGTAAAGTCAGTGAATAAAAGACTAACACAATGATAAACAAGTAAAAATATCAATCGCAATAACATGTGGTTTTACTGAATAATTAAGTAAATATAATTTAATATAAAATATAATATAGAGAAACCTCATTGCTTGACTTGCTACTCTCTGCTGACTCAGACGACGACATCTTCCGATCCTACGTCGGCCACCGTAGCTTCTTCTTCTTCTTCTTCCTTGGGTTTTTAAGGCAGTTGGTATCCAATATGTTACATTACTGCCATCTGCTGTCTATTATCATGTCACTTTTTTATTATATTCTTCTTTCCAGTCCAGTCCTCTTTAAAAAATAAAACAAACATTTCTTTCCTTGCTCACTCTTTCCACATCCTAATATACTTTTTAAATTGTACTGTCCTATACCAATTTCTTGTAAGCTATATTTCAACTCTTGTCTTTCTTTTATAAATTTCCTGCATGACATAAAAATGTGACTAACTGTTTCTTCCTCTTGACACCGTAGCTTCTCATTCGAGTTTGCAATTTGAAGGAAAGGCCGCGAGTTATTGACCGGTTGCAATTCGCAAACTCACCACTAGACAGAGGTGGGTAGTAACGAAGTATATTTACTTCGTTACATTTACTTGAGTATTTTTTTGGAAAAATTGTACTTTTAAGAGTAGATTTGAATGTGGGTACTTATTACTTTTACTCGAGTACATTTCTAATGAAAAAACTGTACTTTTACTTCGTTACGTTGGGCGACGTCCTTCTCGTTACTTTATTTTAATGCAATGTGTTGTTAAATGCGTAGTTTATTCCAAGCGCGATGTATCTTTTTTTCTGGGCTTGAGCGATGCTCAATTCACAAATGAATCACTCTTTTGAGTCGATTCTGTTCAAAGACTTCATCAAACAAGTTGGCAGATCTGTCTAAATCGGTTCGCGAATCAGTTTGAATGATTCAGTTCCTGATTCTGTTCAGTTCCCTGCACGCACTGAATCGTCTGAAGCGATTGCAATTCACACTCGACTCGGAGTCGTAACAGGAAGATTTAAGGACATCAAGAGCGTTGGATGAAGTGGCCGTGGACCGACAGTACAGTCAAGTGAGAGCAAATCTTCAAATGCATCATATATTTGCCAGCGATGAAGATCTTTATTAGTTGAACATCTTCGTAAGCTGTCTGTGAATGAATGATTCCACAGGACGACACATTCGATAACATTTAACTCAGGTAATACATTTTACAACCAAACAGATTATTATGCCATGATAGCACTACTAGAAAGGATGACATTACCCGTTTTTTGGACATAATACATTCATTTCTACATTAAATAAGCTACCATTGTTCACAGTTTATGAACACCCGCCATCCTGCGGTAGTTTGTGTGTATTGTTGCGCAGTGGCGTACGAACTCGTCTTGAAAACGAATGCCTTTGCCTGCCGTACACACAGTTAACCAGTTTAAACATGCTTGCAGAAATATACATTTGATTATATTTTGGAGAACAGACAGAAAAAGATCCGTCGATGTACTTGTGTTTGTTTTTTTGTGTTCAGATGTTCAGTATCATGAGCGCGAGCACATGTGAAGAGTTTTAACTCTTTCTTCTCTGTGTCAATCATGGGCGTCGGAAGCAAAAAAAAGTGGGTGGGTCCTCCCCCAGAAAAATGTTACTTACACCATTTCATGTATTCTGATGCCTTTTAATTAAACAAGTAAACTAAACTCGCATCCACGTCGTGCATTACATGCACAGCTATCCGTGGATTAACCTGCTGATACCATGGTCATTTGCCAGCATTGACAACTTAAAGCTGTTATTGATGTTTGCAACGCAATATTTGACTGGAAGAGTACAACGGGCGTTTTTTTCGTCAGTTGCGGCTCGTTGAGAAATATAATGTAGCTATTTCAGCGGAAATGGAGTTTAATTCATTAGGGCATTCCTCAAGTGGAATGGATTTGACTGACGATGCTCTGAAAAGCGAACAGCTATGCGCTGAATGTAAAAGTAAGCGGGTCCAATATCATTGGTCTTAAAAAGTGGGTGGGTCTTGTCCCACCCATATACAATGGTTCCGACGCCCATGGTGTCAATTACATGCCTTTGAATGCAACACTCTGCAGATTCACTTTATTTCGACATTGTCTAATAATCCAAATGTAGTTGTATAAGTTACTATTATACAAACCAAAGGACAGGCAATGATTTTCGGGCTACAGATGGCAGAAATAATGTTTTTTGTTGCAAAGAGAGCCAATCTACTTATGAAAATAATAGTCATTTAAATAAAAAAAATCTAAATAATATTATTTTATATATATATATATATATGACGACTTCAGATGCAAAAGCCTCTAAGTACCATCTGAAATTTTCTTCTAAAAGAGCATTTTTATCAAGTTTGTATGTTTATGTTCAGTTATTTCACTTAAATGGCAATGAAAAGTACCTATTAATTGTCATTAAAGTGAAATTACTGAACTTAAATATACAAGCTTGATAAAAATGCTTGTTTTAGAAGAAAGTTTCAGATGGCACTCAGAGGCTTTTGCATCTGAAGTCTTCATATATACTGTATGTATATATATATATATAAATGAAATATATATATATATATATATATATATATATATATATATATATATATATATAATAGAGGCCTGCCCTATATGATCCGAAGTAAGTTACTCGCTACTTGAGTAGTTTTTTCATTGGATACTTTTTTACTCTTACTCAAGTAACTATTAAGATTATTACTTTTACTTTTACTTTGAGTAAATATTTCTATAAGTACTTGTACTTTTACTTGAGTACAGTTTTTGGGTACTCTACCCACCTCTGCCACTAGATGCCGCTAAAAACCACACACTGCACCTTTAAACTAGAGTTAATGTTCTGCTGGTGGAAATCAGTGTTAATAAATCAGAGATGATTAAATGAGCAGCTGATGGAGTTTATCAGATCTGAGTTTTACATTTAACATTCAGACTCTTGAAACTCTTCAGGAAACAATACGGCTGCGTCTCACATCAGATATTCAGAGGAGATACTCTTCAGGAAACAATACGGCTGCGTCTCACATCAGATATTCAGAGGAGATATTGTTTTGAAGAAGTTATTACTTCACAACAGGGAAATGCTTTTAATAAGTAAACTGTATTATGTGAGAATCCTCGTAAAGCATTCATCACTAATCAATGATTTTATGAATATTCTTCAATTCGGAGATGATGAAGATTTGCTTGATATGAATCATCATCATCATCATCATCATCATCAGATGAATCCAGTCTCTGGTAAGAACATTAATTATTCACTTTATTTCCTGTTTGTAGTTTTAAAGAAAGTGAGAAACAGGTTTATTGTGATGATAAATAATGAGAATAATCATAATTCTGTCAGATCATCAAACCATGAGCTTCATCAACACACAGAATAAAGCTTTGATTGAGCCGTTAACACACGATTCACTACATTTATAAAACTATTATATATTTAATGAGCGTTTTGACTTAAATTGGACATCTTTGTGTTTAGTTCTGCTTTAATGAACTGTTCTGTTCCTGTTTGATTTCTAAGAAACTCTTCTGATCTTATTAAAACTCATGTGGATCATATTCCCTGATCAACTGTAAGATCTGTACATGTGTTTCATTTATGATACAGTAAAATATTTGCATATGGAGATTTAGTAATTCTGCTGTGATCCTGTAGAGAGAAACACTTCACTGTTATTTTAGGCTCTTAGAGACATTTATTTAGAATAAAAGCAGATATATGTCCTGTCTGCTGTCAGTAATATATTCTTCAAGGCACATTTCACTTGTTGGACTTGATGACTCCAGCGCCAGTCAGAGCGATCTCAATAACCTGTCTGGTCTTCATCCACAACATGGTCAGGATAGACGTCCCAAAGAGCGCTTCAAAGACCAATCCAGCTAGATGAACTGGAAACCAGTAAACAGCATGAGATCACAAGCAACAACACTGTAACACACACTTTTAACTTTAGTAAACTAAACTTAATTTACTGTGTTTAACTGACAAAAAAGTTATTTGTACTTTTAGGAGTAAGGAAAACTCAAAAGAAGCACATTCAAAAAGAAAAAAACATCTGTTGAGAGACTATAAATATTGTCTATAAATAATTTCTCTTTTTGGTGTTCTGTTGTGATGCAATTAACGGTTTTTAAAGGTTATGACTGTATTGTTACCTTTAGTTTTGGGTTTTATATTCATGTCCATGTTTTCATGTCTCATATTTAAAAGTTTTCCCACTTTCGTATTCCTGGTTTTGTCATGTGATTCCTTTATCCTTGTCATGTGCCCCTTTAGCTCAATGTGTAATGTTAGGATTAGTGTTAGGGTTAGGGTGGTTCCTTGTGTTCGTTGCTTTTCAGGAGTGTCTTCTTTAGATTTCAGTCTGTACATATATATCGCCCTCATGTTTCCACTGTCTCTGGTCTTGCTGTGTCCCTGTTGGTGAGTCCATGTCAAGTCGTGTTAAGTCCAGGTTTATGTTCAAGTTTCAAATAATATAAGCAAAGTCTTTGTTTATTTTGTATCTGCTCAAGTTTGGTATTTACAATGGGAAAACTTCTAAATAAGAGACATGAAAACATGGACATGAATATAAAACCCAAAACCAAATGTGACCTGTATATAAACAGACATGTAGAGCTATGATCTTGGGATATGTTTAAAGGGGATGTTTAATAGTTTATTTGGTTCTGTTGAGTAGAAATCGGTGGAGAGATGATTATAAAGGTTAGATCAGACTGTAATTACAGCATGTGCATCAAAATATCCTTTATGGCCACTAGCAGAAGAGCAGCGGGATCCTCACGATATGGTGCATGAGCAAAACTATCACCCACAATTATCAACTTCACATTCTCTATAGTCTGATTTTCTATTCACATCTTTACGAAACCGTAGCCAATGCGGAATCTAGTGTATATATCTATAACCGCCCGCGCTCTCAGATCACTTGGACATGGCTGTGTTCAAGAGGTAAAAACGATATAAATACTGTTCGTTTTCTCACACAAACCGCTCGTTTCGTGTCTTAGGCCATCAATGTGTACTTACGATGGGGAATTGTTTAATTTGGACGACGGGGAATTGTTTTAATTTGGACTCTGTGCATGCTCTTTGAGATAGTGACCATAGACCTGCATTATATGACTGACAGACAAGAACGGTTTGACCTAAAAATATCAAAATTGAAACTACTGCGGAAAAAAAGACACCTACATCTTGGATGCACTTGAGGTAAGCTAAAACATACCAACATTTTATTTCAAAGTGAACTATCCCTTTAAGCACGACTGCAGGAGAACGGCTGATGCACTGCTAAATCTTACACACTCATATAATGAAGAAGATGAAGCCGAGTTAAGGCTGAAATACATGTAAGAGTGTTTCATCATGAAGATCATAAATACTCACAGTTTGGTATGTCCGCAACCATGCTGCCCGCAGTTACAGCACCGATCATGATTCTGCAATACAGATTTACATTAGATTTTCACTAATGCAAACATCAATGTGTAGTAAAATGTACTCAGTTAAAGATTAAAGTGTTGTAATCACCACTGATGAAAGAGTGGATATCCACTGTAGATCTGAGATCTCACTGATGTTCAGTCTGAGCTGGAGTGTGTTTCAGCTTTAGATCCGCAGTTCCTGTAACACACACACCTGTAACACACACCTGTTGATCTGGGTGTGCACACACTGGTTTGCTGTTTGCACAGTTTTAGCATCTCATAAGTACACAAGCTGATACTGATATAGAGAGTCAGCGCTTCATGGCTAGTACAGTAATGGTAAATGATTATTACTGAAATAAAATCAACACAATTTTTTCTTTCAAAATATTCACTCAATTTACTAAAAGCTTGAATTTGAGATCAGAATATGTTCATTATTCATTGATAAACAGACATGAATATTGACACTGTCAGTCGATTTCCAGGAAGAGATTATTATGGTCAAAAAGCTTATAGGAACTCTTTTGTTCCTTCTGCAATTTCTATTTTAAATGCCTCATTATAGTTTTATTAGTGTATTGTATTTTAGTTTTTGTTTATTTAAGTATCTGTAAGTTGTTTGTTTTTTTAGAATAATTGTTTTGTTTTTTTGTGGTATATGCGTGTGATTTCTATTGTGTATATGTGAGCCTTTTTAACCTGACAAATGTATATCACTTGTTGATGGAAAATAAAGTTTTTTGAATTTTAATTGTGAATGCCACTTCTAGACAGGATAGATGCAGTTATTGACAGATATTAATATTGTCAAAATGGCCAAATATGATCTGATATATCAGTCTGATTCATACAGTCATTATATTGTCAAGGCATCTTATATACAATCCACTTCTGCTTCTCTTCTGGGTTTTCCAAGAGTTGATTGTTGATTTAACTGTCGGGGTTGGGTGTTTTCTAGAAATGGAGGAAGGATGTGAACAAGAGTCAAATATTGTCTCAAATACTGACTAAACACTTAAGTAATCAAGAGGCACCAAAAGGGATTTCTAAAAGAATTGTGCAGCTCTTGAACAACATTAATTTTCTTATAGCACTCAGTTCTTTTACAGTTTGCACAGGGTTTTTTGCTGGAAGAAAATCATGAGCTTCAAAAGAGAAAGATTCAAAAACACACATAATCATCTAAAACAAAATGCAAAAAAACATCTATAGACCAAGATAGAAAAGATACAAGTCTTCTGATTTTCATGGTAAATGTTCACGGGAGTTAACTTGCTTAGGCCTATCTTTGTCTGATTTCAAGTATTGATACAGTTTTTTCCATTATTCATTCATGCCTTGTGAGTGCCCTGAACTCTTAAGTGACTACTGGTTTACTTAAGTTGCAAGCCAAGTTTGTTACAATTATGCTCTATTGAATGTCTGTTGTAGTTCCTCTGTTGGACACCGGTGGAGTTTGAGTCTAATTAGTATAAAGGTAACCAGAGAGTAAGGCCCTGTTTACACGAGAACGCTCGCGGGTGAAAACGTAAAAATATTTTATCAGATGTGCCTTTCGTTTAGACGGCGACAGCGTTTTCGGGGCTTAAAAACGCAAAAAAGTGAAACCACCCTCCAGAGTGGAAATCTTAAAAACGCTCCACCGTCGCGTTCCCATCTAAACGGTAAAAACGCACAAGTCTGCTAGACAGTGAAGGCACCGATCAGTGCTTCACATTGCCACCTAGCCGCCTGGAGTGCTGCTACATTGAATTTCACACACTTTTGCGACACCATATGCATGCAGATCGTTTCCGTGTAAACCTACATGGTTTGGTGCGAGTCGGTCAATGTCATCCTCAATAGATATTACAATTGTGTCGGCAGAGTTAACATCGATTAGTAGGTGGGAGACAATGGATCTTTATTCAATGGGAAGTGATCATGTGTCAATAATTAGTAAATTTGGTAGGTGTTTGATTGAGGAGGCAGTACACTGTCCCCTGCGACTTTATTATAAAAGAGCTAAAGACAGTTATAGGCAAAGTGGCCCGCTCCTCCACAGTACATGCAGAGGCCCTGGGACCTCCGCCTTTCCTTCTCCTCCCGGGAAAGCCGAGCTCGCCCCACCTGCATGGGCTCGTGATCGCAGACAGGGCTGACCGCGTCCCCTCCGCCAAACCGTTGGCCCTCGAACCCTCCTGTGGGACGACTGGGCTGAGTGCGACGATCCATTCGCGATAAGCGAGCGTCCACTCTTAATGCCAAAGCGATCAGGTCGTTGAGTGATGTGGGAAGGTCCATGGCATAGATCTCCTTCTGGACGCGGTCAGCCAGCCCATGCAGGAACATGTCCCACTGCGCCTCCTCGTTCCATTGACTCTCCGCCGCTAGGGTCCGAAACTCGATCGAAAAGTCAGAAACGGACCTCTCTCCTTGTCGCAAATCGGCCAGCATCCTTGCTGCCTCTCTTCCAGCGACGGCCCGATCGAACACCCGTTTCATTCGGCGGAGAGATCCTGGAACGAGGCACAGCATGGATCTTGATTCTCCCACACCGCTGTTCCCCAGAGTGCCGCTCTCCCAGTCAGTAGCGTCAACACAAAGGCGACCTTGGCTCGCTCATTATTGAATGTTCTGGGTTGGAGAGAAAAGTGCATGGAACATCGTGTAAGAAAAGCTCGACAGAAGTTGGGTTCACCTGCATATGACTCGGGAACTGGTAGGCGGGGCTCCGACTGGGAGGGGTACTCTGGTGGTGGTAGGGGAACCGGCGGTGTGGGGGGCGCAGTGGGAGCTCGCAGAAGTTGAAGCTGTTGGGTGAGCTCGGACACCTGCGTCACTAGAGCCTGAACAGCGCGAGCTGTATCGTTGAGGTTCTTCTCCTGGGAGTCCATTCGAAGTATGCTGTTGTTCACGAACTCTTCCAACGATCCGGTGGAGCTACTCGCTGCTTCCATTGCTTGGTCAGATCGTTCTGTCATGATGGAAACGCGGAAGCAGTTTGCAAGTAAAACTCTCTCTTTATTGAGTAATGAAAATGATGGTAAGTAATGTCCAGAGGGAAACAGGTTAGTGACGCAGGGACTTTGATGGTCAGATGAGTGCTGTGATGAGAAGTGCTGAAGTGACGTGACAAATCCAGAGTGAAATCCACAGGAACACGAACAGGAAACGAAGAAGGCACCAGACTGGAACGACGACGGTAACAACACAACCGGGAATCACAAACAACGATCTGACAAAGGAGATGAGAAATGCGTGAGTATATATAGGTGATGAGATGAGCTGCAGCTGGTGATGGGAGTGATGAGCAGGATCGCTGATGAGCGTCAATCAGTCGGCACGCCCACACAATCAGCACACACACACACACAACAACAGAAACACGAGACAAGAAGAAGGCATAGGACTTATAAACCGTGACAGTTATGTTCTGACAATAAAGAGTAGTTTAAAACCACAATTAACGCTCTGGTTTCTACAACTTTCACTTAGGAGCAAAAATCTGCCTTTAAACTTGAAAGAAATAAAGATTTGACTTTTATCGTGATAATTATCGATATTGACTGATATAAAAAAAATTATCGTGATATTTTTTTTTGGCCATATCGCCCAGCCCTACTTAGAGCTAAGGCTAGATGTGTAATTAAGGATGCAAAGAAGCACAGTTGGAAGACTTTTTGTAATAAATTAGGACCGGATACGCCCTTAAAAAAGATTTGGAACTTAGTTCATATGACAGGTATTTTTCGGCAGACAGAAATCCCTGTCCTCCATTGTGATGGGGAAGAAGCGGTAAATAGTAAAGAGAAAGCAAATATGTTAGTCAAGCAATTCCAAAAAGTACATAGCTCCAAAAATGTAGATGACCTAAATAGGAAAAGGAGACGTCAAATATCAAGAGATAATATGGATAAATTGTTAATTGATTGTGATAATTCTGATTATATTAATGTATTTTTCTCAATAAAAGAACTACAAAAAGCTATTGTTAAGGGAAAAGATACCTCACCTGGTAGGGATGGGTTGGGATATCAATTGTTCGAAAATTCTGGAGAAATGTTTGGAGGAAAAGTTCTTGCCCTAATTAATAATATATGGGAGAGTGGAAGTCTTCCTAAAGAGTGGAAACATGCTGTAATCATTCCAATTGTGAAACCAAGAAAAAAAACCCAGATAATCCTAGTTCTTATAGACCAATTGGCTAGCTTTAACCTCTGTTTTATGTAAGATTATGGAGCGCATGGTAACAGATAGACTTGTGGATAAACTGGAGAAAAGCGGATATTTTGTGGAAAATCAGAGTCAACAATGGATGCTGTTTTAGACATAGATATTGACATCAAAAAAGCCATCGCAAATAAGGAAGCCGTTGTCGCAGTGTTTTTGGACATTGAAAAAGCGTATGATATGCTTTGGAGGGAGGGGTTGCTCATTGCACTTTATGAGGCGGGAATCAGAGGAAGAATGTTTAACTGGATTAAGAATTTTTTAAGTAATAGGACAATTCAGGTAAGGGTGGGAAGTGAATTATCAGAGAAACTTGAGGTAGAGAATAGAACACCTCAAGGAAGCGTTATTAGCCCAGTTCTTTTTAATATTAGTTAATATTATGTTTAGTAGAGTGGGAAAAGAATTTAGGTTTTCATTATTTGCAGATGATGGGGCCCTCTGGAAGCGAGGGAGGAATCTTTCTTATATTTTTGGCCAAATTCAAATTGCTTTAAAGAGGGTAGCTGGATGGGCTGATGATTGGGGCTTTAAAATATCAATAGAAAAAAAACAAAATACATGGTATTTGGATATAAGAAGAAAATGCCAACACAGCTGTTACAAATTTATAATAAGACTATTGAGAAAGTTAAACATTTTAAATTGTTAGGGATGTGGTTAGATGAAAGAATGACATGGAAAAAGCATATTGAGATGGTTTCGCTTATGGGAAAATAATTAATGTGTGTGGCTGGGTCTGATTGGGGGGCTGATAGTGAAACTATGATGATGATGATATATAGAGCAATGATAAGATCGACTATTGATTATGGCTGTATGGTATATGGGGCAGCAGCCCCTTCAGTAATTAGACAGCTTGTAGTCCAAGCAAAAGCTCTTAGGCCGGGTTCACACCGGACGCCGAAGCGGCGCGGAATGGAAAATCACGCGCGGTCCGGCGCCTGCCTGTTCACACCAGACGTGTATTCTCCGCGGCGGTCGACAAGCGCCCCATATGAAAAAAACCTGCATGGTTCATATACTGCAACCATATATCTTCCTTACTTAAATCAGCCAGAATTACCTTCTGTGTTTCATATAAGGCCAATATATGTCATATACAAAATCAGACCGATTATGGCCCATTTCATACTAAATAGCACACATATAACTTATAGGGGATTTTTGCGTCATATATGAATACTGTTAAAAGACTTATATGAGTTTTACATGAAAAAAGTATGCAAATGTGTATGGTATTAGTAGAAATATATAAAATGCATATATAAATCATTTAAAGTTCTTATATTGAATCATATGCTATTCAAATTAAAGTCATATAGAATTTATACACATTTTGTGTCATTTGTTTATGTGTTTCATACAGATTTCATGTTTTGATGACCAACATCTGATTCACTTATACGCAGTTGGCAATTTTTTAAAGGGATACTCCACTTTAAAATGAGAATTTTGTCATCATATATTCACCCTCATGTTGTTTCAAACCTGTATGAATTTCTTTCTTCTGCTGAACAGAAAGGAAGATATTTAGAAGAATGTCAGTAACCAGACGGTTTCTGGTCTCATTGACTTCCATAGTATATTTTTTTCCTACTATGGAAGTCAATGAGACCAGAAACTGTCTGGTTACTGACATTCTTCTAAATATCTTCCTTTCTGTTCAGCAGAAGAAAGAAATTCATACAGGTTTGAAACAACATGAGGGTGAATATATGATGACAAACCTTTATGAAGACTGTTAATTTTCCTACAGGATTTGAAAGAGCAGTTATAAAGCAATGACATTGTGAGACCGTGTATTTACATTATTTGTGAACTGTCTGGGCCTGTTGTTTGTGAACAAATCATAACATATTATTGCAAATGAACAAAGTTGAGTCAAATATGTTTCTAGAACAGTGATTAAAATGTTGAAAATTGGCTGGAATATGTTTTTGTATATGTGACATGAACTCTGGTGGTGATGCACTCTAAAAACTTTTAATATGATTTACTCAATTTTTTGGTTAAACATTTTTACACTTAGAATTGATTAGATTTGTAAGCAGTGAAATCAATTACATACACTGTATTAACTGAGTAAATGTAAGTGAAACAAATTAAATAGATCTGAGTAACTGCATTTGGTACATTAACAAATAAAATTGAATAGAAATAATTGGGGGGGGAAACATTTAAAAACAAATATTTATGAGTAATATTAACTGTGTTTATATGCCAGTAATATTAACTTTTTTTATTTCCTCTAAACCTTTGTAAAAATATTCCATACAACCACCGGTATAACTACATGACATTGGCCTTTATTGTCAATGAGTAGCCTACAGCAATACAGCATATTTTATACTATTTTTAACACATATACAATATTGCCTACATTTAAACTCATGTAAGAAACATTTTCTAAGTAAAAATTAAGCATTTAGGCCTAAACATTCAAGTGTAATCAACCGGTCTGTTATCCAGTATCCACCGGATCAGCGCTGGTTCCTATGCCGGAGATGGACTCGCCTCTGCGGGGGAACTTCTAACTTTACACCGCCGTCCTGCGTCACTCACAGCCGAAAGATGCTGCGACGCGACTGACTCAATCACCTGTCAATAAACACACAGTGCACAGTTCTGAGGACAGTTTATCATCCAAATTAGTTATATTCATTATCTTTAGGAATATAGTCGTGTGTTTTTTATGCAAGGCGTTACAATCACGCGAAAAGGCAGGCGAGAGTCGACACTCGTTTAACTCGTGAGTAACATTGTGTCTCTGTATGTTCTTTCGCATTAAATAAAATGATTTGAAGCACATTAATGATTATACAGATAAAATAAAACATACACACACCTGAATTTCACAGAGGAAATGCACCAATTCTGCGCCGCTGAGAAGAGAAGAGGAGAACTGTGCTGGACTGGAGAGAGTTCATACAGCGCGCGCTCACTCAACCGTTGAGCTGTCGTCGTCACGTCAGAGGGTGGGGGAGGGGTGCATTGTTTTAATTGAGTAAACTTAATCAATTTCTTATGCGTGTTAAATATTAATAATATTGATTTTATTTAAGTAATATTTGTGGTTCTTGAAACAGATCAGTTTAATTATCCATTCTCAAATATGGTGATGGAAATTTCACAAATATATTAGCTCAGTGTATTTTAAATAAATAATTGGTTAGTCAAATACTAAATTATTTTAGTGAAAAACTTCTTTTTATTAACTGTAAATTTCAGACAAAATTAATTGTTGGAGTTTTAGTCAATTATTTCGGTATGTTCAACTCAAACTATCAAGTAAATGATATTCAGAGATTTTATTAAGTGAATAAAGTTAATTATTTCTGTGATATTTACTAAGCCACTGAATTATTTTTTTTAGACTTTTTAGAATTTATTTTTTATTTTACCCATAAGAATCACTTCGACATTTAGGAAAGTTTTATGTTTGTAGGTTAAGAATAGAACTGCATGTTGTATACCATAGTAGTACTGTGATAAAGTTTAGAGAAATTGTCACAAATGAAAATGAAAACAGGTGATGCAGGATTTAAAATGAAAACTATTTATATGTGAAATATGCAACTGTATCTTGTAGAACACACTCTAATAAATGTGTGCTTGTGTGTGTAGTTTAAATGTTGTGTTTCATCTAAGGCTGATTATACAGTATATACAGTAACCATGATTGACTACAGGCATAGGGCTCGACTTAGGACAAGATAAGAACAAGCATGAGTGAAGTAAAGCCTTATACTGATTGGTAAACTGCACTGTGTTTTATACACGTCCATGCTGGACATTCATATTAAATTAGCATTATTTTCCTATGTTTTTACATCATGAAAATCTATATGGAATCTCTATGCTTCAGTTGTATGTAGGACATATATGACATAATATGATTAAAAATATACTAATATTATACAATTTATATATGTGGTTTTTGCAGCATATATGTCCCTTACAATATTCTGTTGGAACATATAAGAATCACGGGAGTTTTTAGCAAACCTTTTCCATATGGGGCTTCTGCTCAGTTGTTGTTTATTCAGAGCTATTTTTTACATCATGGGTAAGTAAATAACCTCATAAAATGAATACACCATGTTTCTGTAACCAAGAAGTTTGTACACTTCTTTTATTAATCCGTTGTCGAGACACACACGCAGCCAGAGAGAGAATATGGTAGACAGTTTTTTTCTTTGTTTGTTTTCATCTTTCTAGTCTGTTTAGATACACAAATATGATCGCATTTGTCACTCGCGGTATTTTAATTTGAAAATTGCTTTTATTTTGACAATTGACCAGATGTCTCGTGTTTCTTGGTGTGACTTCCTGCCGGAATGGACGCGGATCACTCGCGGTCGCGGAAAAAATAGACCAGACGCCGAAACTGGCGTTTCACGGCGCGGGCCGGCCGCTTCTGCGTCCGGTGTGAACCCGGCCTTAAGGCCCGTACACACCGGGACGAATTTCACGCGCGATATTCGCCGACGTTTAACGCCTCGTGACTAAACAAAGGGCGCCAATGTGAGTGTGCACACCGACGCGAAAAAACGCCGCGCGTAAAAGCGTAATTTTTTTTTAAACGCCTCGGGTTCGTTTTTTTGGTTTGACGCGCCGCGTCAAAAACTATCCGACCAATGAGATTGGTGCTTTTGCTCACGTGTCTGGAGCTTCTGAAGTTACAGTAAAACACAACTTGGGGGCGCTCAAGCACACATACGTAACAGCGAAGAAGATATACTTGTGTACTACCGACACTGCCCATAGACAGACACTGCCGGGAAGAAATGACGAGGAAGATGCAAGGCAAGATGAATGTTGAGCTGCTGGTCTCGTTGGTGTCGGAATAAAGAACTATATGACAAACGCGACAGCGACTACAAAAATCTTGTTAAAAGAGAACTGTTATGGAGTGGTATTGCAGAGTATAGACTGTTATGGAGTGGTATTGTATTTCTGTTTTACATTAAGCGCCATCTAATGTCAGGGAATGAATTTGCATGTTCACTCGGCTCATCGTCAGCGAAAATCGCTTGGGTGTGAACACAAAAAACGCGTTGAAAAACGCTGGCGAATAACGCGCGCCGATATTCGTCCCGGTGTGTACGGGCCTTTAGAGTGTGTAGTGGGGCGTTTCATACAACTCCAATATCTGCTTTATTAATAGAAACAGGGGAGATGCCATTAGAAATAAGAAGAAGTAAACTTGGTTTGAAGTATTTAATGAAATTAAAAGGACAGACTGGAAAATTACCAACAAAAAACCTGTTGAATCAGCATTGGGAATTTATGGAAACCGCAAGATTGGTTAAAACAAACTTTACAGAAACACTCAAATTCATGGCAGGTGAAATTGAAATTATGAATTTGGATGCAAGTCCACCAATATGTCGATCAGATGTACCTTTGTGGTTGATTCCAGATCCCAATGTTGATTTATATTTTTTTGAAAACAAGCAAAAGAAAGATGTCAGAGTTTGTAGTGGAGGAGATAAAAACCCGGCAGTGTCAAATGTGGGGAGGCCACCTACAAATTTATACTGACGGCAGGTCGAAGGATCCTGAGAGTGGTAAAGTGGCTTTTGGTATAAGCATACCTGAAATAGGTTATAAAAAAGGTTGTAGAATTCCTGATCATTTGTCAGTATTTACTGCAGAGTTGGTAGCAGTTCTATGGGCAGTAAGGTGGGTAGAAGATAACAAACGGGAATATTCAGTCATATGTAGTGATTCAGCCGCAACCCTAATTACAATTAAAGATACCAAGACTAAGTCCAGACCTGACTTACTTGTGGAAATTTTACTTGTAGCATTCCAGCCGGAATTTATTCAGTCGATGCACTCAATGATCATAACTGATGGGCTATGGTGGGGTATTCCAACCCATTTATTCACAGTGTAACCATAGACACACCGTAAGAGCTGAAATCATGACATAAAACATAAAATCATTCACTTAATATTAACATGTTTCACTTTTAACTTGCTGGTACATAGGATGAGCATAGCACGCGCTAGCGCTAGCATGCTAGCTAACTCTGAAACTTGATAACATTCAGGAAATACATTTACAAATTATCTGAAAATTAAACAACACAAACTCCACAAAATACCTGTTCGCCTTCCAGCTAGATGCTAAATTAAAGGATGGATGGAAAACGATTCCTTTTTGATCAGTAACTTTCTTCCAGTAAACAAACAGTAGCGTTTCACTTTCCTTCTCATTTCTTCATTGAATAGACGCATGCGCAAATCGCGCATGAAAAGGAAACCACATCACTGTCTTCACAATAAAAGCCATGTGAACATTATAAAGTAAAATTCGCTTAGGGATATTAAATTCTGAGCAATATCATTTAAAACATTTACACTCCCACCAAATTATTGGTGTCTCAAATATCACAGCTTAATGACCGTGGGAAGAGTGAACACCAATGATTTCCAAACACAAAATGACCAATATCCAGAAAAATGGTATACAAGGAGTGTCAGAAATTTCAAAAATAAAATTAAAACATTTCTCAAGGGGGGAAGGTATGCACACAAATAACTAATTAGTCACTATCTAGTAACAACACCAGTTTCTGTACTGGACGTTCAAGCACTGACTGCTTGGTGAGACGTTCACCATTTTTGCTGAGTTTTCTGTCACCGAGACATATCTTTACTCTCCTAACCAGACCATCTCGGTCCACTGTCGTTTCTACGACTCTGCCCAACCTCCACTCATTTCTCGGCAAGTCTTCATCTTTCATCATGACTATATCTCCCATCTGTAGGTTTCTCTTTGGGGTGTGCCAGCATTGTCTGAGGGCAATGTTGGACAAATACTCTTTTCGCCAACGGCTCCAGAACTGCTCGGCCAAGTATTGAACGTGGCGCCATCTCTTTTTCGCATACATGTCTTCTCTGATGAACTTGCCAGGGGGGGGAAGGGCCAAGGTAGACTTCATGGTAAGTAGGTGGTTAGGGGTAAGTGGCTCAAGACTGTTGGGATCGTTGAGGTTTTCAACAGTGAGTGGACGGCTGTTAACTATCGTCATTGCTTCATAGAAGAATGCTCGGAGGGAAGCATCTGGGAGGCCTCCAGGAGAGAGCGCGAGGGTCGAGTTGAGGACACTCCTGACCGTTCTAATTTGACGCTCCCACACTCCACCAGCGTGGCTTGAACCGGGAGCATTCATGATGAAGTCACACTGATTCTCTGAGAGATAGTTTGCCAGTTTGTCACCATCTACTTCCTTGAGAGCTTCCCTCAGTTCATTTTTGGCTCCTAGGAAATTGGTGCCTTGATCAGATTTAATCTGCCGCACAGCCCCACGTAAAGCAATGAAACAGCGAAGTCCATTTATGAAGGAGTCGGTTGACAGGTCCTCCAGCATTTCAATATGAATTGCTCTAGATGAGAAGCAGGTGAAGAGAAGGCCATATCTCTTGCGCTCACTGCGTCCTTGCTTGCTGAAAAAGGGTCCAAAGCAGTCCATTCCACAGTATGTAAAGGGTGGAGATGGGTCCACACGCTCTCGAGGGAGATCGGCCATTTTTTGCTCTTCTGTATGTCTCCGGAGCTTTCGACAAATGACACATTGGCGAAGATGAGATGCCACCGCCCGACCGATCCCTGATATCCAGTAACCCTTTGTCCTGATCGCGCTGATGGTCATTCCCTTGCCCTGATGTTTAGCATTGTCATGACAGTGTGCAATGATCATCTTCGTGATGTGATGTTCCTTCGGAATGATCGAAGGGTGTTTGACTGCATAAGGGAGATTTGCTTCACAGAGTCGTCCTCCCACTTTGATTACACCATCCTTGTCCAGGAAGATGTTAAAGCGATGTAGCTTATTGTGTAGTGGTAGCCGACCGCCTTTCTTCAGCAGCTTCAGTTCCTCTGAATAAGTTTGTCTCTGTAGGTCTTTGATGATGAGGCACTCTGCGTCCTCTCTTTCTTTTACTGTTGAAAGACCATTTGATTTATCCTTGTTGATCCATCGAAGGATGCGCGCCACCGCACGGACAGCCCGAGACCAGGATGAGAATCCTGACAGCCGATCCGTCAGAGAGTTTTGCTCTCTAGTTTCAGTGCTTAGGGTCTGAGCTCCCTTCACTTCCGGATCTCCCACTGGCAGTTCTGAGATGACTTCTTCCGAGAGGCCGATTTCCTTTTCCCATAAAAATGCTGGGCCAGTAAACCAATCTGATGATATCAGCTCATTGATGGAGAGGCCTCTAGAAGCATGATCCGCCGGATTTTGGTCAGTAGGGACGTATCTCCATTGCCCTTGAGTTGTGTTGAGGTGTATTTTCTGGATACGGTTGGCCACGAACGTGTGGAAACGCCGAGCCTCGTTGTTAATATATCCTAAAACAACCTTGGAATCGGTCCAGAAATACTCCTCCATGTCAGTGTATCCAAGCTCCTCCTTCAGAACATTGCTGGTTTTCACTGAGATGACTGCAGCTGTTAACTCTAATCTTGGGATTGTGATGATCTTCGTTGGAGCAACCCGAGATTTTGCCATGACTAGGGCACAGTGGATGTTTCCTTCATTGTTTCTAAGTCTTAGATATGAACACTGTCCATATCCAGTCATGCTTGCGTCAGAGAAGTGATGTAACTCCCGTTTAGTAACCTTTCCGAAGTCTGCGGGTGCATAACTCCGAGGTATGTTTATCCTCTCAAGGTTGGCAAGGTCATTTTTCCATCTCTCCCACCGTGGACGAAGTTCATTAGCCAGAGGGTCATCCCAGCCCGCTCCACGTCGGCACATTTCCTGCAGCACTCCCTTTCCGATGAGCGAGAATGGGGCTACAAACCCTAAGGGGTCATACAAGGAAGCAACCATGGACAGAATACCTCGACGCGTTGCAGGCTGGTCCTTGAGATTGACACTGAACTTCAGGCAGTCTGATTCAGTGTTCCATTTGATACCCAATGTTCTTTCTGAAGGTAGGTCATCAAAAGTAAGGTTGAGGTCTTTCATATCAGATGCACGTTCGGAGGGTGGTATGCTTTCCAAGACAGCTCGGTTGTTGGACACAAACTTGTGGAGCCTAAGACCACCTAGGGCACAAAGTTTTCTGGCTTCTTCGGCCAGCTGAATAGCCTTCTCTGTACTATCTGTACTTGCGACCCCATCGTCAACGTAAAAATCTGTCATAATGAACTGGGAACCTAGCGGATAGAGGTCTCTGTTCTCTGTGGCCAGGTGTTTCAAGCCATAGTTCGCGCAACCAGGTGATGAGGCTGCGCCAAAGATATGCACCTTCATCCGGTATTCTCTGGGCTGTGCACTGAGATCTCCTTTCTTCCACCAAAGGAAACGCAGGTAGTCCTGATCCAACTCTCTTACTTGGAATTGGTGAAACATTTTTTCTATGTCGCACATCAGTGCAGTGGAGTGCAGCCTGAAGCGAAGGAGGACACCGTTGAGATTGTTCATCAAGTCAGGTCCAGTGAGCAGATGATCATTCAGACTGGTTCCCTTGTACTTGGCAGAGCAGTCAAATACCACACGTAGTTTGTCTGGCTTCTTGGTGTGGTATACGCCGTGATGAGGTATGTACCATTTTTCTCCCTCCTTCCCTTCATCACAGACCTCCACTGCATCACCCTTTTCTATGACTTCCTCCATGAACCTGATGTACTGTTCTTTGTACCTTTCGTCCCTTAACAACTTCCTCTTGAGATGGCTCAGACGCATGACTGCGAGTTGTTTGTTGTCGGGTAAGGTGGGTCTCTCCTTAAAAGGTAGCGGCATCTCATAATGACCTTGGCTGTTTTTCTTGATGCCGTTCTTGAGTTTGTCCAAAAACAGGATGTCTTCCTGAGACACTGATTTGCCATCTTCTTTGTCATCCTTAAAGTCAGACTCCAGAATGCGAATGGCATCTGCAGGGGTGACTGGTGGGAGCTCCTTGACAACAACCCTGAAACACTGTCCCGCTATACTTGGAGTGTCAAGGGATGGTGAAGAGCACCCCACTATACTCCATCCTAAGTCGGTTCGAACTGCATAAGGCTCTTCATTTCCTCCTGATATTACGTCTCTTGGTGCCATTGCCTGTGCACAGTTATATCCTATTAACAGACCAACCTCACAATCCTGTAGTGGTGGAATTTCATCTATGACTTTGGAGAGATGATTCCATTTTCTGGCTGTCTCGCATGTTGGAATATGGGCGCGGTTTACCGGGATACAATCCTTGGTGTAAATGGGAGGAAGGTCGATGAGGAGGGAGGAGCGATAACCTCGCACACGAAGCCCTGAGACCCTTTGGCTTTTCACCATCACGTTGCGTCCAATCATGGTCGTTAACTTGAGTCTAACTGGACAGGACTCCACCTTTAGAGCATTGCTCACTTCCTGGTCGATAAATGTTGTGTCACTTTGGGAGTCCAGCAGGGCGTAGACCAGTTTTTCCGTTCCTGCATCATTTTTTGACACCCACACAGGCACAATCATTGATGTGTTGGTAGACTGCTCAGTATTCACTGACATTGAAGTCGCAGCAGCTTCTATTGGGCCAGTGTTTTCCTGAGGTGGGGCCCTTTCCCTCTTTACATAGTTGTTGTCGTGCAAACAAGTGGGATGTTTGCCCTTACAAGTGTTGCATGAATGTCGATGTCGGCAGTCCTTTGCACTATGGCCAGGTTTGGTACAGCCATAGCAGAGCTTATGTTGTCTGACAAATTCTCGTCGCTCCTCCAGGGTTTTAGCGATGAACTTGGGGCATCCATGTAGCCTGTGCTGATTGTTTTGACAGAAGGCGCAAGTCGGCCTTTCCTTACCGTTCACTGGCTGAAACTTGTCACCGTCTGCCTCAGTCTGAGTACTCAGAACGCTTGCCTTGTTCCTTTTAGGTTCCCTGTTGCTTTGCTTTGTAGTGCTCGACTCGGAGTTGCGGAGGGCATAAGCTGAGGTGATCGGATTGCAAGCAATCTCTGCCTCCATCGCCATAAACGTGGCAAAGTCTTGGAAGCTGGGGAATTCTTTGTTCTTTCTTAAGGCTTCCGTAGCCTTCCTGTTCCAGTGAGACGCGGTCCACTCCGGTAGTTTGCGGACTAGCTTCTTATTCTCTTCACAGTCGTTCAGTATTTTGAGGCTCTTTACATGTTTCATTGCATCTTGACAGGCGTTTAAGAAGTCTGAAAAGTCTCTTAATCCTTCTGAATCCCTTGGTTGGATTTTTGGCCAATCAGCAAGCTTGTCTCTGAAGGCTCTCTGTATAGTAAAGGCTTGGCCATATCTGTCATCCAGTTTGTTCCATGCATCCTTATAAGCCTCGCTGTCGTTTCTATAGAAAGTTCCTTCCAGTGTCTTACGAGCAGGGCCGCCAACATACTTCCTCAAATAATAAAGTTTGTCAGCTGGGGAGATGGCCTTTGTGTCAATGAGTGACATGAAAGAGGTTTTCCACTCAATATACTGGATGGGGTCACCGTTGAAAACCGATGGCTCTGGCACTGGAAGTCTATTTAAAGCCATACTATCTTGCAAGGCTCGGGCAAGGGACGACATGTTTACATCAGGTGATGATGCTGTGACGTTGGGAGTTTGATGGCTGATACTAGGGAGGCCAGGTGGATTTTCTACTGAACTATTAGAAGAATGGACACTGCCTTCCTGTGATGCTCCCTGGCTGTAGACTAGCAGTCTGGCCCGAGCAGCCTTTAAATCCTTTTCTACCTGAAGGCGTTCTAGTCTACGCTTTTCTACTTCCATTTTCCTTTGTCCTTCCTCTATTTGCCTTTGTTGATCCTCTATTTTCTCCCTTTGTTTCTCTACTTCCAGCAAGCCTTCAAACTCAACTTCTTTAGCCGCTAGCTCTGCCGCAGCATCCACCCGTTTGAGTGTTAAGGTGGTGCTTTCATGACTGCGGACTGATTTGGACGCTCGAGAAGCAGTGGATCCGTAGATGGAGCGTGCATAGCTGCTCTTCAATAGCTCTTTGAGGCGTCGTTGTACTTGGTCTGCATCATAATCTCCATCGATGCCTGACATTCTCTCATAGCTAACTCTCATAATTTCTGCTGTAACTGCCTCACAACTATCAACATGGCGTCTTAATTCTGGTGTAGGTGTGTTGTGTTTTCGTATTTCAAGGTAAGTGTTTAACACAGCCTCTTTTTCCTTCTCTAAAGTGTCCATCAAAGACGCCAGCTCACCTTTACTGATATCCGACTTGAGCTGCTCTCTTGACTCTCGGGCTCGAATCTTCCATCTTTCGTATGTTGAGATGAATTTTCTTTCCTTTTTCCTTGTCTCTTCTTGTTGCATTTCGAGCATTTTTGGAGTTGGGATCTTTGCTCGGGTTGAGCGTCGGAGGCCTTCTCTAAGTTCCCTTTGTAAACTACTCAGTGTTTCTTCTTTGTTTTGAATTTCCTTCTTTAAATGGTCTATCTCGGTAGTCTCTAGTGTATTCTCAAGAGAAGCTTTAAGCTTTCTGATTTTCTTCTGCAGGCTGTCTATTTGATTCTCTAGATCTATTTGTGAAGATGAATTTTCCATTTCCTTCATATTTAGTTCTTCCATAATAGACCTTAGTTAATGAACTGTTTTTTTTTTTTTTCTTTATACCAAACTGACATAAGAGCAGATAACACACAGCTCGGAAGAAAATAACTTAATAAACGTAAGCTGCCATCTGTTACTGACGGACATTGTAATATCAACCTCTTTTTCTAGATAAGAAATGAATTTACTATTAAGATTGTACCATTACACATTAAACCCCTTTTTTTTATGGTGAATAGAAAGGATAGTTGGGAACTGAACAGTAGTGATGGTAGATGCAAATAAACAAAGTCACTTCACTTATTTTACTTTATGTCCGTAGTGTCTTAAATCAGTAAATGTCCTCAGTAATTGACATCCTTTTCTTCTTTAACCGCTACCGATGAGAGTCAATGTTCTTGTTGAAGATGAATTGTTCCTTATTGATTAAATGAAATGTTCCATACCTTGTCTGACCGTCACATCAAACCATTAAGCCAGCTGCACAATGATCATAAAGTCCCTTTGTCTACAAGACCCGTAGAATGGTGCCGAGTTGCTCCATGAAATGTCCGTTGTCATCAACACCAGACGAATAGCAACACAGCCCCGTGACTTGTCCTTGTGGTTCCGTGGTGCAGAGTGGCAGCAGGATGATGCAGGGGGAATAAGCTCTTACTGTAGCATTCCAGCCGGAATTTATTCAGTCGATGCACTCAATGATCATAACTGATGGGCTATGGTGGGGTATTCCAACCCATTTATTCACAGTGTAACCATAGACACACCGTAAGAGCTGAAATCATGACATAAAACATAAAATCATTCACTTAATATTAACATGTTTCACTTTTAACTTGCTGGTACATAGGATGAGCATAGCACGCGCTAGCGCTAGCATGCTAGCTAACTCTGAAACTTGATAACATTCAGGAAATACATTTACAAATTATCTGAAAATTAAACAACACAAACTCCACAAAATACCTGTTCGCCTTCCAGCTAGATGCTAAATTAAAGGATGGATGGAAAACGATTCCTTTTTGATCAGTAACTTTCTTCCAGTAAACAAACAGTAGCGTTTCACTTTCCTTCTCATTTCTTCATTGAATAGACGCATGCGCAAATCGCGCATGAAAAGGAAACCACATCACTGTCTTCACAATAAAAGCCATGTGAACATTATAAAGTAAAATTCGCTTAGGGATATTAAATTCTGAGCAATATCATTTAAAACATTTACAGGTGTTGTATAGAATTCACAAAGCAGGGTATGAGGTGGGGTTTCTGTGGGTTCCGGCACATATGGGTGTGGAGGGTAATGAGGAGGCAGATGAGGTGGCAAAGAAAGCAGTGCAGGAGGAAAGGGTTCAACTTAATTTGCAGTATGGGTCACCAGATTACACAGAAATAATAAATAGGTCAGTAAAAGAAATGTGGCAAAGGTCATGGGATTGTGAAATGAATGGGAGAGCTTATTATTCAGTACAAAGAATGGTAGAGAAAGACAGATGTAATTATAGATGTCAGAGAAGAGATGCAGTAATTTTATCCAAATTGAGGTTTGGGCATTGTGGGTTGAGGAGTGGGCTGGCTCTGATTGGTAAACATCCTGATGGACAGTGTGAATGTGGAGATAAGGAAACAGTGATGCATGTATTAGTGCAGTGTAGGAGGTACTCTCATCAAAGGAAGAAATTGTTCAGGGAATTGGGAGCAACTGGAGAAACTGTTTTTAATTTATGCTCTTTATTGAATTTGGATAGTTGGAACAAATTGAAAAAACTGATGGAGTATCTGCGAAACATTGGAGTATATAAAAAGATATAAACAAGTAGTGTTAAATAAGCTGTAAATAGCGATTAGAGAACAGAGGAGGGCAGCAATACGCCATAGCTGCGTCTAGCCCGCCGGAAACTACAAGAAGAAGAAGAACTGGGGAACCCTAGACATTTCCAGACAGGACTGTAAAAAAATATGGACCTAGTGTCACCTGTATGTTTTTTCGAGGAGCATTTTTTACATTTGAGGATCTATTTGAGCAAAACAACACAATAAAGCCTGTGAAGCATTGAAATACATATCAGTAAATAATGGTAACTTAAATAATATAATTAAGTTATATCTATTTAAAAAACAAAACTTTAGTTTTATATTTCCACACAAAGACGTGTCATATAGAGAGAGATGTGGGACACGAGCAGGAAAGAGACGATCGATCTCTTTTCAGATATATTCATGCTTTCTACTTGATGTAAATGGTCTGAAGAGCGGGTTTTATCCTCCACAAGGGCGAGACATTTAGACTATGTTTGATTTTGCGCTGCCAGAGAAAGCCAAACTAAAATCACCTGCGCGTGTGAAACACACTTTACCAAGTCTAATAACAAACACAAACTGTGTTAAAAAGAATTTAACATGCAAAATGTAGGCTATCTGTCCTACGGCGTTTTTCTACTTTACCACAGTAAAGGATGCGAATATAGGCCTAATTAAAAGCGAAGAAACGTTTATAATCCCCTTAAAAAATGGGTGAGACGTGAGTGAAGATTTGGGAAAAGAAACAAGAGATTTCATGGTGGTGGTGGCCTTTCAACATAGCAGACGTGTTGTAAACATTTGGTCTGCATGTCTGATCTTGTCCAGATCTCTACAGAGATTACATCGGTTTTCAAGATTTAGTGATAAACATGTTCAATCAAAACACATTTACAGAAAGTACAACATGAAATAAAGCAGTTTAACTCAGCTCAGCCTTTTTTCAGACATGTGAAAACAACAGGAGTTGAACCAAAGTCAGAATCAATCACAACATAATACCCTTCTATAAATACCAATAAATACAGTACAAAACCTAAAATCTTATATCTATATTTACAATTGATTCAAAAGCTAAGCTTTTTCTTAAAGTGTCAAGGTTTATTCTCTCCTGGAGAAGTGCATGTTTATTATAGTGAAATGTCATTTAAAACATATTTATTTACAATTCATTTTTGTAATAGTTTTAGAACAATCTTCAGAAAATACTGTCTAAAATGGCTGAATAATTACAATCAGTAACAAAGTAAAATTTATATTGTGATAAGAAATTTATTAAAAGGAAAGAAAAAAAATTATACAAAGCATTTCAAAATCACAACATCACAGCTTATATAAAAATACATATACATACACGTATTCATACAATACTTTCAGTGGCTTAGTGAAAAATCGCATCCAAAAATGTAAGAATCCAACATTAAAGCAGTGAATACATCGGTGTTTACTGTAAAACTATCAGATTTATTTAGAAAAACGTGTGCATTACATTTACATTTTCAGCAAATTCATTCATGAGATGTTTTTGTCCATATCGACTTACAAATGAGAAATACAACAAGCGATTTATTTTAATGTGCTGTGGCATCATGAGAGGACGTGTTCTAGAGGACAGATATGGTGCGTTCAAGTCATCTCGTATAGATCGTATGTACGGGTTGACAGTGTCATAATACCATGGGGAGCTCTGGATTTACTTTAAGCCCCGATCTTTACGAGTTGTGGGGTGTCAGTGAGAAACATGGCAGAATACCATAATACTTAAAGGTGATGTTGTCAGGCTTTTCTATTTACAGCGCAGTAAGCTAATGCCTGCACAGAATATGATGGCATTATAATATAACAATGTAATATGTAACAATAAAGTTGGCAGTGGCTTCATAAATTAATAATAAAAATAAATAAATAACAAGTACACCTGATGCACATTTTATTTGTTCTTTATTTTCTAGAGCTATAGAGTTGTCACGGTTTCCAGTTAATCCTCCTCACTACATTTCCCATCATCCTCCCTGGCCCTCACCTGCATGCACTTCCCAATCACAGATCACAGTCACCTGTCACTAATCATCTCTGATCATCATCCAGCACTATTTAACACTTTCCTCATCAGTTTATCGGTGTCTGGTCTCGTCTATGACAAGTGCTACAGACTCTACTCACCTGAGATGCTGTCAGTCCCGTCTACTTCCTGATGTACCCGTTCTTCCCGTCATCGCTGATCTTCATCTTGGTTCTTCTCTTCATCATCTGCCTGCTAAGATATTCATCATTAGCCTTCAGTTAAGTCTTCACCATATCCACGATCAGATATTATCGCTTCTGCATTCCTTCCCTGCATTGCTCGCCCTCTGCACTTAATCTTAAACAATAAGTCTTGTTGTATTCACCTCAACCTTGTCTGCCTTCTTCTGAGTGTGCCAAGAGTAGGGGAGAGCGGGACACAACCAAATGCTTTTTGACTTTCTCAGTTTGTGTAAATCTACTTATGGTTCAGAGTATTTATTTTTTCCCACATTAATTTCCCACATGTCTAGTACAATTATGTGGTTTTATTAATACAGTATATACTTTTTTCTTGACATACCCCGAAAGAATGGAAGTGAAATGTGACAACATGCCCCATAGGCAACCCTGTATCACATGAAATACGTTCTGAGGAAACTATTTTGCAAATCGCAATTACGTTACATGCCAACATATAAGCAGTGCTATTACGTTGGTCCTTAACCTAATATAAGCAGTGCTATTACGTTGGCCCTTAACCTAATATAGCCAATCTATTGCAGTGCTATTACGTTTGTCCTGAACATAATACATCCAAAGCAGGTTTCTTTTCACACGTAGCAGCTAATGCTGTTCATTTTGTTTTAATTATTTACTCCCTTTTTTCTCATTGGGCTACAAAATATTATCTATGCCAGGGCGAGTCAAATGGCAGCACACAGATAATTTTTATCTGGCCCTCCAACTGGTTTTTGATGTTTAAAACCCCTCGCAATCTGATATCAAAGTCCCCGCAAAGGTTTAGCGCGTTCAGCGGTGAGTTTAACAACGCACGTGATCATTCAGCGGTGAGTTTAACAACGCACGTGATCTCACGGCAGTTCGTGATATGGTCACGTAATTTAATCTATTGATTTGTGCCACGGACACGTTTATTTCGTTATTTTCGTAATACCAGCACGTTTTTTAAACTAATGTATTTTCAATGGGAAGCGTCTTTCGTGATAATAACAGCACGATTCTTTCTGCCTGGCTGTCGGCTGCAGCAGAGAAGCTGTTTAATCAACATTTATTCACGAGATCTTGTGTATTTTTATGTATTTTTTTAATGTTATTATTTCGGTCTTATTGCCAGGGAAGCTGGTTTGCTTTGCTGTTTATTGATTTTCTAAAATTATATTTTATCAGTAGGAAATCGCGCTGAAGAAGTCTCGTTCCGAACACATCGCGATATTTGGCATCAGTTCACGTGTGTCAGATGTTGGTAAGTTAATACCTAAATACGCTATCCTAATGTGTGATATCATGTCTTTTCTGTTTGTCGATGTTAATCTGCCATTATATCTGCCATCTCCACGGAGACTTTGCGTTTCATTGCTTTCTAATTCAAAACAGGGTGATTAACACTGCCTGTCACGTGACGTGCTATAGGCCTAGATATTCATATCAGATTAAAAATAGTACAATTAGTTCCAAAGTTGTATTTGTAGTAGAAGCACAGTAAAAACAACACTTACCATGCTTTTACCGCAGTAACATTAGTTTTACTGTGATAAGTGTAGTAAAAAGACAGTAATCACAAAACTTACCATGCTTTTACCACACTATTTGTAGTTTTAATGTGGTACTTATTGTAAATGCACAGTAACCACAACACTTACCATGCTTTTACCACAGTAACCATAGTTTTACTGTGATAGGTGTGGTAAAAGGACAGTAACCACAAAACTTACCATGCTTTAAACCTCAGTAACCTTAGTTTTACTGTGATTGGTTTAGTAAGGACAGTAATCACAAAACTTACCATGCTTTTACCTCAGTATTGATAGTTTTAAAGTGATATTTGTTGTAAATACATATTAACCACAACACTTGCCATGCTTGTAAGGCTTTATAATGTAACATCCAATATTTGTAAGGTAAATCAGTACTTTTCCCTTTAAATAATCCTATATATTATACATAATGATATTTTCTTTTCTCTTTTTTCAGCTGAAAAGACCAAAAGGGCCTTTCGGACTCAGTCATTCCATTATTGTTTGAGGAGAAGTAAACGGAGAAGACGGACAGCTGCAAAGGCAAATATTCGCAATGGTATGTATGTGTTGGTTTTAACCCTAAATCAAACATTTTATCAAGCATTTGTTGTTTCTTAAAACTTTTCTCACAAAACCCATAGCCCAATCAGTACAAACATAGTCTGAAAGTCTTAATAATTCACAAGATTTAACAAGTTTTTTCAAATTCGTACGATACTCGTACATATTTGTATACTCGTACACAATCCTGCAGCTTTTACTCCTAGTGCTGTCATTGGCTACTGCCTCAATTCCTGTACATATTTATCGCGATATTTGTAAATCAGTTGCGCCACTTCTTGGAAAGTTGTCGGATGTCACACACACTGTCAGAAAGTTTATATTAATTGCAAATTGGTCTCCGTCTGTTTATGTTCCAGTGATACATGATGTCTCTCCACACCTCATAACCTACCTCTGTTTGCAAGAGTGGAAAAGCTTATCTGACTTGTCACATGACATCAGATACTCGATTATTTATATATAACTGTCCCGTTTGCATGTAAATCATTTTCATGATTATTGCTTGCTATTAAAGACATACTTTTATTCATAGAAATGCCCACATATCAGTGAACTTATTACATAAAAATGCTTTTAACATTTAATTATGCAACACTCTTTACAGAAAACATATCCTACAGTTATAAACTGACTATTTGCAAGTAATGTATTAAAATGACCTTCCTTTCTGTTTTGCAGGATTACTTAGTCCTTTTTTTTTAAAGCTCTACCAATATCAAACTCAACAGCTCTTTTAAGAGCCAACCATTACAAGAGCTACTAGTGAGTCGCAGCGAATCTTGCCATGATCAGCCCTTCCCAGGTGAAGTTTCTAGAATATTGCAATCAGTATTTACTCATCAAATGTTCTCTCCTGAATCATATGGTAAATTAACTTATTTATAACTGTCTTAATTTGTGTTTCAAGAACAATAGTAATTGCACATAGAGTAAGTCGAGACTATCTTGTTTTACAGCAGAGAAGGAAGACCAGTCCTTATATCAACGCAAGCTAATCGAAGAAGTCCTTTGTTTCGGGTGAGGAAGGAACATCTGGTGCCCAAAGAAGGCAGAAAAGTGCGCGAGTCCATTGGTATGTCTTGTATTGAAACAATGCTGTAATATGTAGTACATAATTTGATGTTGACAATTTTACATTGTACAGGTTATCACTTGGTTTTTGATCATGTGAAGCTCTTGAAACAAGTGACAGAAGAGTATGTTGTCTGGAAAGAAATCAAGCATCACTGGCAAAGGCTCAAAAGAGACCATGCCTTTCTTAAAAATCTTTTAAAATATGTTGCTGTTGATATGGGTAAAACTGTTTTTGTTCAGTACTTAGCTTATTTTGTGCTGCAATATTTTATATATATATATATATATATATATATATAAATAATACTTCAATGTGTATATTATATAACGTACTGACTGCTGCTTTGTAAATTTATGTAAGGAACAGGCAACTCTGGCCCTTTGCATTCTACTTTTTGAGGTTAGTTAAGAGTTAACCTCCAACCCTAATCGAGCACATCTGAAAATTTTAACCAAAGTCTTCAGGTTTACTTCTAGACAATAGGCAGGAGGGTTTGAGGTCGGAGCTAAATGTGCAGGACAGTGGACGCTGAGGGCCAGAGTAAACCATCACTGCTTTAAATAACGCAGAACATAACATAACTTTATTTGAATGGTTTCTGTCTTTTGTTTTACTTTCAGACCAGGACTGGAGAACGCCTGACAGTGGGATGTTGAGACTTCTTCCTCTGGTTGAGAAAAAGCTACTCCACATCAGTGATCACATCTTCTGTTCTTCTGTTCTTCAACTGAACAAACTGTTTAGACGAGGATGAAGAACACTAACACGATAGAGACGTACAGGGAAGAGCAAGAAACCAGTTTAGCTGTGATAATGAATCATTATTTTCCAACACAATATCAAATCTGTTTTCTGTATCATATGTGACTGAATATGATTATCTGGCACTCGTTTTATGGCTTCAGCAGCTGTGAATGGATTCATATGATGTTAACGTGTTTTTGAAGACACATTTTTATTTATCTTGAATCTCATTTGTCTTTATGCTACTTTATCAACTTTATGCTTTGTTCTCCAATAAAGTGTTGTTTAATAAAGTATGATGACTATTGTGTATTGAAAGTGGTGTTTGGTACAGTAAATAGAAATTTTCTTTTGAGAAATTTTAATTTCTTATTTCTTTAAAAATAACTACATATAATTAATAACTTATAAATAACTAAATATAATTAATTACCATGATTCTTTTACTTGGGACATAAAAATTTAGATCTGGTTAATGATATTTGGGACAACAATGCAACAAAAGTTGCACATACTTGCATGTATGCCAGTTTCCAGTGAAATAAAAGGAAGCTATGTGAATAACAAGAGGCTGCAGTGGGCTATCTTGCTATAAATACTTAACGCTTAATTGAAGATGATCCATGTTGATCATTCTAGTATACTCTATATAGTATACTCTATATATCACTGATGTCAGGAATATAAGCAGCAATCAGAGGGGGTGAAAAGGAAATGTTGGCACTGTTTTTTTTGTTGTTTTACTGAATGGTGCATTATCCTTGTGTAATAGTATGTGTAGATCTGTGTAGATTATACTGCCCTTCCACCCCCAGGGCCCAGCAACGGCCCCCAGAAGAGCAAACAAATGCACATTTCAAATGGCTGTAACTCAAAGTCTGATTAGTGTATCAAAGAGAAAATCGGCTGGACAACTGCTTATACTATGTTTAATAAATAATGTTGGCCACAGTTTTCAGACATATATGGAAAGCTGGCATAAAGGTTATTTTTAAAGTGCTCACAGTAAAATATCAAATTTCAGCCTGTCCCTCATATGTCATAAAGGTTTGCACAATGAACAAATTTAGATATCCAGTTGTCCATTAAATATATTATTTATTTAACATTTATTGTTTTATTACTAAACGTTTTAAACTACATTACCCACATATCTCTGTCATTCTATCAATGGAACATGAAGCATTGTTCTGTAGTTCATTGAAATGTGCAGACATGCTTAGGGTTAGGGTTAGGATCTCGGTAAAGGAGTAATTTCTCACAACATAGAGACACTTTATAGTTAGCTTAATGTATAACTAACGTAATAATACCACCAAAACATACTTTGTAACATGAAGCGCCGTTTTATATGGGTTAAACGATTGTCCAATCACAGCGAGTTCTGCGATAAAGTCACAGCCAATAACAAGCCAGCTGAACAGATGAGTCACACTTACATGCCCTGGTTTATGGTAAACGATGACAGATCTCTTCTGGTTCCGGCTGCGGGGATAGATACCTTAAATATTTTATATTTAGGCTGTTAAACATGCATTCCTTCTAATTAAATTATAAAACTCATATTTAAAAACAAAAGACTCCTTTGTGTGGTTACCATCCAAAAACGAGGTCACATGATCAATGACACAAATTTGCTTAGACTGATGCATAAATAAATTTGAAAGAGAAACTTTTTTCAAAGCAATGTCCTACAGCAGGGGTAGTTTTGCAGTATTTTAATTAAAGATAATTACATGTACTAAAGTGCTTCTAACATTTACAGTGTATGTATAGTATATTAAAGGTATATCAATTATATTCAAATAAATGTAACAAAAGCACAATGAATGGACACCATTTTGAAAGCTTATTCCAATATTTAATGTCAAACTGTTTAAAGACAAATGTAGTGCCAAAACTACTGCACAACAGTATAAAAATCAGTTAATTAAAAATATCCAGATACAGGAGCAATCTATTATAGTGACACATACATTAACGTTAAAAAAATTGCTATGATGAAGTTGAATATATTTACAAACCAAGAGATGAGATTCAAGTTTGTTATGTGAACATACATTTGTTTCTTCGCTTTAAATAACAAATAGGCAAAAACATAAGCACAACATTTTACATTCTCAACTTTCATTCTATATCCTTGTGATTATTGGTCACTTTTATTGTAACTATGCAATGAATATGTCCTTTAGCAAAACACCTGATGAACACTGACACTTTTTTGATAAAGGCATTAGGCAGAAATCAAGTACAATTTATGAAGCTGAAAAGAGAAAACAAAATGCTTTAACAATATGGAAAAAGATAAATCACTATTTTCAATATTGGTTCTGCATATATCAAAGAGATCCTGAGGAGGAATGGGACTTCACATGAAGACTTTCAGAAACTGTGACAGAGCAAAGGGTGCACCTCGCTGGACACATCCTACGCATGCCCAAACAACAACACCCAAACACAGTGATGAAGTGGACACCACCAGGAGGATGCAGGAGACAGGGAAGACCAAGGAAGACATGGAGACAGATGTTTCACGAAGACCTGAAGAATGTCAGTGTCCCATGGGAAGATGTGAAGAACCTGGCCACGGATCGAATACGTTGGAGGACAGTTGTTGCCCAGCACAGGACTTGATGATGCCGTTGTGAGTTTATAACTGTAGGATATGTTTTCTGTAAAGAGTGTTGCATAATTAAATGTTAAAAGCATTTTTATGTAATAAGTTCACTGATATGTGGGCATTTCTATGAATAAAAGTATGTCTTTAATAGCAAGCAATAATCATGAAAATGATTTACATGCAAACGGGACAGTTATATATAAATAATCGAGTATCTGATGTCATGTGACAAGTCAGATAAGCTTTTCCACTCTTGCAAACAGAGGTAGGTTATGAGGTGTGGAGAGACATCATGTATCACTGGAACATAAACAGACGGAGACCAATTTGCAATTAATATAAACTTTCTGACAGTGTGTGTGACATCCGACAACTTTCCAAGAAGTGGCGCAACTGATTTACAAATATCGCGATAAATATGTACAGGAATTGAGGCAGTAGCCAATGACAGCACTAGGAGTAAAAGCTGCAGGATTGTGTACGAGTATACAAATATGTACGAGTATCGTACGAATTTGACAACTTGTTAAATCTTGTGAATTATTAAGACTTTCAGACTATGTTTGTACTGATTGGGCTATGGGTTTTGTGAGAAAAGTTTTAAGAAACAACAAATGCTTGATAAAATGTTTGATTTAGGGTTAAAACCAACACATACATACCATTGCGAATATTTGCCTTTGCAGCTGTAAGGCCCGCTATATTGGCCCAATCTGCCGGTTCGCCAATACACGGGGAAGGTTGTCACGTGTTCTGTCCTCACTCATGCAAAGTATTTGTTGGTTAAATTTGCAATACATTAATCATGTACTCACTCGTTAATTCATCTGACTCCATAAATGAAAGGTTTTAATAATATCTGTGCCTCACTAAAAGTGAGCGAATGTTTGACTATTCCTTTTAACCATTAAATAAACAATGTCAAACCCAGTTGGAATAATCACATTGTAGCAATTTAATATTTCAGATATCAGAGATCAATTCCACAATCAATTCAAATATCTAGAACATGGTTATACATTGGTTACACCAAAGAATCTTACCCAGCTTGTACCTGAGATAGAGAGAGAGAAAGGGAAAGAGAGAGAGAGAGAGAGAGAGAGAGAGAGAGAGAGAGAGAGAGAGAGAGAGAGAGAGAGAGAGAGAGACCACCTATCCAATTCCACGTCCAGCCAAGAAGAAGAGCCAGAGAGAGCCAGAACACCTTCCTTTATCCTCTGACCAGGTGAGAAGGGGGATGGGGTGAGACCACCCTCAAATGGCTTCTATCCCACAGAAGGGGGGTTGCCTTATCTGGCATTATCTCTAAACCAGTTTCCTATGAACTTCTATAAACCTTATTTCCTTTTATTTTATCTATCTGGATATGAGATATCTGTACCACTCACTTTGAGACATTTCAAATGACACCAAAAGCATAACAGTCAATGATAAACATTCGCATTAAACCATGCTCTTGTGTGGGTTCTTAGTTTCTGAGAGGAAGAAAGGCTGTATTGGGGGAGGTCAAATGTTAATCAGCCAGCAGGGCCCTTTTGTCCCATAAATCAGGCCTCAACCAGTATTTTCAGTCTTACAGTTTCCCTCCTTGATCCCGTGGGTCACATTCCGATGAACACTTACGGGGTCACAGTAAGACGTTTGTTATAATCCTTGAAGATGTAGCACAAAAATTGTCTTTGCAATGTTGGCATCTGTAGAAGCTCAGTGGGCTGTGTTCACCTGCAGAACACCTGTTCCCACCAGGTGTATAGCTTGAGTCCAGCAGGTGGATGAATGCATTCAGGTTCTCTTCCTGTAATCCTGTGACGTGAGCAAAGTTCATAGAGTCAATCTGGACCTTTTGTGACTTGTTCAGTTGACGTGTCATTCCTTCATGGAGAAACTTCCGCTTCCCTGGCACCTTCTCCACGATGATGATCTGACCCTTCTTGACCAACCCTGTCACCTCCAGCGGTACGGTTGTCTGGGCAGACCTCAGTGGATGAAGGGCTTCTCCTTTGGTCCACACGGCTTTGTGTGAGACACCTGAAAAGCATCTTAAATGTCCGCTTCACGATTGAGCACATATGAACTTACAGTCGTAAGGAAATGCATAGGAACGCATAATGCAATAAGGAAAAATCATGTCATGTTCAATGTAAAACACCATGTTCATGTCAGCAATTGTGAGTGGTACGTTTGGTCTCATTAATTACCTGATTTTTAATTACCACGTCAATAGTACTCCTATAGAGGGTCAAGGAAGGACAAAGGAAGATCTTACAAGCTCTTACCCTGTTTCTAGAAACATTTAAATAAATGGCATTCTAACAAAACAACCAGTGCTATTTTGGTGTAACCAAACATAGAGATTCAATTGAATTGATGTCCAAATACATTGTTGCAAGTAAAATGGACAATATACAAATATGCAGATAAGTTTCAGAAATGTTTTTCTGAATTACTCAAAGGAAATCAAAATAAGTTTCAGAAATTAAAATCAAAATAAGTTTCAGAAATGTTTTCTGAATTACTCAAATGAAAAAATGCAGAAATCAAAATAAGTTTCAGAAATGTTTTCTGAATTACTCAAAGGAAAAAAATGCAGAAATCAAAATAGGTTTCAGAAATGCATCAAGAGGTCGGTGTAAACCAATCAATGGTTTTGTGTGTTTGTGTGAGAATTTTTTAGAATGTCAGAGTGTGTTTTTGTCACGGTTCAGGGTGCTTTATCGGCTTCCCTGTTGTCCTGTCATTTTCTGCAGCTCGTGACCTGGGCAATCAGCGCTGATTCTTCAGCGCTGGTGTGTGCAGATCACGAGCTGATTGCCCTCACCTGTTGCTCGTTCCCTTTCTCCCTTATATTCTCTGCTGTGTCTGCCCCTTGTTGTCAGTAGATTTCGTGCTGTTGTTTCATGTACGGTTGTACCTGTGCTCTGTGTCTTTTTCATCCTCCTTCTGCTGCTGTGCTCAGGACGCTTAGACGAGGAGCCTTTCTGCTGGCCGTGTGCCTGCTATCTTCAGTCTCGATCTGACTGACGCTCTGACGTTCCGTTTGGGCATTGCACCTGAGGTGGTCTCCACAGCCTGTGTCCGCAGGGTTCTGTACGGACGGCTCTGGAGTTGTTACACCAGCTTTCTGTTTGTGTGTGTGTCTCTACACACGTTGGATGTTTATTGGATTTTTGTTGTGCCAAATAAACTGTCGCACTATCCTCTGCATTTGAGTTCTCTCTTTACGGACCTGACAGAATCTACTGACCACAATGGACTCATCAGAGGAGATCGACGTTCACCGAATCCTCAGGCAACAAGGCACGCTGCTTGGTAGACAGCAGGAGGAGATCACTGCCTCTCGTCACGCTTTTTCGGAGCTGTCACTTCAACTGACCCAGCTGACAGAACGGCTTGATCGATTTCAGATTATTCCTCCCACGGCTCCGGTTGTACAACCTCCGTCCGAACCAGAGACAGCTGCTTCCCGTCATGCTGAACCTCGTCTTAATCCACCTGCTCCATACTCCGGTGAGCCCAATTCATGCCGTTCCTTTCTGTCACAATGTTCTCTGACTTTTTCACTCCAGCCCTCCTGTTTTCCCACGGAGCGATCTAGAGTGGCATTCACCATCACGCTTCTGATTGGACAAGCGAGAGAATGGGGAACGGCCATGTGGGACAATGAACATCAATGTTGCAGCTCATTCAAGGAGTTTTCGGAGGAGCTCCGCAAGGTGTTCGATCGCTCCGCGCTTGGGACGGAGGCGGCGCGGGCGTTATCTTTGCTGCAACAGGAAGGTCGGTCTGTGTCGGACTACTCTATAGAGTTCCGCACTCTCGCCGCGTCATGCGGATGGAATGCTAAGGCGCAGTGGGATCATTTTCTTCACGGGCTGGCAGATTACATCAAGGACGAGATATATTCTCTCGAACTGCCTCCAAGCCTCGACGGATTAGTCGACCTCGCCATCCGCGTTGACAACCGGATAGCTCTCCGTTCCCGGCATCAGAGGGGCGTGGCTTCTCACAAGCTCTTCTCCAACCTGGTCACTGGAGCGGCGGGTGATGCAACTTCTCAGCGTCTCGTCTTGCCTGAGGAGGAGCCTATGCAGATCGGGAGAGCCCGGCTGACGATCACCGAGCGGCGCCATCGTCTCACTCACAATCTGTGTCTTTACTGTGGGGAGGCGGGGCATGTGGCGGCCTCGTGTCCTGTGAAGGGGCGACGTTTTTCGTCCAAGGAGGGGCGTAGGGTGAGCGTCATTAATACTTTGCTGCCCTCTGGTGGTCGTTCCGTCCTCCAGGCTTCATTACAATTTAATAGGGCTGTTCATCAGGTGTCAGCTTTAATTGATTCTGGAGCGGAGGGTGATTTTATGGACACTGAGATGGCTGCCCGATTAGGTGTTCCATCAGTTCCACTGGCCGAGCCCATTTCAGCCAGGACTCTCTGCGGCACCCATCTCACTAGAATTACCCACTCCACCAGGTTTATTACTCTCACCCTTTCGGGTAATCATGCTGAGGAGATTCGTTTTCTCCTTATTCACTCTCCCTCCGCTCCATTAGTGTTGGGACACACATGGTTGGTCAAACACAACCCTCACATTGACTGGGCTCTTAATTCTGTTCTGGCATGGAGCCCTTTTTGTTTATCTCAATGTTTGGGTCCTGCGTTTTCTCCTGTTATGTCTTGTTCTGTGTTACAGGAGGAGCCGGTGAGCCTGGCGAATGTACCGGAGGCTTACCATGACTTGAGAGCGGTTTTCAGTAAGTCCCGAGCTTCATCTCTTCCTCCGCACCGCCCGTACGACTGTGCGATAGATCTGTTGCCTGGCACTTCTCCACCTAGGGGGCGCCTTTACTCTCTTTCCGGGCCTGAGAGGGAGGCCATGGAGAAGTACATCAATGATTCTCAGGTAGCTGGCATTATCAGGCCCTCTTCCTCTCCGGCTGGGGCGGGGTTCTTCTTCGTGGGGAAGAAAGATGGATCGCTCCGTCCCTGTATAGATTATCGGGGCTTGAATGACATCACGGTAAAGAATCGTTATCCTTTACCGTTGATGTCATCGGCCTTCGAGCTCTTGCAGGGGGCGACCATCTTTACGAAGTTGGATCTTCGCAATGCTTATCACCTAGTTCGGATTAGGGAGGGGGACGAATGGAAGACCGCCTTCAACACCCCCACGGGCCACTTTGAGTATTTGGTTATGCCCTTTGGACTTTCTAACTCCCCGGCGGTCTTCCAGGCACTCGTCAATGACGTGCTCAGAGACATGGTCGACCGGTTTGTATTTGTTTACCTCGACGACATCCTGATCTTCTCCCAGAACGAGCGCGACCATGTCCAACACGTCAGGCGAGTGCTCCAGCGGCTGCTTGAGAATCGTTTATTCGCCAAGGTGGAGAAGTGCGAGTTTCACGCACGGTCGGTTCCGTTCCTGGGATTTATTCTTTCACCCGAAGGAATCCGAATGGATCCCACCAAGGTAAAAGCGGTTGCTGATTGGCCTACCCCAGATAGTCGTAGAGCGGTCCAGCGATTTCTGGGGTTTGCCAATTTTTACAGGCGGTTCATTCGGAATTTCAGCCAGGTCGCCCTTCCTCTGACGGATCTCACCTCCACTCGAAAACGTTTCTGTTGGTCGCCGCAGGCTCAGGCTGCATTTTCTAACTTAAAGAGTCGCTTTGTTTCGGCTCCCATCCTTGCTACTCCCGATCCGTCTCGTCAGTTCGTTGTGGAGGTGGATGCGTCAGAGGTGGGAGCGGGGGCGATTTTGTCTCAGAGGTCACCTTCGGATGACAGAGTACATCCCTGCGCATTTTTTTCTCATCGTTTAACCCCCTCGGAACGGAATTACGATATCGGGAATAGGGAGTTACTGGCTGTTAAGTTGGCGCTGGAGGAGTGGCGCCACTGGTTAGAGGGCGCGGAGGTCCCTTTTATAGTTTGGACCGATCATAAGAACTTAGAGTACATCCGCACCGCTAAACGGCTTAATTCCCGACAGGCTCGCTGGGCACTGTTTTTTGGTCGGTTCAATTTTAACATCTCCTACCGTCCGGGGTCCAAGAATGGTAAGCCTGACGCGCTTTCGCGGATCTTTGAGGCTGAACCAAGATCCATCCTCCCGGTGACCATTCTGCCTCCCGATCGGGTGGTAGCGATGGTTACCTGGGGGGTGGAATCCAGAGTCCGCTCTGCTCTGCACAACGTCACAGTTCCCGCCGGGTGTCCTGAGAGCCTGTTGTTTGTACCTGAATCGGTCCGAACTAGCGTCCTACAGTGGGGTCACTCGTCCGTACTAGCTTGCCACCCAGGAGCGACTCGTACCTGCAGTTTAATCAAGCAGCGGTTCTGGTGGCCTTCCATGGCGCGGGACGCTCGTGAGTTCGTGTCGGCATGTCCGGTTTGTGCTGTGGGTAAGGGCTCCAATCGACCCCCAGCAGGGTTACTCCAGCCGCTGCCTGTCCCTTCGAGACCCTGGTCACACATAGCAATGGACTTCGTCACAGGCCTACCTCCGTCTAGTGGCAACACCGTAGTCCTTACTGTGGTGGACAGGTTCTCGAAGGCGGCCCATTTTATTCCCCTCCCCAAATTGCCTTCAGCGAGGGAGACAGCGACTATCGTCCTGGATCACGTTTTCCGTATTCATGGCCTCCCGGTGAACGTGGTTTCTGACAGGGGTCCCCAATTTGTGTCAAAGTTTTGGGCAGAGTTCTGTCGACAGCTGGGGGCGACTGCGAGTCTTTCCTCCGGGTATCACCCGCAGACAAACGGTCAGGCTGAGCGTGCTAACCAGGATCTGGAGAGAGTCTTGCGTTGTGTGGCGTCCGCAGAACCGTCATCTTGGAGTTCCAGATTAACTATGGTCGAGTATGCGCATAACTCCCTCCTGGTCTCGTCTACGGGTTTGTCTCCCTTCCAGTGCTGTTTAGGCTACCAGCCACCCTTATTCCCCTCCCAAGAATCCGATGCCGTTGTTCCGTCCGCGCACTCGTTTATTCAGAGATGCCTCCGTACGTGGAGGGTCGCCAGAGAAGCCCTCACTCGGACTGGTGACAGGAACAAGGCGTCGGCGGATCGTCACCGTGCTAAGCCCCCACTTTACGTGTGCGGTCAGAAGGTCTGGTTGTCTTCCCAAGACATTCCTCTCAAACTCCCCTCACGTAAACTGGGACCCAAATTCATTGGACCGTTTTCTATCACTAAGGTGCTCAGTCCGGTGTCGGTTCGACTCAATTTAACCCCCCAGTTTAAGAATATCCACCCGGTGTTTCATGTCTCTAAGATAAAGCCCGTCATTCGCTCCCCCCTTCAGCCCCAGACCTCTGTCCCTCCGCCTCCTAGACTCATCGAGGGGTCTCCGGCTTATACGGTACGGCGGCTCCTTGATATGAGACGAAGGGGTAGAGGTCATCAATACCTGGTAGACTGGGAGGGCTATGGTCCGGAGGAGAGATGCTGGGTTCCGGCTCGTGACATTCTGGATCGCGCTCTCATTGACCAATTCCATCGGCATCATGGTGAGTCCTCCGGGGACGCCAGGAGGCGTCCCTGAGGGGGGGGGTACTGTCACGGTTCAGGGTGCTTTATCGGCTTCCCTGTTGTCCTGTCATTTTCTGCAGCTCGTGACCTGGGCAATCAGCGCTGATTCTTCAGCGCTGGTGTGTGCAGATCACGAGCTGATTGCCCTCACCTGTTGCTCGTTCCCTTTCTCCCTTATATTCTCTGCTGTGTCTGCCCCTTGTTGTCAGTAGATTTCGTGCTGTTGTTTCATGTACGGTTGTACCTGTGCTCTGTGTCTTTTTCATCCTCCTTCTGCTGCTGTGCTCAGGACGCTTAGACGAGGAGCCTTTCTGCTGGCCGTGTGCCTGCTATCTTCAGTCTCGATCTGACTGACGCTCTGACGTTCCGTTTGGGCATTGCACCTGAGGTGGTCTCCACAGCCTGTGTCCGCAGGGTTCTGTACGGACGGCTCTGGAGTTGTTACACCAGCTTTCTGTTTGTGTGTGTGTCTCTACACACGTTGGATGTTTATTGGATTTTTGTTGTGCCAAATAAACTGTCGCACTATCCTCTGCATTTGAGTTCTCTCTTTACGGACCTGACAGTTTTTGTCTGTGAGAGTGTTTGTGTGTGTGTGTGTGTGTGTGTGTGTGTGTGTGTGTGTGTGTGTGTGTGTGTGTGTGAGAGAGAGTGTGTTTGAGAGTGTGTGTATTGATCTGGTCTGTGTCACAGTCGATGACAGAGTTGAATTGTAAATTTTTGTACTTGATTGAATTGGTCTCACTTCAGATTTATCCATTTTAATTATGTTTCTGTTATTACTGGTAAGTTGAGAAATCAGGGGCCCTCTGATCTTCCAACTCCCACCAACAATCATAGAGTTTGAAATTTAATGGCAGGTCTGCCTTAGAATTTGTCTTGATTTGTGACTGTAGCCATTCAGTTGTTCATGTGTGTTACATTAGTTAGCAGTTTGTTGTGAATAGCGTATGCTATTCTCTGTGTCTCTGTTAGACCATGATCATGAGATCAGCTCCACCCTGTGTGTGTGAAGCTATCTGGATCTGTTAGTGTGAAGATGACACATCTTCGTCTGATGTGCAAGTGTTCAGCCTGGATAGACCATCTACCCCCTGGTGATGTTGCTGTGAGGGTATAGTGATGGAGGGGTGTGTTCAGTGTTCATGTCTAGGAGATGGGTGGAATCTAATCTATAACAATTGTGTTGCAAATTTCGATCCAGTTCTAAACTGGGAGGCCATATTTATGCAGTAATGTGATAGTGTGACGTGTGAAAAGGCCTTTTATGATGTCTTTTCACCCATCTCCCGAGTCTCAGGTTATGTTCGAACAATGCCGCTGTCCTGGATTTGCTCCAGGTGGGCTCCACCATTTTGCAGAAGTAGCCTAAGCCTGAGACAGAAAACAGAGGAGAGCGAACCACAGATAATTCCAATATTTCAAAAGCATTAAATTCAGACGTGTAGAATTCTTTTACTTGTTAGCAATTTTAATTCCAGATGTCACATGAAACCGAGTTTCATTGACCACATCTGGATTGTTGCTGTTGTCTCAGTGTGTTGTGACACCTGAAGCTGCTTTTTCAGTTCAGCCTTCAGTCTGCTGCATGTGCAATGCCTTCAAATATTTTAATTTGTGCAGATATTTTTTGACCTGCAAAAAACTGTGGTGCTTCTGTCTGCTGTTTAGCATTTCACACCCTCCTCGTAAATTTACTTATCTTATCAGATTCAATTCAGTTGGTGCACCCCAGTCAAGGATTATTTAGCGTGCTATTACAGTGCCACACTCCTAGCCGTGTTTTCTAACGGTGAAAAATAAAGGCATACTCCGCCCCTTTTTGGCACTGGGTAGCACACAAATGAAATTCTGTTTCAGAAATTCAATTTTAATGACGAAAGTCGCACTTCTCCAATTATTGTCCTGCTCGGCGAGTGTAATATAATGTTTATTATAATTCAAGTTATAATATAATTATATTCTTTAACAATACAAGTCAAATTATATTGTTTTCGGTCTCTGGACCAACTTAACGCATGGTCAAATCTCTACTTGTTCTCATGTCAATACATTTGAATATTAAAAGGCCTTTTGGCTCAGGGCTGATAAGATGTACATTCGCTGTTTTTCTTTTCCCTTTGCTAGGTTTCAAATACCTTTTCTTCTCATTTAGTCTTTTTAAATGGCCATTATAACGTTTGATTCTTCTATTTACTCTTACTTTATATTTTTCCGTTTATAGATAAGGAAACTATATCGCTTTTGCAGTCCTTCTCCTAAGGATGCACGACACAAGTGGTCAGTCCCGAAGATCAGAAGCTGAGGCAATGGCTAAATATCTAGGACGTTGCCGTAATCCCAACGCGCAACAGTCAAAGATATATTCAGTAGCCCTCTTGGATGCCCTTCAGGAACTTAATTCAATCGTTTTACTTTAGTAGGTTTTGGCCACCATTAAAGATGCCAGTAGATCAACTTTACTTCTCTTTAATAGCTTTGGATTAGCCAGGCCCGTGATTGTTCACGCACAACATTAAAGTAACATTAAATTAGAACAGAAGTCATCGGAAGTGTTCAAGCTAGGTTGATCAATCAGCATCTTGCTGATCCTAGTCGAACTAACCCATCCTCTCATCCAAGCAGCCCGCACACTTCCTGATATCAGTTATTAACCGTCGTTAATCTCTGACGCAATCTTGTGGAATATACGAATCCGTTAATCTATTTTGGAAAAAACAAATCTCAGAGTAATTCAGAATACATTCAAACATAACAATATTTCGTTCTCTGAAGCCTTAAATATGAAAAGGTTTTTTGTTTCAGGATAAATGAGATGCGTTCGCTGTTTCTGATTTTCAAATTCATTGTGAATCACATTATAGCCATCAAATTCAGCACAGACACACACGTTTACTTTAGTTTACACAGGACACATGGCCTAGAATACAACATCTACAACCCTTTTACCTAAGTGTTCCAAATACACCCACAGCAAAACAATAGAATACAACATCTATATCACCTTTGCCTAAGTGTTTCAACTACACTTACAGTAAAGCAATCCTGTGTTTAAACAATAAACTTTAAATTAGCCTATGTGCATGTTGTAGCACAAACAACCAAATTGTGTTCTATGTGCACGATGTGTAGGGCACGATGTGTTAAGCACAATTTCAAATTTGAAAATGCAGACAGGTTCAATGAATTTAGATGTTAAACATTTAAGCTATTTGCTATTGGGCTGCTACCCGACTAGCAAATGACGCTAATAGCTGAAGGCCTTGAGCGTCCAAAGTTGTTAGGTCAGTAAGAGTTTTAGATGCATTTGAGCTTTGGTTACTTGCAGAGTGCTGGTTTTTGTCATTAGATTGTGATTGTCTGCGTTTTATGAAATAGGGTGGAGGTCTGCCTCTGCCCAGTGACCAACACTTTTCCTCTGTATGGCCTGTTTTGTGACAGGAATTACAGAATCTGTTCAGTTTGCCACAATGTGGCTTTCTGAATTGTCCTGCAGATGGAGGATCTTCATGACATTCTAACACAGCTACCTCAACATGCATTTGTTTTCGTGACTCAATTCTTGTTGCCCAACTAACAATACCTTCGAATGTGTTTTGTGCTGGAGAAGCACCACACATGAGTGATTGCTGTACACGCGGCCCTGCATTTGTAAGCAGGAATTCAAGGACAATTACATTGTTGTGGTTAACACCCTCAATTCCAGAATACTCCTCAAAAAGTTCAAACATATTTTCTGCATATGTCTCAAACGATTCTTCAGTACTCTGTTTCCGATTGAAAATCAATTCCCATCCAACAGGACTACAACCACGCAGCTCGCGAAGGCATTGTTTTAGTCTATTCAAGATTTCGCTCTCAGGCTCATTTTGATGCATTGACTGCACAATGGTGCCTGTCATCAAAACCTGTGGTATCTTATAGTTCAGAACATCTGGAATTGAGCTGATAACAATTTGCCAAATATCTTTTGGTTCGAGCTGAAATGCATGTTTTAGACTAACAATGTGTCTCCACCATGGTTCGAATGGCCCTTTTAAAGGGAATGGTCCAATCTCTGCTTTAAACAAGCTACATTCAGTTACCGTTAAAGGACGCCGAATGGTTGACTCTGTGCCGTTTGAGTGCCGTATCACCTTAAGGGCAGAAACAGGCACTCTTTTCATAACTTTATCACATGCTTCATCTGTCTGAAAAGATACAAGATTATTAGAGCAGGCTGCCTCATCTAAGAAGTGTACATTTTTAGCCCAATCGCTGTTAAGCTTGTTGGGAGACTTGCTTTTAGCATTTAGCTTAGCCTTAAGATCTGCAATGGTGTCTTTGTGATTTTTACACTTTTTAGTCAGGGCTAACAGCTCAGCTAGTAATTTATCTAGCTGTGTTTGAAGATCTTGAATCTTTTCCTCAGACTTTTGTGCCTCTGCATTTTTAGAATGCACTTCTTCACATTTAGCATCCATAAGCGAAGATAGAAATTTGGTTAACTCATTTAGCCGTTTATAACTTATGAAGTTTAAAGCCTCAATTATTTCACCATGTTTTGATTTCTTCTGTTTACTACCCACTGTTTTCCACCAAGTAAAAATTTCATTGTCAATAGCATCCATGTTAAGACCTTTTCTACTGAGTTTGTACAGTGTAGGCTGAACCTTTTCGGCCCATAATGTAAACAGGACATGATCAGTACACATGCTTTCACAATAATGGGCTTACAGTTAATTTTACCAGATTTTTGACTAGATAGTCTTCTTTCTAAAAAAGATCTATCTCCATCCCAGCATATCAAATACTTTAGGGGTTTACTTCTCAGAGGAACTTAAATAAGCCAAATTAAATTGAATTACTTAATTTAATTCCATCTGTGTCAAAGTTTAAGATTTTAATGGAATATAGAGTTTGTCAAGATTAGTTTAGGTTTAGTATAGGATATTAATGTTTTCAATGTGGCTTTTGGGCCTACCAGTCAGCCAAAACATGGTTTAAGCGTTTGGACGCAGCATGGCTTTAGCCTTTAGCATTAGCCTTGGGCACAGCATGGCTTAGCATTGACAATAGCACTTAGCATTAGCCTTGATATTTGAGTTTTAGCTTGTAAATCATATCATCCTGTTTTCTCCAAATTTTCTTTTCATAAACAATGCATCGATCTGCCTTTTTATTTATAAAATCACGTGTTTTCCGATCTTTTACAAACTTAGATTTTTCTTTCTCTGTTTTCTGTTAGTTTGCTCATTCTTTTCACGTGTTGCTGGTTTCAACAATGGCCGGAAAACATGCGCCTGATTTTAAAACTTTTAGGCTTTACTTTTTTAGCTCTTCATCGATTATTCATTATTTGGAAGATGCTATTCTCTCTTTAGGTTTCGTTTCTTGTTGCTTAGGAAAAACAAGGAGATCTTTAAAATCTAATGTACAAGGGTTTTCATTCTTCATCTGGCTACCGCATCACGTTCTAAACAAAGGGCTTTAATTCCGACCCGTAAACAATGCAAACATTTCTTCAACACTTCTATAAAGGGCAGAAAAAGTTTACTTACCATCGCGGCGGAAGAAAGAGAAGATGTTCAAACCTCTTGCTGATTTTAAAATCCCAAATACTTGCTGAAAAGGACATTTCTCGTGAAACTGTTTTGATCTGTTTTGAGATCACGTCGAGGTCACCATTTTGTAAGGCCCGCTATATTGGCCCAATCTGCCGGTTCGCCAATACACGGGGAAGGTTGTCACGTGTTCTGTCCTCACTCATGCAAAGTATTTGTTGGTTAAATTTGCAATACATTAATCATGTACTCACTCGTTAATTCATCTGACTCCATAAATGAAAGGTTTTAATAATATCTGTGCCTCACTAAAAGTGAGCGAATGTTTGACTATTCCTTTTAACCATTAAATAAACAATGTCAAACCCAGTTGGAATAATCACATTGTAGCAATTTAATATTTCAGATATCAGAGATCAATTCCACAATCAATTCAAATATCTAGAACATGGTTATACATTGGTTACACCAAAGAATCTTACCCAGCTTGTACCTGAGATAGAGAGAGAGAAAGGGAAAGAGAGAGAGAGAGAGAGAGAGAGAGAGAGAGAGAGAGAGAGAGAGAGAGAGACCACCTATCCAATTCCACGTCCAGCCAAGAAGAAGAGCCAGAGAGAGCCAGAACACCTTCCTTTATCCTCTGACCAGGTGAGAAGGGGGATGGGGTGAGACCACCCTCAAATGGCTTCTATCCCACAGAAGGGGGGTTGCCTTATCTGGCATTATCTCTAAACCAGTTTCCTATGAACTTCTATAAACCTTATTTCCTTTTATTTTATCTATCTGGATATGAGATATCTGTACCACTCACTTTGAGACATTTCAAATGACACCAAAAGCATAACAGTCAATGATAAACATTCGCATTAAACCATGCTCTTGTGTGGGTTCTTAGTTTCTGAGAGGAAGAAAGGCTGTATTGGGGGAGGTCAAATGTTAATCAGCCAGCAGGGCCCTTTTGTCCCATAAATCAGGCCTCAACCAGTATTTTCAGTCTTACACAGCTGTCCGTCTTCTCCGTTTACTTCTCCTCAAACAATAATGGAATGACTGAGTCCGAAAGGCCCTTTTGGTCTTTTCAGCTGAAAAAAGAGAAAAGAAAATATCATTATGTATAATATATAGGATTATTTAAAGGGAAAAGTACTGATTTACCTTGCAAATATTGGATGTTACATTATAAAGCCTTACAAGCATGGCAAGTGTTGTGGTTAATATGCATTTACAACAAATATCACTTTAAAACTATCAATACTGAGGTAAAAGCATGGTAAGTTTTGTGATTACTGTCCTTACTAAACCAATCACAGTAAAACTAAGGTTACTGAGGTTTAAAGCATGGTAAGTTTTGTGGTTACTGTCCTTTTACCACACCTATCACAGTAAAACTATGGTTACTGTGGTAAAAGCATGGTAAGTGTTGTGGTTACTGTGCATTTACAATAAGTACCACATTAAAACTACAAATAGTGTGGTAAAAGCATGGTAAGTTTTGTGATTACTGTCTTTTTACTACACTTATCACAGTAAAACTAATGTTACTGCGGTAAAAGCATGGTAAGTGTTGTTTTTACTGTGCTTCTACTACAAATACAACTTTGGAACTAATTGTACTATTTTTAATCTGATATGAATATCTAGGCCTATAGCACGTCACGTGACAGGCAGTGTTAATCACCCTGTTTTGAATTAGAAAGCAATGAAACGCAAAGTCTCCGTGGAGATGGCAGATATAATGGCAGATTAACATCGACAAACAGAAAAGACATGATATCACACATTAGGATAGCGTATTTAGGTATTAACTTACCAACATCTGACACACGTGAACTGATGCCAAATATCGCGATGTGTTCGGAACGAGACTTCTTCATCGCGATTTCCTACTGATAAAATATAATTTTAGAAAATCAATAAACAGCAAAGCAAACCAGCTTCCCTGGCAATAAGGCCGAAATAATAACATTAAAAAAATACATAAAAATACAAAAGATCTCGTGAATAAATGTTGATTAAACAGCTTCTCTGCTGCAGCCGACAGCCAGGCAGAAAGAATCGTGCTGTTATTATCACGAAAGACGCTTCCCATTGAAAATACATTAGTTTAAAAAACGTGCTGGTATTACGAAAATAACGAAATAAACGTGTCCGTGGCACAAATCAATAGATTAAATTACGTGACCATATCACGAACTGCCGTGAGATCACGTGCGTTGTTAAACTCACCGCTGAATGATCACGTGCGTTGTTAAACTCACCGCTGAACGCGCTAAACCTTTGCGGGGACTTTGATATCAGATTGCGAGGGGTTTTAAACATCAAAAACCAGTTGGAGGGCCAGATAAAAATTATCTGTGTGCTGCCATTTGACTCGCCCTGGCATAGATAATATTTTGTAGCCCAATGAGAAAAAAGGGAGTAAATAATTAAAACAAAATGAACAGCATTAGCTGCTACGTGTGAAAAGAAACCTGCTTTGGATGTATTATGTTCAGGACAAACGTAATAGCACTGCAATAGATTGGCTATATTAGGTTAAGGGCCAACGTAATAGCACTGCTTATATGTTGGCATGTAACGTAATTGCGATTTGCAAAATAGTTTCCTCAGAACGTATTTCATGTGATACAGGGTTGCCCATAGGTGGGGTACATTGTAACATGTGTGGGGCACATTGCAACATAACATATGACCAGAGGTGGGTAGAGTACCCAAAAACTGTACTCAAGTAAAAGTACAAGTACTTATAGAAATATTTACTCAAAGTAAAAGTAAAAGTAATAATCTTAATAGTTACTTGAGTAAGAGTAAAAAAGTATCCAATGAAAAAACTACTCAAGTAGCGAGTAACTTACTTCGGATCATATAGGTGTTACGTCTCAGGACGTAATGTTATTTCTTTTATTATTTGATTTTGTGATGTGATTTGTTGTTGTGCAGTTCGTTGTCTCTCTCTCTCTTCCTCCCTCTCCTTCTGTGCAGGCTTGATTGGGTTCAGCTGCGGCAGATCGCGTTGATGAGCGGGAGTGTTGATAAGCTGAGAAAGACGGCAATGCAGGAGAGCTTCTTGGGCGCGCGTCGTAGAGCTCCGTTGTCGTTCTGTCCCTCATCTCCTGCCCCAGACATTTAGATTCTTGTTGGAGTTCTAAATGTTGGAGTGTGTTTCGTTCCGTGAGGTTTTCCCTGTGTGGGGTTGTCAACCATTGAATTATGAGGACATTTGTTTTGTTACTTTGGTATCGTAAGTTCCTCTTTTGTGTTATATTTTATTTATATTTTCTTGTTTACTTAAGCTGTCACTGATTTATGTTATTAAACTGATGTTTAATTAGTTTCTTTTGGAAGCCGTAGGGAGGAGGTTGCCATTCTTGTTTTTTTGAATTATTTTCTCCTGTTTATGGTCAGTTAGGGAGTAAGGGAAGTCTTTTGTATTTTCTTTGGGGTTTTTCTTTTGTCAGGTAAATTACGTTTTAATTCCCTTTAGTTAAAACCATTTCTGTTTGTTATTTTGGCTTGAACCCCTCCTGAAGATTTTCGCTTCCTGTTATCCATCCTTGTGTTAATAAAAAGCTTCCTTTTGACACATCTTGTTTTGTATTTGTTGTTGAGCTGGGACAGGAGAAGGGATAGATGTGTCAATTTAATTGATGCTTTTGTTTGTCATCGGCATTCCTAACCCTAGACGGGGAGGTCGTGACATAGGCCTCTATTTTATATATATATATATATATATATACAGTATATATATATATGAAGACTTCAGATGCAAAAGCCTCTGAGTGCCATCTGAAACTTTCTTCTAAAACAAGCATTTTTATCAAGCTTGTATATTTAAGTTCAGTAATTTCACTTTAATGACAATTAATAGGTACTTTTCATTGCCATTTAAGTGAAATAACTGAACATACAAACTTGATAAAAATGCTCTTTTAGAAGAAAATTTCAGATGGTACTTAGAGGCTTTTGCATCTGAAGTCGTCATATATATATAAAATAATATTATTTAGATTTTTTTTATTTAAATGACTATTATTTTCATAAGTAGATTGGCTCTCTTTGCAACAAAAAACATTATTTCTGCCATCTGTAGCCCGAAAATCATTGCCTGTCCTTTGGTTTGTATAATAGTAACTTATACAACTACATTTGGATTATTAGACAATGTCGAAATAAAGTGAATCTGCAGAGTGTTGCATTCAAAGGCATGTAATTGACACAGAGAAGAAAGAGTTAAAACTCTTCACATGTGCTCGCGCTCATGATACTGAACATCTGAACACAAAAAAACAAACACAAGTACATCGACGGATCTTTTTCTGTCTGTTCTCCAAAATATAATCAAATGTATATTTCTGCAAGCATGTTTAAACTGGTAACTGTGTGTACGGCAGGCAAAGGCATTCGTTTTCAAGTCGAGTTCACACGCCACTGCGCAACAATACACACACACTACCGCAGGATGGCGGGTGTTCATAAACTGTGAACAATGGTAGCTTATTTAATGTAGAAATTAATGTATTATGTCCAAAAAACGGGTAATGTCATCCTTTCTAGTAGTGCTATCATGGCATAATAATCTGTTTGGTTGAAAAAAGTATTACCTGAGTTAATTGAAATCGAATGTATCGTCCTGTGGAATCATTCATTCACAGACAGCTTACGAAGATGTTCTACTAATAAAGATCTTCATCGCTGGCAAATATATGATGCATTTGAAGATTTGCTCTCACTTGACTGTACTGTAGGTCCACGGCCACTTCATCCAACGCTCTTGATGTCCTTAAATCTTCCTGTTACGACTCCGAGTCGAGTGTGATTTGCAATCGCTTCAGACGTTTCAGTGCGTGCAGGAACTGAACAGAATCAGGAACTGAATCATTCAAACTGATTCGCGAACCGATTTAGACAGATCTGCCAACTTGTTTGATGCAAGGGGCAACATTCTGATCTGAAAAATGAAGCCTACCCGGAAGTGCGAAAAACTGCAATACATCGAAAATCCGCTAGGGGAAGGTCCCAAAAGGGAGCAAATGTCCATAGCCCCCATGTTAAAATGTCCGTTTTCACAGCATAAAATCATGTTTTTACAGGTTGGTCCCATGGACTTTTATTGGATTTTTCGATAGGTTCCGAGTGCCTGACAACGGCGAGGGTAGTGAATTTTTTTCTAACTCGTTAGTTTAGATAGTATTTAGATATAAAATGTATGACAATAAGGGCGTGGTTAACTTTGATTGACAGCTTGATTGACAGCTGAAAGGCAGCGCCACGGAGAATGACAACATAAGAAGCGCCATTTTTTAATACAGTTGACATATAATACTACTGTTTCTGTATCATGAAATGTAGTTTTAAGAGTTTTTCAGGCGAGAATGTAGTTGTTTAAAGCTCAAATCTGTGGTTTATTTATAAAGATTTATGAAAATTGTATCCAGTTGTGAGATCCAGCGATGACCGGCGCGCTCGGCGCGATGTACCCCGCCTGGAGCAGCCTTTCATCGGCTAGACGTTTTGAGGTTTGCCGCTGACTCTGGCGTCTCTGTAGTGGTTAAACATGAGATATAATTCGTCTTGTCTATATCTAACGGGCGATTTTTGGTCTCGTGGGCAATCGTTTTGGCTGAGGGGAAGTTTCATAACTTTATAAGCTATATTTAACTTGTACCGTTGTATTAGAGATCGAGCGCATGACTTTTTATGTTTGACTGAATTGTTTGCTTTATTTGTATAGCTTCTTGTAACTTTACCTTTTACTTATACTTTTATAATAGCTAATATTGATAAAACTGAAATTTAACAAAAAGAGACTGGGTTGAGTTTTGTCATTTTAAATTTTAATACAAAGAAGATGATCTGTAATGTTGTTTACTGCAACATCTGTTGTTTAGTACAAATGCACATATTGCCTGGACCATATTCAAATGTTTAATATTTGTATATTATATTTAAAACGAAAAGAGGCAGGTTTGTGTTTTATATTTCGTTTTGTTATAAATAGGCAAACGTTATGTGCAGTGAATATAATCAATACGCGTTGCCTGAACCACATTTGTGTGGCTATAATGTTTAAGATTTCTTTAAATGAAAACGAAAAGAGTTAGTATGGTGTTTTATAACATATTTCGTTGCCTAAAATATACACAGAGATAACCGGAGTAGCAGAGCGAGCTGAGTGACGCGCGCTGCGTCAGAAGGTGGGCGGGGTTAGGGTTTCCCAAGATTTTCCAAGATGGCGCCGCCCATACCCCCCATAAACGGCTTCAAACCCGTTCTTCAGAAAGTCTATGGGTGACGTCACAGACGCTTTGTCCATATTTTTTACAGTCTATGGTTTGATGAAGTCTTTGAACAGAATCGACTCAAAAGAGTGATTCATTTGTGAATTGAGCATCGCTCAAGCCCAGAAAAAAAGATACATCGCGCTTGGAATAAACTACGCATTTAACAACACATTGCATTAAAATAAAGTAACGAGAAGGACGTCGCCCAACGTAACGAAGTAAAAGTACAGTTTTTTCATTAGAAATGTACTCGAGTAAAAGTAATAAGTACCCACATTCAAATCTACTCTTAAAAGTACAATTTTTCCAAAAAAATACTCAAGTAAATGTAACGAAGTAAATGTACTTCGTTACTACCCACCTCTGCATATGACAGCTTAAAATGTTATCTGATCTAATAAAAAATATATACAAAACAAACTAAAATATTTTCTAAATAAAATACAATTAAAAAACTTTTTCATATAAAATAATGGCAATTTTTAATAATTCAATATAAACTCATTTTTGAGTTTTGACTACGAACACATGAAAACACAGCTATACAACATAGTTCAAAACAAATAAATAATTTATCATTTCTGAACATTGACTCTCAGTCTTTATTCACCTTTTTCTCACGTTTTCCCAATAAAATGAATAAAAGTATAGAATTCAATAACATATTTCTAATAGGGGCACATTGTAACGCAGTGTGACAACATGCCCCCGCCTGCACAACTGGGGTTTAAACCCTGCTAGTGTCTTCTGCTAGTTAGCGAAGCATTAAAGAACTATATCAACTGTTAAATAACATCTTGGAGATTAAAATAATATCAGATTTGTCTTATTTTAAATAAAAAAAAATAGAGATGAAAAATTAACTTAAGTAAGAAATTTACTTTTGCTATGGTTTAATAAATGTCTATGGATATCAAAAAAAAAAAAAAATTTGGCGGAATTTTTTTTTCTATATAGTGTTGATATGGCAACTAGTAAATACACAAAGTTTCGTCATCCAAGCATGTGCGGAAGTATTTAAAACATGCGTGTTACAGCTAGCCCCGCGTTAGGTTGTGCACCGCGCTCCCCTATACCTTGCTGTATTTTTGTGTAATTAATTCAAAGTACTCCGCCATCTTACTCTGACGAAAATGACCTGAACGCACCTGCTGTCGTAAACACGACTTCCCACCTCGTATATACGAACTTCGCAGGAGGACTTAAACGCACCGATAACATTGGCCTCTGATGGCTGGAGTAAGACTACAATAAAGACTACATTGGCCTGTTAAGGACTACAAAACCCAGGATGCCTGAGAGTACAGTTGCAGATAATAAGACCCGCATCAGGCTCAAACAGTGGCTGTGAGAAAATGATGGTGTGTGTGGCTTGGAAAAGACATGTAACAGAAGATTAAGTTGTTTTGAGCTGAAGATATTTAAGTTGTAAACCTTCAAGTTGATTATTAAACACACTGGCATATTGAAGAGACTGTTGAAGTGGTGTTTACTTGGAAGTTGCACAAACTAAAGATCCTGAACCTCTCATGCGGTCACAGTGCCAATAAATACAACGTTTCAAACACTGACTAGAAGAGTACAGGCTTGAGCAAGGAGGGAGTACAAGACATAGAAAGCATATAAGATTTAAAAATAAAGTCAACATCAGCAGGACGCCGGTAAGTGCTCACAGCATGAGTGCTCACAAAGATGAGTTTTCAGCTGTTTCTTAAATGTTGTCAGGGTTTCGCTTTCCTATAGTTAGGAAGATCATTCACCAGTGAGGAATTGTGAGCGTGAAGGTTCTGGAAAGTGATTTCTCGCCTCTCTGTGATGTAGTATACTTAAAAATATAAAATCCATTCATCTTACACAGTAAAAGCCTAACTATGCTGGCATCCACACCAAAGCATGATAATATCGTTCTGTTTATTATAAGCTCTGCAGTTTTGTCGTCTTTCACTTTAAATGCTCAAGCGCTTGGCTGTCAATGTTTTCATCGTTCAACAGCTGGAAAGAAAAAGTGATTCCAAACCATGTCGTTTCTCTGTGCCGTTGTGGTTATAGTTGTGCTGTGGACTCTTAAAATTGTGTCATCATTTACTCTATCAAGTTGTTCTGAACCTGTATGAGTTTCTTTCTTCTTTTGAACATAAATGAAGCTATTTTGAATAATATGGATAACCAAACAGTTTCTGGTCCCCATTGACTTCAATAGTGTTTTTTTTTTATTTATTTTTTTACTATAGCCTACTTTGCAAATCAATAGGGTTTAGAAAATGTTTGGTTATCCACAACACAACAAAACACAACGTTTGAGCTTTCCTCATCATCTTCATGTGATCAGTGAGTGAGTGTCTCTGAATCTCTGAATCATCATGAGTCAATCTCTGCGTGTCTGTCTGGATCATGAGAAACTAGACAATGAAATCACAGACTAGTTAAAATCCTCATTTAATTTGAGTAAGTTGCTATCAAGATGAAACATTGAAATATGTTTAACAGTGAACAATTCATCATTAATTCATCCATTCATTCATAACAGTGTTTCATCTTAAAGATCACACTCCAAGAAAAACCCACCCAAAACTTTAACTGACAAAGAAATGTGATATAATTGTATTGCAATTTCAATCAAGTTTGATAAGCACCATTTTTATCTCCTTAAAACAAAATAACGATGATAAAATAAAATACAATATAAATAAATATGGGAACCTGCCCAATCTGGCAACACTGAGAGTGTGCTCATATTTTCTGAAATAATTTTCAGGTATAATTTAATGGTGGCTAAAGAAACAAATTACATTTACTCAAGTGACTTGAGTAGTGACTTGAGAAGAACAGTTTTTCTTTATATTTTAAATGACTAAATATTGTTTGTTTCATGTAGTAACGATTTACACTATATACTACTATCAGCTTTTGCTTGTTTTTATAGCCTATTGTATTATTTTTTTTTCTAGTTTTTGTTTTACAGTATTTTTACCTCATTGTTCATATTTGTATTTTGTGGAGCCCCTAACGTGCTGGTGGGGACATTTTTGTGCACTTGGAAAAATTATTGAGGCTGTATGTGTTCATCATTTATGCTGTGGGGGAATGTGAATAATGGCAGTAAAACATTTAATTAAATAAAAACACAATTCTTAGAGAATAATGGAAATTAAATAGCCTATAGATCTAGACGCACCCTAGCGGCAGCAACATTTATTTTGCAGCCAGTGTAGTCTAGCAACTCTCCGTTGACTTTCGAGCTGGCAAAACCAAACTCTAGTCAGGCCAATCACATCGTGTATAGAGTCGGTAAGCGGGCTTAACATAATGACGCAGAGTTATGACAGTTCTGCGTGAATTCTCTGCTACTTGAAAACAAAGAATGGCTGCTGACGAACAGCGGTCTTTCGAATCGGCTTTGGCCGCGACTCTGGAGCACTTGGAGTTAAGCTTTTCTTCGAGAAAAGAACAAAGAACGGCACTTAAGTCATTCTTAAAAAAAGATGTGTTCGTAGTTTTGCTGACCAGATACTGCAAAAGTTTAATCTACTAGCTCCGCTGTTGGGAAAATGCTCTGGTTGGATGAAGCGCTGTCCTATTGCGTGCAGAGCGAATTTGAAAGACAGCCGTTTATCCCACCCCTCGGATTGAGCCGTGTCTATGATGAGTTGCCAGACCTAACATCTTGATATAGGTCTGGCTTGTCAGGTGAGAAATTAAATGTACCTGTAAATGGAAATGAAGAAGTTTGCTTGTGTCATGTAAACATCTTACTATGCTTAATCCTGCCATCATGTGGTATTGGGGAAATTTTCTACTTCCTTCTGAAGTCCTAATTTTGAGTTTGTCATGTTCCAGTGCTTTGTTGTTGGCAAGAACAGGAATCATGGAGAACACCAGGTTTATTCTTGCCTTCTTATTGGGAAAATCTCAATAAAGCAATATGTACACATTCACAGCTCTAGAAAGTCAGCTTGTTGGCGAATCTGGAATTTCTGTCAAATACATGCTATTTTAGCTCGGTGTAAAACATACAATATGCTTTAAATGGTTATTCATAAATGTTAATATGCTCTACTATAACGACAGGATAAGCTGATGTAGCGGTTGTGGAAAAACTAATAAAGAACCGCAGTCAAAGCATCAATCGCTCCGTCCAACTCAGAAACTCAGGTATCTAAAGGTTTCCCAGTGGTAAATAAGACTGGGAGTTTTTTACTAGGAAACCCTTATTTATGATAATTCCAACAGTATGTGAAGCATTAGTCCTGATTATTGAATATAATCACATTATTGGTGCATATGTAAACATACTCAGTGATTCAAAGATTTGATGAGGTAATAATAAAACTGTTCAGCAAAATGTATAGTGCATGTCTAACTTGTATGTATGTACAGTATGTATGCATGTATGCATGTATGTACCAAGAGCTCCTGAAAAAAAAACACAACAAAGTTCTCGTCTGTTTGCACACACTTGGCGAATAAAGCTCATTATGATTCTGAACTTCTGTATTGTATAACTTTGCCCAGTGTACAGTGGGGCAAAGCTTCACACAATATGGCTGTTCTTGTTTTTTTGTTTTTTTATTTGTGTGTCATGCATGAGAGTCCTGTGGGCCGGTCATTAGAGACTCGAGGAATCTTGTGAGCAGTTACTCAAGACTTGCAACACTGTAACTCATGTCACACTCACACTCATGCTCCCACCTCAGTATTTCCTTATATTTACATTTACACATTTGGCAGACACTTTTATCCAAAGCGACTTACATTGCGTTTCAAGCTAGACACTTACATTCTTATCAGTCTTTGCTTTCCCTGGGAATCGAACCCATGACCTTGGTTTTGCAAGCGCCAACGCTCTACATTTGAGCCATAGGAAAGCTTATATGTTTAAAGTTGTCAATATCTGCTGAGACCAGCTATGGTTGTAACATGGGGAGAGCTGGTTTCAAAGAATATGTTGAAAGTCAGTGGTGAGGATTTTAACACGCATTCAAAACCATGTTTTTTTGGCACATTCAAAACCAAAGTGTGTGTAAAATGTCACTGGGCCGACCAAGCCTGGTCAACAACATAAGTCCCTTTGATTGAGAATATTCACATATTGACAGCACAAACTCCTGAGTCGAGCAGTAAGTGGATTTGAGTTATGATCTCAGAGAGAGGCATTGTTTTAGGTTGTTATTATGGATTTTCAATAAACCTGTTTTCAAAGCATTTTGCATGGTGTGGCCTCTGTTTTTTGCTTCGTTTGTTTTATTGTTACAATTTATCTGTAAAAAAAATATAGGGCACAGTGTACTGTATTAATTTGATGGAATTTCCCATATTTATTTATTTTTTTGCAGGTGTTTTACCTGTATTTTGAACTTCATTGCGTTGTGTTTTAGGGTGTAACGGTGGTCGCCCAATAATAAAAAATAAAAAAAAATAAAAAAATCGGAGGTGAGATTCGAACCCGGGTCTCCTGCGTGGTAACGCGGAGTCCTAACCGCTAGACCACGGTGTCGATCTTTTTCAATGGTCAGCAACAGTGTTACAACGACCCTCAGTCCCAAAGCCTCAAAAAAAAAAAAAACGCCAGACAAGTATACACCTGCCACAAAGATTTATATTATCGTCCCGGATAGCTATACCAACCACCCGTTACATACAAAAAAACAAAACTGCATAAGAAATGATATACACCTTTCTTTAATAAGCTTAACAAGTCAATCTTTTATCAACACAATTTACTAAAAAAAAATAGTAGAAGAATAAACAAACAAAAAAAACAATCAACACTCTTTAAATCACTGTAGCAATATATCTTCAAGTTCAAAAAATAGAGAGAAAGAAAAGAAAAAAAAAAAACAAGAGAAAAAACTAGCACTCGTTAAATCTGCGGCACTGAGTGCTGTGTATGTGTGTGTGTGTGTGTGTGTGTGTGTGTGTGTGTACAAATTAATTTGGGGTTTGAGAATATAACAACACTGACCAAATTGGCAGCACGGGTGGTCAAGAGTGACTCGGGAACATCGGCAGCGTCAGCCCGTCTTGCTCCTATCTTTGTCCCTGCTCCACCAAGCCACCGGTTTAGGAGTACGGTGCAAAACTCCAGTCCGATTTAAAACTTGAAATGGCCAAAGGACACATCCGCTAGCACGAGGCTAACCAAGCAGCACAACCTCCTCTCCACGATACCCGAAAACACACTCTTCTCTCACGAAATCCACCCGCAATGACTGCCTCCAACGGGAAAGTAGCGCACAAAACTCTTCCGTTGAACATGACCGCCCTATACTCTTTAAATCATGCCCCTATATACTCATTTCCGTTAATTTTCCTCTCCTCCAATCCTGCCAGTTTATAGTTTTGGGAGGAGGTGTCAGAAAATGAAAGTACTTAAAGGGGCAGTACAAAAGAAAATATCTGTATTGCTACACTCTCCCCCCCTGACTGAAACAACCCATGGTTGTTAAGAGAAAAGAATCAAAAACCCAAAAACTCCTCCTCATCTGAGGTTTCTTGAAAGAGGTTCTGAAGTTTCCTCTTCGCCTGGTCCTGCAACTCCTCAGCTGTTGGAAAATACATTTTAAGATTGCACACATGTGCAGTGCGCACATCTTCTCCAGTGGCCTCCAACGCTATGCGGTAATTCAAAGGTCCCAGGTTTTTCAGAATCCGGTAGGGCCCTTTCCATTTAGGTGCCAATTTCGCACTAAACTTGCGTTGTGCACTGGACTGAGGAAAGTTTCGAACCCATACCCGGTCTTTGATTTTGAAAGTGATGTCTTGTCTTTTTTTGTTATAGTTCCGGAGTTGTCGATGTTGGGCTTTTCTGCTGCTCTCTCTAGCTTGAGATTGCAGTTGTTGTATGTGACAAACCACATCATAAGAGGAAGCGTCAGGAGTGAGATTTGGACCGTGAAGTATTTTATCCATTGGTCCATGCAGTTTCCTTCCGAGCTGTAATTCTGCAGGGGTTACTCCAATGGTCTCCTGGATGGCAGAATTCATGGCAAATCGCAACTCCGATAAGAACTGATCCCATTTTGTGTGGTTGTCATCCACATATGCCGCAATCATGTTTTTAAGAGTTCTGTTCACACGTTCAGTCATGTTAGTCTGAGGATGATATGCGGTGGTTAACTTGTGGGTAACTCTCCATTTTTCACATACTTCTCTGAACACAGATGAGATGAATTGACTGCCCCTATCAGAAAGAATGAAGTCTGGAACTCCCCACCGGGTTAAGATTTCTTTTCTTAGAATTGTTGCAACACTCTGAGCAGTGGCGTGACGCATGGGGAAAAACTCAACCCATCGGGTGTAATAATCAACGAAAACCAGCAAGTACTCATTTTGCTGTGTACTCCGAGGTAGTGGGCCCATAATATCAACTCCCAGCATTTCATTTGGACGGGTGGTGGTAATTGATTGGAGTTTCCCTGCAGGTTTCTGGTTATCATGCCTGAGGGTTTGGCATGTCACACAACTCCTGACATGATGTTTCACATTAGTCCACATTCCTGGCCAAAACGCTACTTCTTGGAGCCGTTTATAGGTTTTATAGATTCCTCGATGGCCACTTAGGGGGTGAGAATGATAATGCTGTAGGAGTGTCGGCCTGAGACTGCTGGGAACATACACCCTATAGTGTATTTGCTCATTCGCTAGGTAAGTTTTGTGATACAACTTATCCTCTACCACTTCATATTGGTCCATTTGTGGACTTTGTTTTTCTGCTACTGCCTGTAATAGCTTTGTTATTTCACAGTCTTTATGCTGTTCCTCCCACAGGACAACATCTGACACTGGAAGCTCTGGGTGTTGGTCTGTCTTTTGCTGGTTGTAAAGGGTGCAACATGCTGTGATGGGAGGACTTGCTGTAGTGGAAGACCTGGACAAAGCATCAGGGGCTACGTTTAATTTCCCTTTACGGTATTCAATGATGAAGTTGAATTTTTGCAGTCTCAGGACCCATCGGATTAGGCGGCTGTTGGTTTTGGTGGATCCCATGACCCATTGCAGAGCGGAATGGTCCGTGACAACAGTGAAAAGTTTATGTTCGAGATAATGTTGCCACTTTTCCAAGGCCCACACGACTGCCAGACACTCTTTTTCTGTTGCCGTGTAGTTGATTTCTGCCCCAGTTAAGGCTCGGCTGGCGTAAGCAATAACCTCCTCTCTACCTAGATCTTTCCGCTGTGTGAGAATAGCACCCAGTCCTGTGTCGCTGGCATCTGTATATACGATGAATGGGACTCGAAGATCAGGGTGGCCGAGAATGGGGGGCGACGAGAGGCATGCTTTTAACTGGTCAAACGCTTGTTGACACAGCGTCGTCCATTTAAACCCTTGTCCTTTTTTTTTCATTGAATTTAGGGGCTCAGCAATTTTAGAAAAATTGGGCACAAACCGGTGGTACCATCCAGATAAGCCCAGGAACCTCTGAACTTCCTTCAAGTTGCAAGGGACAGGAAAGGTGCGAATGGCCTCAACTTTACTTGGATCAGCCGTGATACCTTTTGTGCTCACCACATGACCCAGAAAAGTGATTTCTGAGAGACAAAACTTGCACTTTTTCAAGTTAATAGTCAAACCCGCCGTTTCCAGCCTGTGGAGGACAGTCTGAAGGTCACAGAAATGTTGGTTCACGGTGGGAGAATAAATGATGATGTCATCAATGTAAACAAAACATATTTGACTTCTTAGCTCCCCCAGGACTGTCTCCATCAGCCTCTGGAAGGTTGCAGGTGCATTTTTTAAACCAAAAGGCATAACGTTGAAGTGATATAGACCTGCAGGCACGATAAAAGCAGTCTTGGCTTTACTATCAGGGTCCATTGACACTTGCCAATACCCGCTGTTGAGGTCTATGGTAGAGAAAATGGATGCCCCAGTAAATGGATGCCCCAGCATTTCATTTGGACGGGTGGTGGTAATTGATTGGAGTTTCCCTGCAGGTTTCTGGTTATCATGCCTGAGGGTTTGGCATGTCACACAACTCCTGACATGATGTTTCACATTAGTCCACATTCCTGGCCAAAACGCTACTTCTTGGAGCCGTTTATAGGTTTTATAGATTCCTCGATGGCCACTTAGGGGGTGAGAATGATAATGCTGTAGGAGTGTCGGCCTGAGACTGCTGGGAACATACACCCTATAGTGTATTTGCTCATTCGCTAGGTAAGTTTTGTGATACAACTTATCCTCTACCACTTCATATTGGTCCATTTGTGGACTTTGTTTTTCTGCTACTGCCTGTAATAGCTTTGTTATTTCACAGTCTTTATGCTGTTCCTCCCACAGGACAACATCTGACACTGGAAGCTCTGGGTGTTGGTCTGTCTTTTGCTGGTTGTAAAGGGTGCAACATGCTGTGATGGGAGGACTTGCTGTAGTGGAAGACCTGGACAAAGCATCAGGGGCTACGTTTAATTTCCCTTTACGGTATTCAATGATGAAGTTGAATTTTTGCAGTCTCAGGACCCATCGGATTAGGCGGCTGTTGGTTTTGGTGGATCCCATGACCCATTGCAGAGCGGAATGGTCCGTGACAACAGTGAAAAGTTTATGTTCGAGATAATGTTGCCACTTTTCCAAGGCCCACACGACTGCCAGACACTCTTTTTCTGTTGCCGTGTAGTTGATTTCTGCCCCAGTTAAGGCTCGGCTGGCGTAAGCAATAACCTCCTCTCTACCTAGATCTTTCCGCTGTGTGAGAATAGCACCCAGTCCTGTGTCGCTGGCATCTGTATATACGATGAATGGGACTCGAAGATCAGGGTGGCCGAGAATGGGGGGCGACGAGAGGCATGCTTTTAACTGGTCAAACGCTTGTTGACACAGCGTCGTCCATTTAAACCCTTGTCCTTTTTTTTTCATTGAATTTAGGGGCTCAGCAATTTTAGAAAAATTGGGCACAAACCGGTGGTACCATCCAGATAAGCCCAGGAACCTCTGAACTTCCTTCAAGTTGCAAGGGACAGGAAAGGTGCGAATGGCCTCAACTTTACTTGGATCAGCCGTGATACCTTTTGTGCTCACCACATGACCCAGAAAAGTGATTTCTGAGAGACAAAACTTGCACTTTTTCAAGTTAATAGTCAAACCCGCCGTTTCCAGCCTGTGGAGGACAGTCTGAAGGTCACAGAAATGTTGGTTCACGGTGGGAGAATAAATGATGATGTCATCAATGTAAACAAAACATATTTGACTTCTTAGCTCCCCCAGGACTGTCTCCATCAGCCTCTGGAAGGTTGCAGGTGCATTTTTTAAACCAAAAGGCATAACGTTGAAGTGATATAGACCTGCAGGCACGATAAAAGCAGTCTTGGCTTTACTATCAGGGTCCATTGACACTTGCCAATACCCGCTGTTGAGGTCTATGGTAGAGAAAATGGATGCCCCAGAGAGTGATTCTAGGATCTCTGTGATATTTGGAAGGGGATAAGCGTCATTTTCTGTAGTTGCATTGACTTTACGGTAGTCTACACAGAACCTTAATTTTCCATTTTTCTTTGGAACAAGGACTACTGGTGAGGCCCAACCAGAATGTGATGGCTCCACAATTCCTTCTTTCAACATCACCTCCAATTGTTCCTCCATTGCCTGCTGTTTTACAGGGGACAACCGATAGGGCCGCTGCTTGATAGGTACCTGACAGGTGGTGTAAATGCGATGTTTCAGGACATCCGTTCGTCCAGTTTGGTGAGTACATACTCGTGGGTTACTTTCTAGGATCTGAAGTAGCTGCTGCTTTTCATCCAAGGGTAGATGTGCTTTACTTACAGCATCCATAATTAGTGTTGCATCATCCACACTGTCAGTTTGTAGCATGGTCAAAAAAGGTTGGGGGAGGAGGAACAGCACTTAACAGTGACAAGTTTAGTTTGCTTTTGTTGCTTCTTTTTTCCTCCTTCTTGGTTGGCGAGTTAACAAGGGGTTCACTGGCATTTCCAGGTTGAAATGGATATTCTTCAGCAAGGTCAGACTTGAAGGAATATTTGTGTTCACTGACATTAATCTGCAGGCCACTGAAAAAGATAAAGTCCAGACCCAGGACGATGGCATAAGCAAGGGCTTGAGAAGGGAGGACAACAGCAGGTAATGTAATAGCTTTACCATGTAGATAACTAGTGGTGTTTATCCATCCTAAAGGACTCTCACCTTTGCCATTGGCCAGATAGAGAGGACCACAAGACCATGGTTGTAATTGGTCCTGGATGGCAAGCTGCTTCATAAGATTTTCATGAATTAACGTGTAACTTGCTCCAGTATCCATGATGGCTTTCCCCATCCAAAATCCAATGCGGATTGGGACTACTAATTGCTGTGGTATGGTCATGGATGCAATTGATCTTGAAGTGTTTGAGATACTCTGGATTTCTGCTTGTGACTGGGATGTTCCAGAGGCTGCTACAGTGTTATTGGAAGGCCGTCCCCCTGATTTTGCAGAGTGGTGAGAATACTTTCCACGGGGGAACTGTTGTTGACCAGAAGACTGATGAGATGGATGTACATACAGTGGGCAATTTCCTGGAGGATGTGGTCCATTACATCTCCAACACTGTACCGGTGGTTTCTCAGCAGGTCGGTTGGGTTGGGTCACTTGGTGTTTTTGTGAATTGGCTTGTTGTTTAAGGCCCACACGCCCTTCATACCGAAGCTGTTCTTCGAAATCCTTTTCCAGTTGGTGTCCGAGTTTAACCAAATCTTCGACAGTGTTCACCCGACTTCGCAGCTGACTTGCCAGGTAAGGCTTGATATTTTTTAGGATCATTTTGACAATCTCGTTTTCTGTTAGAGTGGTCTTCCATCTTTTGCACAGTGCACGATAAGTGAATGCAAAGTCTCTAACTGATTCTCTCTCCCCTTGGACTCTAGTACGGACCCGTTCAGCCAGCTCATCCTCATAGTCCTCGGACAGGAAAGCAGAGAGGAACGAGGTCTCAAATTCCTTCCAAGTGGTTATATTAAAACTACTTACTTCCCACCAGTCACGTGCAGTGCCATGCAATACTGTGCGGAAGGTAGCCAGGAGGTCTGCATCTGTCAAAGGATGTAGGGCCAGAAAATCTTGACACTTGGTCAAGTACAATAGGGGGTCAATATCATCTGTAGGCCGCCCAAAAGTGGGAAAAGTTAATTTAATATGGTCACTTTTTACAATAGGGGTCGATAGAGGGGTTGATATAGCCTCTGGTGCTTGGGGTGTTGGGAGTGTAGTACTCAGAACTTGAGCTGTTGTTTCTTTCATTTGGGGTTCAACAGTTTTCTTATTGTACACTTGGAAATCATTTCGCAGCTCGGCTACACATATACGACATTTGTCAATTTGTGTTTCACATTGCTGAAGATTTGTGGTTACATTATCAAGGCCACCCAGAAGTGTGTGTTGGATTGCTTGTATATCCTGTTGTACCTCCACCCGTAACCGTTCCACCTGATCCCGAACTGCAGAAGTGATAGTTGATTCCATTTTCTGAATTTCTTTAGAGAACATCAGTTTCACAGCCTTAACCAATTGATCGGTCTCAGCTGCTTCTTGTTGTTTAGATGCAGTCAGTAGGGTGAGAACCTGTTGCTTGTTGGTCTCCACCTTGGCTGAAAGATCGTTGATCTGGCTTTCACGATGGGAAGAGGAGGCCTTCAGTACCTGGGTAATCTCATTTACAGTTCTCTCCTGGTTTTTCATGAATTCCCTCAGATTGTCCCAGTTACCTTGTACCTGAGCAGTGAAATGGTGAATTTCCCTCCCAGGGGTTGGAAGGATGCCGGGCAGGGCATGCTGATCCATTGAGGAAAGAGATGCAACATCAGAGGACGTACAAAGCTGCATGTTATCAGATTCTGGGGCCCAAGTTAGGGGTTGTACTGATGTGCTGCCTTCTAGAGCAGGGGAGAGCATCCGCACCTGGGTTCCCGGATAGGGGAAACTATATGGAGTGGAAATGTTGGGTACATCCGGTTCATCAATGTCCACATAAGTGGAGTATGGGGGAGGGGTAGTGGCCATGTCTGGTAATGTTTGGCTGTATTGTAAATGTTGGGAAATAAATAAATGAAAGCTTTTTTCTCAATAGTCAATTTAGAACATTTTCCCCAAACACCATCAAAAAAAAAAAAAAGGAGAAAACCCACCAAATACATATTCAAAAGCAGACAACACCAATTGACAAAGATTATTCAAGTACGTGTCACACTTTTCAAAAACACAACATTTAAAAGGTTCAGTTATTCATCAATTAACCAGCCATTCAAAAGTTCAGGGGTTCACTTGCTCACAGTTCACACATTTTACAAAGTTCAGTGTCACAAATTTCAAGTGTTCATATTTAGTTCATGTCCCTGTTCGGGCGCCACTTCTGTAACGGTGGTCGCCCAATAATAAAAAATAAAAAAAAATAAAAAAATCCGAGGTGAGATTCAAACCCGGGTCTCCTGCGTGGTAACGCAGAGTCCTAACCGCTAGACCACGGTGTCGATCTTTTTCAATGGTCAGCAACAGTGTTACAACGACTCTCAGTCCCAAAGCCTCAAAAAAAAAAAACAATCATTAATGTTCGGGCGCCAGACAAGTATACACCTGCCACAAAGATTTATATTATCGTCCCGGATAGCTATACCAACCACCCGTTACATACAAAAAAACAAAACTGCATAAGAAATGATATACACCTTTCTTTAATAAGCTTAACAAGTCAATCTTTTATCAACACAATTTACTAAAAAAAAATAGTAGAAGAATAAACAAACAAAAAAAACAATCAACACTCTTTAAATCACTGTAGCAATATATCTTCAAGTTCAAAAAATAGAGAGAAAGAAAAGAAAAAAAAAAAACAAGAGAAAAAACTAGCACTCGTTAAATCTGCGGCACTGAGTGCTGTGTATGTGTGTGTGTGTGTGTGTGTGTGTGTGTGTGTGTGTGTGTACAAATTAATTTGGGGTTTGAGAATATAACAACACTGACCAAATTGGCAGCACGGGTGGTCAAGAGTGACTCGGGAACATCGGCAGCGTCAGCCCGTCTTGCTCCTATCTTTGTCCCTGCTCCACCAAGCCACCGGTTTAGGAGTACGGTGCAAAACTCCAGTCCGATTTAAAACTTGAAATGGCCAAAGGACACATCCGCTAGCACGAGGCTAACCAAGCAGCACAACCTCCTCTCCACGATACCCGAAAACACACTCTTCTCTCACGAAATCCACCCGCAATGACTGCCTCCAACGGGAAAGTAGCGCACAAAACTCTTCCGTTGAACATGACCGCCCTATACTCTTTAAATCATGCCCCTATATACTCATTTCCGTTAATTTTCCTCTCCTCCAATCCTGCCAGTTTATAGTTTTGGGAGGAGGTGTCAGAAAATGAAAGTACTTAAAGGGGCAGTACAAAAGAAAATATCTGTATTGCTACAAGGGTTAATGGAAATGTCCGGGTAATTTTACTGTTTTTAATTTAATTTAATTTAATTTAATTTAATTTAATTTAATTTAATTTAATTTAATTTAATTGTTATCTCACAGATTTCTTTTTTACAGTGTGTATCCAGTATTCAGTGAGTATTGAATCTTCTCTTCTGATTAGCTTCAGTTCAGGGGTCAGTGGCACTGATGAGCTGCTGACTCAATCTGCAAACTGAAAAAGCCAGAGTCCTGTTCCTGTTGCCTGAAGCTAGTTGAACAAACTCAGATTTAGATCAGGTTCACAATACTCGATATAAACATGCAGCGAACAGCCAATCACACGGAACATGGACAGCGTCAGTTTGATTCATGCAATTCACTTTCTTCTGAGAATCAAGAGACCATTAGGAAAAAAAGAAAATAAGTGAAATGCATTTACATGGCAGGAATAAACACTGCTTCTGCAGAGAGAGTTTGTGAAGGCAGATGAAGAACATATCTGACTATAACAATGCATGTGAATCAAATAAATAATCTATATAGTTTCACAAAGAGCACAAAAGAATAAGCTTAATCTGTTTAAAGGCTTATATATTAAAGTTTATATTCATATTTATATTAGTTTAAAAGCAAAGTTTAATATAAATTGTAAATGAATATAATAATTATAAGAATATATTATGTATTATGTATTATACCTAACTATAATTCACATAATATAAATATAATAAATAATTGGCAGCAAAAGATGAGCAATTTTGTGTCTTTCACTATAAACCGCTGTAATTTGGAGCGAGAGGTGCAGGGGGAGGGGCTTTATGGCATCGGATAGTAAATGTCACTTTCCTCACAGCTGATTGGCCCAGTTTTGGTCTGCGATGTCTAACCCAGAATAAAACCTGGTCCAGAGCAAGTTAGCCGTGTAGCGTATGATACCATGATGATGAAACCCACTAAACACCAATCTACCTTCTTGAGCCCAAAACAACATTTGCTCAAACTAATGTCAACTTACAAACTGAAACCAGTTTCATGAAAAAGGCCACAAAAAGATTTCAGAACCTGCTATAGACTTGCACAGTGAAACTAAACCAAAACAGAAGAATATATATTATTATTTTGTTTAGTTTTGGTTCTGTTTCCTATTCTGAGATCCCAGTGCTTGTTTTCCATAGTTTCTAATTGATCTGTTGTACGATGATACAAAGCCTGTGTATAGTTTAAGCTTTCAGTTTATTCAGTTGTTTGTTCATTCTCGTTCATGTTGTTGTTTTAGTGTGGATTTCTTGAGTGATCTTTAAGTCTATTAAATACTACAAATCTACTTGTGCCGTGAACTTTATTACAGCCACACAGAACTGTTTCAGCACTACACTTTCTAAATGATTATATCAGCTAAACAACTTTCGAAAGGGAACAAATGTATCTGTATGGATCAAGAGAAATACAATTTTTTTTTGTGTGTACTGATGTGTATATATTGTCTACACACACACAGTATGGCTATACATATATAGCGGAGGATGAGCCAAAAGAGTCACGGCACCTTCACCTTCACCTTCAGTCAGTCGGTCCGTCGCTGCACACAAATACACACTTTAAGTATCTTTCGTTTCATGCATGTGTTTGTGTGAATCTTCACACACTCTTCAGCTCTGAGGAATAGATGGTAAACAGGTGGTTTTGTGTGAAATACGTTGTTCCTTATTTTTTACAGAAGTGATGCGTTCCTCTTATGGCAAAAACAGCATAACCAGAAAAACCATAGTCTAACCATATTTGTATGCAACACAATACAGTATTCTGTCAATTACAGTAATGAAAAAAAAATTATGAAGCATCCTCTGCTGCTTCGGCCAGATGTTATTACAGTATATACAGTACTATAGTTTTTCAGCTCTCTCTCCATAAGCATTCATTTTCTAAAGCACAATCACCTGTGCCTCTCTTTATATTATCCTATCAGTTTTGCTGCAGTTCACATGTGTTTTACTCGAGTTCACATCGTGATGCTTACATTCATTATATTATGTGTTTGTGTTTTATGAATGAGATAATTTGTAAAATTAAGACTTTTTTGTGTAGTTTTGAAGAAATCATTCAAGAAAATTGGAATGTGTGTGAAATCAGGTGAAATGTGTTAAACGTTTTGAGAAATGTGTCTTTGTTTCTTGAACTGAATGAATGGTTTGGGAACTGAATAAAGTGTGTTAGCAATAAAAAAATAAAATAAAAACGGTAAAAAAAAAAAATCACAATCCACTTAAAACCAAGCATCATACCAAAAAAGCTCATGTATCCATTTATTTAAAACATATATCACTCTAAAGGAGTGCTTTACTTTTCCTTACAAAGTTCATTTTATTAAGTATACTTTATTAATATCTACTCGTAGTATACTTGTAAGTGTATTTCTGTAGTTCAATACTACTTCGGACTAAAATGGCCCACTTTTTAGTGTACAGTATAAAATAATAATTTTAAGTATACTTTAAGTGTAACAGTGGTAAACTTTGAGTACACTAGTTTACAACTAAGTTTTTCGTTTGTACTGCAACTATACTACAAGTGAACTTATACTGTAGGTATATTGATAGTTTATTACTCAAGCTACTTGTAGCACATTTTTTAGTTTTATGAAAGTCACTATTGGCCGACACTGGTCAGGTGTATGATACATGACGTGCAACACAGACGCGCTACGCTATTACAAAAAGTATTCTCGTCGCTTTATAAACTTAAGATTGAGCCACTGGAGTCACTTGGACTATATTAACAATGTCTTTAGTACATTTTCTGGGCCAGCTAGTTATAGTGTCCATAAGCCTATGGAGGAGTGATCCAGCACTCAGATTTCATCAAAAAATGTCTTAATTTGTGTTGCAAAGATGAACGAAAGTCTTATGGGGTTGGAACAACATGAGGGGGAGTAATTACTGACAGAATTTTCATTTTTGGCTGAACTAACCCTTTAATTTACCCCACCCCACACAACGCTAGTGTATGATATTGGTGTTATCATGACAATTAACCGCATTTAATACTTGTAGCTACCTTAACCTGACTGTATTTTAACACAGTTATAGTTTATTGTATTGTTATTTTTGTTTGTGTATTTTTTTTATATTTAATATTTGATATAAATACAATAATATTTAAAAAAAATGTATATGTAATTTTTTACAGGCCAAGCATATATACAGGCCTATAGGGTGCGTAAACAAATTTATTAGGAAAATAATAATAAATCAGCTCCATTGCAGATTCCAAGTGATGATACACAGGTATGGTACAACAGCTTTAGGGTGTTCCATTTAAACACATTGCAAGGGTTCCGCCAGTAGTGCGCACTTATGCAACGTTAGCAATGACGAGTGAACTAAACTAAGCTGGCGAGGGAAGGGCATACAAACTGGACTGCAGCCCTAGTTTAGATTTATTTTATTATAGCATAGTATACTTGTATTTATTTAAGTGAATCATACTTAATTTACTATTTATATATTATTTTTGCACTTTAATTATACCCACTTTTTTTTTTTCAATATAATTTTACCATCACAAAAAGCTGAGAAAATCCAATTTTTGTCAAAGATTCAGAATGATGATCAAAACACAGATGGAGTAGATCGAGTCCATCAACATCAGTAACATTAGGCAGATTTGATTTATATGCTGATGAATGTTGATGATCGCGTTACAGTGAAAACATGAATTGATGGAAAATCCCCTCCATGCTGGAGAAGTTTTCCACTGAAATCCCCCCAATGGTGGGGGAAAGTAAAGTACATTTGAAGTAAATTCCTGTGTGCATTACCAGTGGACTACACAAAAATTCACATACTCAGAATTAGGAATATATATTTTCTTTATAAACCAATATTTTAAAACGATGTTAGTTTATAAGACAGTATGTTAAACTGTAAAAAAAGAAAAAAAAGAAAAGTATTTTAAAGGCACAATATGTAAGATTCTTCATTTAAAATATCCAAAAACCACTAGAACTATGTTGAATATTTTGTTGACTTGTGTATCCCACAATTTATCAACAAAAAACGAATCATTGATATACTATAGCTCAACACGGTTAGTCTTATTGTTTTCTTGATTTACCGTGAGCCACATGTTTGTATCTCAGAGACAACCCTGTTTTGTCAAGTGACTAACAGCATAATCAGAAAGAGCTTTATTTGTAGGAGCAGTAATGCAGCATTTTCTCCACCACACAGTGAGACATCTTCTGCTGAGAGGCAGCCTTTCCCTTCTGCTGGCCTCCATAACAGACGAAGAGCTGGTCTGAGGTCCTGAAGTTCCGCGTAACAGACGAAGAGCTGGTCTGAGGTCCTGAAGTTCTGCGTAACAGACGAAGAGCTGGTCTGAGGTCCTGAAGTTCTGCATAACAGACAAAGAGCTGGTCTGAGGTCCTGAAGTTCTGCGTAACAGACGAAGAGCTGGTCTGAGGTCCTGAAGTTCTGCGTAACAGACGAAGAGCTGGTCTGAGGTCCTGAAGTTCTGCGTAACAGACGAAGAGCTGGTCTGAGGTCCTGAAGTTCTGCGTAACAGACAAAGAGCTGGTCTGAGGTCCTGAAGTTCTGCGTAACAGACGAAGAGCTGGTCTGAGGTCCTGAAGTTCTGCGTAACAGACAAAGAGCTGGTCTGAGGTCCTGAAGTTCTGCGTAACAGACGAAGAGCTGGTCTGAGGTCCTGAAGTTCTGCGTAACAGACAAAGAGCTGGTCTGAGGTCCTGAAGTTCTGCGTAACAGACGAAGAGCTGGTCTGAGGTCCTGAAGTTCTGCGTAACAGACAAAGAGCTGGTCTGAGGTCCTGAAGTTCTGCGTAACAGACGAAGAGCTGGTCTGAGGTCCTGAAGTTCTGCGTAACAGACGAAGAGCTGGTCTGAGGTCCTGAAGTTCTGCGTAACAGACGAAGAGCTGGTCTGAGGTCCTGAAGTTCTGCGTAACAGACGAAGAGCTGGTCTGAGGTCCTGAAGTTCTGCATAACAGACAAAGAGCTGGTCTGAGGTCCTGAAGTTCTGTGTAACAGACGAAGAGCTGGTCTGAGGTCCTGAAGTTCTGTGTAACAGATGAAGAGCTGGTCTGAGGTCCTGAAGATAATGCCCTTTTCACAAGATATAAAATAAGTCTCTGAGTGTGTGAAGATTTAGCTCAAAATACCCCACAGATATTTTTATATAGCATGTTAAAGTTGTCACTTTTTGAGGGTGAGCAAAAACGCACCGTTTTGTGTCTTTTCCTTTAAATGCAAATGAGCTGCTGCTCCTGTCACAGAGGGCAGAGCTTCAAGAGCTCGTGTCCTTTTACCTCACACACACATGCACTGGAAATTTCAAAAACTTTTAGCCTTTTATGTTCAAACCAGAGTCAGAAAGATGGAGAGACTCAAGAAGAAGTGACAACATGTAGAAGCAACAGGACATTTCTGAATGGTTAGTTGATGAATTTATGTAGCTTGTGTGTAGTTATCTTCTAGTCATATGAAGATATGATTGGCATATTCTGTCATGATAATCTATAAATCGTGTTGCGGGGGTGGGGTTTATGTAAATTTTAGGGTTGGTGATGTCACTAACCCGGGAGGAATGTCATGTAGTCTCTACCAGCCGTTTGTTGTAGTCCTTAAAAAACTATTTCTTTAAAAGCAAATATCTCCCTTTGCTTTGAACTTTGAGTGTTGTAACTTTGCAGATGTTGTTTATGCTCAAACAGCAACATTACACACTAACTAAAGTTAGAAAAGTCAAATCATATCCCTCCCCCCTTTTAGTTTTTTTTTTTTGTGGCACATACATGAAAATGCACATTCCGAACTTAAACGGTTGTAATATAAGAATGCTTTGGAATATAGACATAAGATTCTTGTTTTAAAGATTTAAAGATTCTTGTTTTAAAGAAGACATTTGGCAGATTTTTGTATAAGACAAAAAAAAAAAAAAAAAAAAAACAGAGTAAAATTTACATAAGTAAAACATTTATTTTTGCTATGGTTAAATAAATGTTCAGTGATATCTTCCAAAGATTTCTGAATTTTGGCGCCATATAGTGTTGATATGGCAACTAGTATGTTTTGTCATGCTGGCATAGAAGTATTTAAACCATGTGTGTTACAACTAGCCCCGCGTTAGTGTGTGTCCCGCTCTCCTCTATTGTATATAGTGCTCAGTTCACAGATGTATGAAGCATACAGTGCCCTCCACAATTATTGAACCCCCTGGTAAATATGATCAAAATTGGCTGTAAAAAATAAATCTGCATCGATTATCCTTGTGATCTTTCATTCAAAAAATGTGCAAAAATCTAACCTTTCATTGAAGTAAAAGAATTGAAAGTGGGGGGAAAATCACATTATGAAATAAATGTTTTTCTCCAAAACACGTTGGCCACAATTATTGAAACCCTTTTATTAAATACTTTTTGCAATCTCCTTTTGCCAAGATAACAGCTCTGAGTCTTCTCCTATAATGCCTGATGAGTTTGGAGAATAACTGACAAGAGATCAGAGACCATTCCTCCATACAGAATCTCTCCAGATCCTTCAGATTCCCAGATCCATGTTGGTGCTTCTCCTCTTCAGTTCAGCCCACTCATCAGGTCAGGGGACTGGGATGGTCATGGCAGAAGCTTCATTTTGTGCTCCACAACAAATTTTTGTTTTGATTTTGATGTTTGTTTTGGATCGTTGTCCTGATGGAAGATCCAACCACGGCCCATTATAAGATTTCTAGCAGAAGGCGTCAGGTTTTGATTTTTTATCTGTTGATATTTGATAGAATCCATAATACCATGTATCTGAACAAGAAGTCCAGGACCTCCAGCAGAAAAATATGCCCACAACATTAAAGATCCACTGGTATATTAAATTGTACACATGGGGTACTTTTTATCCTTGTGTTCACCAAACCCATCTAGTGTGTTTGCTGCCAAAAAGCTCTGTTTTAGTCTCATCTGACCACAGAACCCTGTGTTGTTTGAAGATCCAGTCGTGTCTGACAATTAAATTTGCTGGAATTTGTTTTTGGATGAGCGAGGAGTTTTTTTTTAAAACCCTCCCAAACAACATGTGGGGATGTAGGGGTTGTTTGATAATTTTTTTTTTAGGCTTTCTGACCCTAAGACTCAACTAATCTCTGCAATTCTCCATCTGTGATCCTTGGAGAGTCTTTGGCCACTCAAACTTTCATACTCGCCGTGCATTAAGACAGTATAGACACACGTCCTTTTCCTGGCAGATTCATAACATCTTTAGTTGGTTATAACTTCTTAATTATTGCCCTGATGGTCAAAATGGGGATTTTCAATTCTTTAGCTATTGTCTTACAGCCACTTTCTAGTTTGTGATGCTCAACAATCTTTTGCTACGCATCAGAACTATATTCTTTGGTTTTACTCATTGTGATGGATGATTAAGGGGATTTGGCCTTTGTGTTTCCTCATATTTAAACTCCTGTGAAACACGAAGTCATAGCTGGACAGTTTCATGTTCCTAGTCCCCCTGGTGTACTAAAAAAGGTAAATATTAATGGGAATATCCTTCAGAGATATTTTACTCGTAAAAAATTCTAGGGGTTTCAATAATTGTGGCCAACATGTTTTGGAGAAAAACATTTATTTCATAATGTGATTTCCCCCCACTTTCAATTCTTTTACTTCAATGAAAGGTTAGAATTTTGCACATTTTTTGAATGAAAAATCACAAGGATAATCGATGCAGATTTATTTTTTACAGCCAATTTTGATCATATTTACCAGGGGGTTCAATAATTGTGGAGGGCACTGTAAATGCTGTAGAGAACAGGTCATGATATGCTGCATATTTCAATGAAAACACTTGCTTTTATGACTTAATGTTTCATGATTTTTAACAATTTTCTTATTTTATTTTCTGGGCCTCTGGTAAGAACACTTTACACTGTTTAACTGTATCAAACACACACAATTGAAAGAAAAGCAGGGTTTACAAAGTTGAATTGACTTACAATAAAAGCTACACCCATGAGTACAGAAAAAACTAAACTTTGTGTTAGGATGTTCAAACCTTCAATAAAAAAACAGAACGTTTTTGAAATGAAAGCAGCAGAACGTGACTTTCATAATGCTTTCTAAAAATAATAGCAAAATATTTTTGGATGATATATGAAACACTCAAACATGTTATGGGTCATACGCTCACATATTGTTTGTCAAAATATAGAATTATGATCATCTTATGATCTTACGGAGGGACAGACAACAATATGAGGTTCATTGAAAAAGTTATAATATGATTAATGTAATCTAAAAATATGTTGCTGTTGTCTGCACTGATTCAGACTATAGATTATATATAGTCTCAGCCAAACAATGCATTGTTGACAGGTCAGAAATATTTTGATCTTTTGTGTGTTTTTCATCCTTAAAGACACGCTTACTTGTATAAGAAATAACTGAATTTAACATACAGAAGAGTTTTGTGTGAATGATGGATAGATGCACTTTTATGATGGATAGATGCACTTTTATTTTATTTTTTATTTTTATTTTTATTTTATTTATTTTTTTATTTTAATGTTTTGTTTCGAACATATTACAAATAAACAAAGAAAATACAATATAACATATATAAGTTGTAAACAAAACAACAAAATAAAACAAAACAAACAAAGTATTTATCCATAATATTTGAATAAATAACTAATATGTTCGAAAAGGAGCAGGAGGAAGCCAAACTTATTACTTCCCACCCCTGGTTTCAATGCTCATAATTACTTAAACACTTATTTACACCATTTCTTTACAAACCTAAACCAAACACCCCAAAAACAATGAAAACAGAAACACAACAGCCAAACATAATAATTTATTGTGCAACCCAGCACATTATAATCACCTATCCCTTTACAGTCTGTATGATATCCCCGCCCAACATTACCTATCTTCATCCCTGTATCCTTTTATTAGCATGTTTCTATACAATGTTTTAAACTTATATATATCTGTACTGTTTTTTAGCTCCAACTCTAAACCATTCCACAAACTCACCCCACATACCGTTATGCACATGCTTTTCATATTTGTTCTGACTTTGATTTTTTTTTTTATTATATTCCCCTCTTAAGTTATACCCACCCTGCCTATCCATAAACATTTTTTGCATATTTCCTGGAAGTAAATTATTTCTTGCTTTGTACAAAATTTGTGCAGTCTTGAATTTAACCAAATCAATAAACTTTAATATATGTGATTTAAAAAACAATAGATTGGTATGTTCAAGGTATCCTGTATCATTAATAATTCTTATAACTTTTTTTTTGTAATGTGCATAATGGCTGTAGGTTGGTTTTGTAGGTATTACCCCATATCTCCACACAGTAACTTAAATACGGTAAAATGAGAGTACTGTAAAGTATATTTATGATTTATGATATGAAATATGAAAGATTTATGATCTAAAATATGCCTTGATTTCACAAGTATTGATATGGATTTAGCTAATTTTGCTTTGACATAATTTATCTGAGGTTTCCAACAGATTTTGTGGTCAATAATCACACCAAGAAATGTATTTTCATAAACTCTTTCAATACAAACGTTGTCTATTTTTTTTAGGATTTTTTTTGTGTTTCCCAAATAACATTATCTTTGTTTTACTTAAATTTAATTACAATTTATTCACATCAAATTATGATGGATAGATGCACTTTTATGATGGGCAGATGCATTTTTATGATGGACAGATGCACTTTTATGGTGGACAGATGCACTTTTATGATGGATAGATGCACTTTTATGATGGACAGATGCACTTTTATGCACTTTTATGATGGATAGATGCACTTTTATGACGGACAGATGCACTTTTATGATGGACAGATGCATTTTTATGATGGACAGATGCACTTTTATGATGGATTCACTCATCATAAATTCACTCAGTCCATTCACTGCCATTATAAAGCTTGGAAGAACAGCTAACCTTGATTCACATATACGTCACTAAAATTATTTCCCATTATTTTTGCAGTTAAAGTTTATGTGTAATTCTGTTCAGAAGCTTCAGTAAACAGTTTATTGCATTATTTTCCTGTAATCACTGTAAATCTGCTTTGAAGCAATATGTATTGCAAAAAGCGCTATATAAATAAAGATGACTTGACTTGACTTAAACAGCTTGTTTTATTTTAATTAAACTCGTCAGTTTTCATTATTGCTTGCTAAGAAGAAAAGACATGACAGGTTTCAACATTGCAGTTGTACATTGTATCATACAGAAGCATAGAGCAAAAACATTAATTACATCAATGATTACTGTAAATGTCAGATTCAGATCAGATTCATTAAAAAACACTGTAGTCATGAAATCTACTTATAAATATAATATCCATATAAATATAATATCCATTTATACACATTCATTTTATATTCTGATAGAATATATGATGAATGTTTATAAATGGATTTTACATTTAGTATATTCTGTAACAGTGCATTTCTTAACCATAGGCTTGATATTTTTTGATATTACATGAATCTGTATTATAATAAATAATGATGCAAAAATATAAAATATAGGCTACATTGTTTAATCAATGACTGAAGATGATGGAGAATATTTTGCTGCTTAGATTCGTAGAACTGCTGCTTTCTAAGAGAAAAGAGGGAAAAAAAACATTCTCAGAAGTAGTACAACACAAACAAAGTGATCTTTGTTTATATAACAGATTTGTGTACAATTTCTCAGTTTTAAATATAGTTGCCTTTCCAGGGATCTCAATACTGCGTTTTGCTGATGTGGGGATGCATGGAAACCGGTGTCTGAAGCATGTGTGAAATCGCGCCAATCTTATAAAGATAAGAGCTGTGTTGTTGCTTGATTCTCTTTCAAGGGATGAGACTGAAGTGTTTGCACAGAGGGAAATCTGCTCTTGAGGAAGCTGAAAGCATTGTGTTGTGAAGCATTCGCTGTGTGTAGCTCTGCTCTTGTTTGACTCTCTCTTGATGAATGAGAGTGGAGCGTCTGCACTTGGTGGTTCGGGTATCAATAGTGGAGATTGTATGCAGAGCATGGGGAGGAGTTTGACGAGAGTATTCTTTTATTTGTTCTTCTCCTGTTAGCTCCATTGCTCTCAAGTCCCATTTTTAGATTTGGAAGCTTGCTCTGCGAATTCTTCCAGTTAAAAATCGATATGAATCGTGTCGGCTCAGGAAGTCTGTGGCTCTGCGGCCAATTCTAACCTGGCTTAGATGATATTATGTGGTGTGTCTAGTTCTTAGGAATTAGATGTGCAGAGAAAGTTGAGGCGGATGCTTTTAATAATCCACCTCCTCTGCTGACACACATAGAAGTCTTTGAACCTTTTTGTTCTTCCCGGATCTCCACATTGAGGTGTTGAGATAATGGAGAAATCTGTATTTGGTGATCGTGTCTCCCACACAGTCAAATATTTGCATGTGGAAAGGCTGTGTGAGAGTAATATGCGAGGATGCCCTAGTGAACTATCTCTCTCCTGGCATTGCATCGTCTTTGAAGGCTCCCAGTGGAAGTAGAGCAAGTGCATTAGACAGATACGCTGAGGAAGCTCTGCTCTCACTTGCTCTTTTCAGAAAGGGATGCCAGTCAAGTGTTTGTTCAGGCCCCGCGTCTGCTGAAGCTGCACAGTGGCTTCGATTGTGGGATTGCAGGAGGGTAAGAATGTGTTTTAGAAAAAGCTGATGTTTTTATATCACTTCCATCCGGTGTTTGTGTAAACATAGTCACTATATTTGCACACTTTCTAAAGTTTGCAAGGAATGGGCAGATGGATAGAATGAAGTGGACTACACTTATCACTGTTATTTAAAAAAATTATATTGCAATATATATATATATATATATATATATATATATATATATATTGACATTGAATTATTGCCCAGCCCTAAGTGGACTACACCCACTGTTGCCCCTCCATGATGGGATGTGAGAGTGCAGTATAACACACTTCCTCAGTGAACTTGTGGCGGTAATATCGTCCTGACAGATATCCTTATGAGTGTAGAGCTAGACAGGGGAGCTTGAATGTGTTGTGTGTCTTCACTTGTTGTCTTCCCCAATTTTTTTAAAGTTGGGCCTGTATGTAACTTTTACTCTACTAAAGCATAAAAATACCATAATATGTTTGCAGATATTTAGGAAACATGCTGAGTTCACATACACATTTCTCTGAAAAACACTTGTGTTCCATGTTAGGATGTCAGTTTTTGTTTTGGTGTGTGTGTGTGTGTGTGTGTGTGTGTGTGTGTGTGTGTGTGTGTGTGTGTGTGTGTGTGTGTGTGTGTGTGTGTGTGTGTGTGTGTGTGTGTGTGATCTCGCCCACTGCCAACACCCCGAGATGCCAGTTGGCAGGAAACACATTGTAGACATTGTCAGTTGGTGGGAAACACACTGGGTCAGAGATAGCAGATTCCACACACAACCTAAAAAGCCTCAGTATCAATCTAAAAATCTCTATGAACGAGAGCATATTAAAGCGAGGATAAATAAACTCATCTTACAGTGTAATTCTCCTCAGCTTTCATTGTCAATTGCACTCGTTTCTGTTGTGTGTCCTCAAACTGGCGACTGGTGTGAGCGAGCTCGACCTGAACTCACCCCCTCTCTTCTGTCCACACACACACACACACACACACAGAGAGAGAGAGAGAGAGAGAGAGAGAGAGAGAGTAAGAGACTCCAGACAGAATCAATAGACCAACAGTCCTCTATATATACTGATATTTGCCTATTTAACTGTCTCTACAGACGATGTTTCAGTGATTGTCATCATTAAATAGTCATTATATCAGTCGTCATCTCTGGATCTCTAGATAACAGTTTCTGTGTCGGTCACTGACTGGATGTGGAAATCCCAGTAGATCAAGAGTTTCTGAACTCAACAATAATGACTCAAGCACAGTTACTTAAACATACTTTTCCCCATTCGTTCTGATGTTTGTACAATGTTGTGTGTGTTACTCGAAGCATTTCATTATTCAAGAGAGATTGAATGGAACTGTAAATGAGTTGTTGTAAAAATAAGAGTTCAGCATCTGACGTCTAACGGCTCAGATCCAGTGTTATTCTCTACATGATCAACTTCATGAGGATAAAAATTTGTAAAAATGATGTTAGAGCAGAGGAAGAGCTGATGACACAAATCTGACTGAATAATAAAAGATTCATGAAAACTGTGAATAATACAGTAATAACTTACAACTTTACTATGATGTGTAAATATTTCCTGCTGATAAAGATTGAGCAGAAAGAAGAGCTTGTGTTTGAATGTAAAGTGTTATTGTGTGTCAAATGTGGGTCTGTAAAATTATTAGAAAACATGAGATTAGTTTCCACTGTTATGCTTATTAATAATCAATTATATATTTATTACATACAAAATGAAATTTGTATCCAAGTTACCAGAGTGTGTTAAAGTGTGTTAAAGATTTGGATGACCAGTAATGTTCTTATAATAAATGATGATAATCATAAATAAGATGATATTATTGATTGGCCATAATCCTGTCCACAGAATCTCTTGTAAACAATCTGCATTCAGTGTGTGTTTCTTCATCATGTCCAGTTAAAGATCTGGCTGATCCTTCAGCGTTATTCACCTCAGAAACACCAAAATACAGAACATGTTTCTGATGCAGAAAAGCTCATAAAGCGTTCATGACTGGATTACTGTAATGCATTACTAGATTATCCTGATCATTATCAATGAACAAACTACAGTTATAGTGCAAAATACAGCAGCTAGAGTTATTACCAGATCAAGACAATATCATCATATAACACCAGTTTCACCATCTCTACACTGGGACTCTGTTACACTACTGATGTGGGGAACAAGCATTTATAGAGAAATGTGCAAAACAACACAGAGAACTGAAACCAGTGTGAACTTTTTGTTATTGTGGGTTGAGCTAAACCTGTTAGGCAGGTCAGAGACGTGTGACTAACTTTGTGTTTCAATGATTTTTTATGAAAAATGAATTTTTATAAGAGCTGAGTGGCAAACCGATCCACACATGCTGCCAGTCACACACCACTCCGCCCCTGATATCTGTAGTTGATAGCTGATAGTTGCACATACAACATGACTTACTTCAAACTAAAGATTTGACTTTACATAAAGACACTGCATCTATTTGTGTCTCATTAGTTAATCCAGGATGGGCCTAAAAAATCTTAAACTATTAATGAACATTAAAGGGATAGTTCGCCCAAAAATGATATTTAGCCCATGATTTACTCACCCTCAAGCCGTTCGAGATGTATATGTCAATCTTTTTTCAGACGAACACATTTTCAGTTATTTTAGAAAATGTCTTAGATCTTTCAGTGGTTAGAATGTGAAGCAATGGGGTCCAGCTCGTTGAAGTCCGCAAATGAGCATGCATCCTTCACAAAAGTAATCCATCCGGCTCCAGGGGGATAAACGAAGGCCTTCCGAGGGTAATCCGTGCGGTTTTGTCGTAAAAATATACATATTTAAAACTTTATAAACGAAAATAACTGGCTTCCGGTCGCGGTCGACGCGCGTTCACGGAGATGGATGCTGGCATATGACGTAGGACGTAGCGTAGGAAGCGTCGTGACGTAGAACGAACGTAGAGTTTTGTTTTGCTCTGCTCTCTGGCTGCGCTGTCACGTTCGTACTACGTCACGATGCTTCTATCTCCATGAACGCGCGCCGACCGCCACCGGAAGACAGTTATTTTCGTTTATAAAGTTTTAAATATGTATATTTTTACGACAAAACCGCACGGATTACCCTCGGAAGGCCTTCGTTTATCCCCCTGGAGCCAGATGGATTACTTTTGTGAAGGATGCATGCTCATTTGCGGACTTCAACGAGCTGGACCCCATTGCTTCACATTCTAACCACTGAAAGATCTAAGACATTTTCTAAAATAACTGAAAATGTGTTCGTCTGAAAAAAGATTGACATATGCATCTCGAACGGCTTGAGGGTGAGTAAATCATGGCTTAAATATCATTTTTGGGCGAACTATCCCTTTAATGAAGGTTAACACAGCTAACTCAACATTATTATTTTTTATATCTCGTAATAAATATTGGAAATGGAGAACAAATGATTATGAATTCTTCTGATGAATCCCCAGAAATGGTTTATATTAAAGACTATCTTCATGCTTTGAATGTAACGGATGGAGATGACCCAGAAATAAGAAATATTGATGTAACAGACAAGGTTGAGATTTTTATGGACAATCTTATAGTTGAACACCTCCGGAGGGACAACGCAGGGGATTCAGAGTGTTGAACAGTACAAGCATTTGGGTGCTGTCTTAGATAACAAATTTACTTTGTGTAAGAGGGGGCAGAAAAGATTGTATTGTTTGCAGAAACTAAGGTCATTTAATGTGGATAAAACATTGATGTGTATATGTTCTACAGATCCTGAATTGAGTCGCTATTATCCTTTTCATTGTTGTGCTGGTTTAATTCTCTGAATGTGAAATATAAGAATTGTATTGAGAGGATTGTAAATCAGGGAGATAAAATAACGGGGAGGAAGCAGATGACTATGGCCCAGTTAAAATCATAGACAGGTTTTATGAAGGGAAAATAGTCTTAATTATAATTCATGCAAAAAACATGATTCACACATGCATAGACAATTTCCAACGCTATCTCACGACCAATTCGTACGAATTCGTACGAATGATAAAAAGATGGCTAATTCGTACGAATTCGTACAACCTCACTCGTACAAATTTTACGATTTGTCTAAACCCACGTGATGGGTAGGTTTAGGGGCGGGGTCAGGGGTAGGTCATTCGTATGAATTCATACGAATTGGCCAATTTGTAAAATATGTACGATTTTGCAAAAATCGTACTAATTCGTACGAGTGAGGTCGTATGAATTTGTACGAATAAGCCACTTTGTAAAATTTGTACGTTTTCCCGTGAGATCGGGTTGACAATTTCACATGCATGAAACCTAATTCACGTTCACACAAAAAAGCAATTCACATGCGCAAAATAAAATGATCTGTTCCAAAAATAAATTTCACAAATGCAAAACACAATTCGTAGATATACAACTGTGCACAAAAAGCTCGATGGTGTTTTTAGCCCCCAATGGCGCCTTCAGGCAGCTAACCCTAACCCTAACCTCAACCTTAAACCTACCCATCCCCTCGCATAGCTGAAGGCACCGTTGGGGGCTAAAAACACCAAACACCGCACAAAAACCTTTGAGTGTTTAAAATGTACAAGTTTATCCTTGTAATAAGAGACAGGAGGAGTGGGAGTGGCGTTTGTACGTGTCGCCTATAAACTCAGTTCTGCTCCTCAGACTCTCAGTGAACACTGGAGCTTCTCTCTGTCCAGATCATCACAAGGTAATTAAACACTTTCATCTTTAAACATTTCGTAAGAGTATTTTTTTTTTTTATGAATTATGAACAGAGATGTTAGTGTACAAAGTATTGTAGTGAAACTGAAAGATAAATATGTATTTAAAAAAATACCAAACAAATGTGAAATTTCACTTATATATTATATATCTGTTTATATCTATTTATCTATATCTATATATCTTTTTTTTTTTTCAAACAGATTTATGCAGAATCTGAACACAAGAGAAATGAATGCATGACAGGAATATATCTGGACTATCACAAACTACAGAAGAAGGACTTTATCTTTATATATTCAGTGTGATTTAATAAACACTGGATTATTCTACATCTCTCTTCTTCTCACAGGCGAGAAACATGTTTCATATTTCATTTCTCATCTTTACTGAGGAGCTTTATCTTCATATGGATGACTGGATTATTTGCTATTTTATCACAAATGTTTTAAATTCTATATTTTAAGTGCATGTTCTCTGTTAGATGATCTGAGTCTATATCATCAGTTCAGTCACTGTATTATAATTATGATGATAATGGGTTGTTTTCTTCATTTACAGTCTCTGTTGATCCAGTCGGAGCTGTAAAGTGTCGTTCTGATGAATCAAATATGATCAAACATGAGGTGAGAAGAGAAAGATGTTTATTATCAGGACTCACACATAAACTCACATTTCTATATTTGTCATTTGTCATCATCATTGATTATTCTGAATATTGTAGAGTTAATCTGAGATGCTGTAATAACACTGAGCTCATGCAGATGTTGATCAGGAGTTGATCTGATGTCTCGTGATATGATGTTATATCGCTTTAATGAAACTCTGTCTGTGTGATTGAACAGATTCAAATGAAGAGGAGAAAGAAAATCAGCAGAAATCACAGATCAGCAGAAAACAAGAAGACTGAGAGAAAAATGGAGGACAGAAATGAGACACAAACCAGTCAATCACCAGAGGAAAGAGGACAGAGACTTGATAGATGTGACAGTATGGAGAAACTAAATCCAGACTGTGAGTGTTTGATCATTATGGGACTTAATTTAATCTTTCATCACATTTTAGTCTGTTTTAAATTGAGAACATAATCCAAACATATGATGATAATCTGATATATATATTTGTGATTTCTAGTCTAATGATCCAGACGAGCCTGTAAAGTTTGATTCTGATGTCAAAACTGAGGAGAGATTCTCATCAAACCCTTCATCATGTTCTCAAGAACAGTTGTGTTGTGTTTAGGATTTATGTATATTTTGTATATATTTCTATATATTTTTGTATCAAAATTTTGTACGACAAAGCTAGACAGAAATCTGCCGTTGTATTTTGAATTGTTCAGTACATTTCGGACAGTTTACGTATTTAGTTAAATTTTCATATTTATACAATTAACAAGCAAGCAATATTCACTTCATATTGAAGAGAGCATTAAATGTTACAGTGTTTGGCCAAATCATGTGTTTGACTTCTCGTACTTGTGTATATTTTTCTGGCTTTAGTCACATGATATTAATACTGTAGTTCAGAGACTGACTGAATCTAAAGGGTCGGTGGACCTTTAACGGTAGTTGTGTTTAATTGTGCTTTATAAATAAACTGAAATTGAAATACTCACACCAGCTTATATCTATTTTATTAGGACACAGACACATTTGTAGAGGTTTATGTCAGGCGTTGTTGTCGACACTGCTGTAGATTACTGTACTCACACAATGCCAATACACTATTATAAAAATGTGAACTGTAGTTTAATTCAGTGTCTTATATTTAATAACCGAAGCAGCAATAACAGAACTTTAACCGGCACAAAACAGCAGAAACGAAACGAGACTATTTGTGTGAATCTGGATCCTCTCACACACACGTCTCTATCATTACTTCACACATGATCTGCTTTACATGCTATATGTGTGTGTCTAACATGTACATCATGTTTGGTCTCTTCTGGCAGCTTCTAGACTGAATAGAGTTGTGCTAAACATAATAGAGATATTAAATTACTAATGTACAATATAGGAACTATTGCTCAGACAATCATTGAGGAGGAATTTAAATGTGTTTCTCTATCAGCACAAATCTGCCTTCAGGCTTATGGTCTATAGTGTCATTTCAGCCTTACAATCCTGACACGCATTTCATTCCCACTAGAGTTCAGTTTCACAAACATCCCCTTTTGGGGCTTTCCACCAGTGCGTAACTGTGTTTCCTGTACAGATGTGTCCTCTTACTGTCATTATCTAAACATCTGTTCTCCTATCAGCTCTTACTGAGAAACACTTTAACCTTCAGGAACAAGACGTTAAAGAATAACTTTAATGCAGTCAGATTAATTATATTAGAGTCAGACACTAAATAACCTATTTGCATCAATAAATTACGCACAACAACATTCAAATGCCTATTTAAAAACAACAAGTCAAGTCAAGTCAAGTCAAGTTTATTTGTATAGCGCTTTTCACAATACAGATTGTATCAAAGCAGCTTCACAGTATTAAATTAAAATAATACAACAAAGTTTGTTTCAAGAGGAATTTATTGATTGATAAAATTAAATTAAATATCCCCAAAATATCCCCAACTGAGCAAGCCAAAGGCAACAGTGGCAAGGAACCGAAAAACTCCATCAAGTGACCTAATGGTGTCCTAAAACTCCATCAGGTGACCTAATGGAGAAAAAAAACCTTGGGAGAACCCAGGCTCAGTCGGGGGCCAGTTCTCCTCTGGCATTTATGAGCTAGAGGCCGGATTGTAGTTTGAACTGTAGGATTATATGAATGCCTGGCTGAAGAGATGCGACTTTAACCCCTTAAACCCTAACCGTCCCGCCGGCGGGACGCCACCCCATGAAAAATATTCATAATCAAATTACTAAGCAACCACTGAATGGAACAACACAAAATAGGTATAATTTTAGAATCTCAGCTTTTTAATGCATCTAATTACTTCGATCAACTCCTAATGATTGCAGAGTTATTCCACTAAATATGAGTGTACCCGCCGTAGGCGGCACCTAGCTGCAAAATTAATAATCATAATTTTTTTTCAAAAATATTACCTGGATCAACTTAAAATAGATGTCATTTGAAAGCTTAGAGTCTGAAATTTACAATGAATGTAGCCAATTTGATGAACTCCAATGTAGTGCTGAGTTATTTGCTGATAAATAGAAAAAAAATGTTTTCATAATTTATAAACTACTTTTTTGTACCACATACTGCAATATGTCAAAAACATCATACCGCTCAGATAGTCCTGTGTCATATGTCATTTGAAAGGTCTCAATGAGTAGAATACAACAAGCATAATTGTTCCAGGGTTTTTAATAAACTTGAGCAAGGTTTTTGTAAAATAACCCCTTAAGAGACCCATGTGTAAACCATGGATGCTGCATTTTAGACACATTTCCGCTTGTAACTTCATGAAACATGCTCCAATTGTGGAAAATGACACATCATTATTTACAGCAGATGCTTACAATTAAAAAGAGTCCAAACTCAACATAATCCATCACTCAGAACTAAAGATATTCCTCATGGAGTTCTAAAACACAAAAAATCCACTGATTCACGTAGCCTAGCAAGGTAGCTTAGACTTGGCCTTTTTACTCGTATCTTCATGAAACATACGCCGATCATGAAAAATGATACATCGTTATTTACAGCAGGAGCTCACGATTACAAAGAGCCCAAACTTAATATATTCCATCAATCAGATCTAAAGATATTTCCTCATGGCGTTCTAAAACAAAAAATACCTCAGACGCGCCTATCCTAGTATATACTCATGAAGCACTCGCGTTTGGTTTTCACTTATAACTTCACAAAGCATGCACAGATCGTAGAAAAATGCACATCATTATTTTCAGCAGACTCTCACGATTAAAAAGAGCCCAAACTCAGCAAAATCCATCACTCAGATCTAAAGATATTCCTCGTGGGAGTTGTAACACACGAACCACCACCGGCGCGCATAGAGCATTTATTATAGATGTAGCACTTGTCGCGTTTTAACTCATAACTCAATGAAGCATGCATCAATTGTGGAAAATGGCACATCATTATTTACAGCAGATTGATAAGATTAAAAAGAGCCCAAACTCGCCATAATCCATCACTCAGATCTAAAGATATTCCTTATGGCGTTCTAACACAAAAAAGTCCACAGGCGGATCTATGAAGTAGCAATAGCAGTGATGCGATGATCAAAAATCACACATCTTTATTGACAGCAGATTCTCACGATTACAAAGAGCCCAAACACAACATAATCCATTGCTTTGATCACGAGATATTCCTCACGAAGTGATGCATACTTGGCTAAAAAACAAGTCTCTCATCCTCCCGGGGTGCAAAGTGTTTTCCAGTTTTCCCGGAACCATCCGTGCTCGATTTCAAACGTGGAATAACACAAAATATGTATCATATTAAAGCTTATAATCTCAGCTTTTTAATGCATCCAACCACTTCGATCAACTCTGAACGAGTGCTGACTAGTCTCTCTCAACCGGAGTGTACCGCCCGCAGACGCCCCACAGACGCCACCTAGCTGCGAAAATATTAATTATCATATTTTTCAAAAATATTGCCTTGATTCAAACAAAATTGGTGTCATTTGAAAGCTTAGAGTCTGAACTTTACAGTGAATGTAGCCAATTCGAAAAACTCCTAAGTACTGCTGAGTTATTTGTTGATAAATAGAATATTTTTTTTCATAATCTATAAAATAGTTTTTTGTACTATGTACTGCAATGTGTCAAAAACATCATACATCTCATGAAACATTCAAAAATCGTTGAAAATTGCACTTCATTTTTTACAGCATATTAATACAATTAAAATGAGCCCAAAATTAACTTAATCTATTGCTTTTATGACAAGATATTCTTCATGGTGAAACAATTTTAAAAATGCCCATGAGGGGGCGTCAAGGTCTCAACAAAAAGGCTATCTTGGTTCCAAATGCTATAACTTTTGATTGCTTTATCCAATCACCTTCTACCTTATTTCCTCATTTTCCTTCTACCTTATTTCCTTCCTGAGTTATTCCATGTCAAATAAGAAAGATATGCATTATCATTATAAAAATTATATATATTTTTTGTTTTTTATCAGCAGTTTCTCGGCAGGAGAATGTCCAAATGTAATGTAATGTATATTTTCAAAAAATTTGAAAAGTGTTCTTTCAAACGATACCTACCTTTAGAATATCCTTGCTATAGTTTTGAAGTTATGAGTCTTTAGTTTTGTGTATGTCACTAAGAAAACTCATTTTTTTTATTGCCTTCCAAATGTGTGAGGACTTAACAAAAAGGCTCCCTTTGTTCCAAGTGCTGTAACTTTGGATTACTTTATGCTATCATCATAAAATAACGATCCAGATGCAAAAAAAGAATTATTTTGCCACCGTATTTCCTTCCTGAATTATTGCATTTCAAATAAGAAAGATATGTAAATTATTTAAAAATAATATTAATATTTTTGTCTTTTATCAGCATTTTCTCAGCATTAGATTGTCCAAAAGTAATAAAAAGTTTCCTAACAAATGATATCTACCTTTTGACTCTCCTCTCTATAGTTTTGAAGTTATGAGTCTTTACTTTTTTGTGTGTCACTCAGACAAAAAACTCCAAAAATGGCCTCAGTGTTTAAGGGGTTAATCTAGTTTTAAACTGGGAGAGCGAGTCTGAGCAACGAACAGTATCAGGAAGACTATTCCAGAGTTTTGGAGCCAAATGTGAAAATGCTCTCCCTCCTTTGGTGGTTCTGGATATCCTAGGTATGACCAAAAGCCTTGAATTTAGTGATCTTAAAGAGCGCGATGGATTATAGGGTGATAGAAGATCCGTTAAATAGACTGGAGCTAAGCCGTTTAGGGCTTTATAAGTCAGTAGCAATACCTTGTAATTAATACGGAGCTTTATAGGTAACCAATGCAGTGATGATAAAATCGGTGTTATATGATCATATTTTCTTGATCTAGTAAGAACTCTAGCGGCGGCATTTTGGACTAACTGTAGCTTGTTTATTGAGGATGCAGGACAACCAGCTAATAAAGCATTACAGTAATCCAGTCTCGAGGTCATGAATGCATGAACTAACTTTTCTGCATCAGAAACTGATAGCATATTACATAGCTTAGCAATGTTTCTAAGGTGGAAAAAAAATACAACAACACTTTAACAACAACATTATCATTAGTTTAAAACAGCAGCGTAACTTCCAACCAATGAGAAACATGGATCAAATCAGTCAATCAACATTTTCCCCTCAGTGGAGAATCACAGATGATCCTCTTTATGCTTTATCATCATCATCATCATCTTCATCATCATCATCATCATCATCATCTTCATCATCATCATCATCATCATCATCATCATCTTCATCATCATCATCACTGTTTCTAATCTGAACTGAAGGCTTTTGAGTTTGCAGTGAAGTTGTGTCTCTAGTGTTCAAAGATGGACGTTTATCTTCCAGAGAACTGAATTCACTTCGAGACACTGAACCTGATCCACCGTAAGACATGATCATCAAACCACTGGATCAATAACAGCTCTTATAATACTGAGATATGACAGTCTATCAGCTGTAATATGACAAACACAAGGTGGATCTCATAAACACATGTCCAGGTCTGATGTGTTTTACACACTTTCTGGTGATGAAAAGATGAAGCACTTTGTGTTTCTGATTGTAAATGTTCTAGTGTAACTAGTTTATATTGCGCTTTGCTCTTTTTTTATCTCAGAGTTTTAGTATTAAACATATTTAATGTGGTAATACTTTATTTTAATAGTCCACTTTCAAAACGTTGTACTAACTAGCCTGTAAGAAACTGTGCAACTACTCGTCAACTAACTCTCATTAGAGTATTACTGTTAGTTTAACATCAGCTGAGACTTTACTGTGATGCTCCTCCATGTGTGTCATGCAGGAGAAACAGAGATTACATCAGTGATTACTGTACAACTGAATCAGATTATTCAGAAAAACATCTTCTATATGAGCATATATTAATACATGCATGCACATTCCTCTCGTAGTAAAACTGCTGGTGTTAACTATGATCTTGTCTCTGTTGATGAGTGTTAGTGACGCCGACTGCTGCTTTCTACAAGACAACATTACGCCAGAACTGTCAGTAATATTTCTACATCACTTCTACTGTTTAAACTCTATTCTGTGTATAATCAGTGTCTCATGTGCGCCCTCCAGTGGCAACAGGTAAGACTGAATTAACCCAAAAACATCACAATGAGAAACTAGAACACACACATCTGATCATCTTCATATACTGTAGTGTTTATAATCTGATCATCTTCATATACTGTAGTGTTTATAATCTGATCATCTTCATATACTGTAGTGTGTATAATCTGATCATCTTCATATACTGTAGTGTTTATAATCTGATCATCTTCATATACTGTAGTGTGTATAATCTGATCATCTTCATATACTGTAGTGTGTATAATCTGATCATCTTCATATACTGTAGTGTGTATAATCTGATCATCTTCATATACTGTAGTGTTTATAATCTGATCATCTTCATATACTGTAGTGTTTATAATCTGATCATCTTCATATACTGTAGTGTGTATAATCTGATCATCTTCATATACTGTAGTGTTTATAGCAGATCATCTTCATATACTGTAGTGTTTATAATCTGATCATCTTCATATACTGTAGTGTGTATAATCTGATCATCTTCATATACTGTAGTGTTTATAGCTGATCATCTTCATATACTGTAGTGTGTATAATCTGATCATCTTCATATACTGTAGTGTTTATAATCTGATCATCTTCATATACTGTAGTGTTTATAGCTGATCATCTTCATATACTGTAGTGTTTATAATCTGATCATCTTCATATACTGTAGTGTTTATAATCTGATCATCTTCATATACTGCAGTGTTTATAGCTGATCATCTTCATATACTGTAGTGTTTATAATCTGATCATCTTCATATACTGTAGTGTTTATAATCTGATCATCTTCATATACTGTAGTGTGTATAATCTGATCATCTTCATATACTGTAGTGTTTATAGCAGATCATCTTCATATACTGTAGTGTTTATAATCTGATCATCTTCATATACTGTAGTGTTTATAGTCTGATCATCTTCATATACTGTAGTGTTTATAATCTGATCATATACTGTAGTGTTTATAATTTGATCATCTTCATATACTGTAGTGTTTATAATCTGATCATCTTCATATACTGTAGTGTTTATAATCTGATCATCTTCATATACTGTAGTGTTTATAATCTGATCATCTTCATATACTGTAGTGTTTATAATCTGATCATCATATACTGTAGTGTTTATAGCTGATCATCTTCATATACTGCAGTGTTTATAATCTGATCATCATATACTGTAGTGTTTATAATCTGATCATCTTCATATACTGTAGTGTTTATAATCTGATCATCTTCATATACTGTAGTGTTTATAATCTGATCATCTTCATATACTGCAGTGTTTATAATCTGATCATCTTCATATACTGTAGTGTTTATAATCTGATCATCTTCATATACTGTAGTGTTTATAGCAGATCATCTTCATATACTGTAGTGTTTATAATCTGATCATCTTCATATACTGTAGTGTTTATAATCTGATCATCTTCATATACTGTAGTGTTTATAGCTGATCATCTTCATATACTGTAGTGTGTATAATCTGATCATCTTCATATACTGTAGTGTTTATAATCTGATCATCTTCATATACTGTAGTGTTTATAATCTGATCATCTTCATATACTGTAGTGTTTATAGCTGATCATCTTCATATACTGTAGTGTTTATAATCTGATCATCTTCATATACTGTAGTGTTTATAATCTGATCATCTTCATATACTGTAGTGTTTATAGCTGATCATCTTCATATACTGTAGTGTTTATAATCTGATCATCTTCATATACTGTAGTGTTTATAATCTGATCATCTTCATATACTGTAGTGTTTATAATCTGATCATCTTCATATACTGTAGTGTTTATAGCAGATGAAATGACTGATGTGACACATCCAGACACCAGAGCAGAAGAAAGACGAGAGTAACAGTGTTTTATCATAAAGACTCAGTTTGGCTAATGCTGTGTCTGACTCGTCTCTGGATCTGTTTCTCTCCTCCATCAGTAGTTTGTGTCTCGTCCTCTTTTTCCTCTTTCTCTCTTGTCCTGATGTTTAATTCTCCTGCAGTTTGTGATGATCCACAGATCTTCTGCCATTAAACAATTTTAATGACTTGTTTATGATTTTTACAGGTGCCGTTTTTAATATGCTTTAAGACAAACCATGTGTAAGTTCAAAAGTCGACAGCATTGCTGAGTATTTCCTCCTTAAAACTGCAGTGAACCAAAGACAGTCTCAAACACACGCTTTGAAATCGCTGGTGTTTCTGACATCACAAACTACCTTGTAACCAATCAGATCAACGTGTGATCGACAACCAGTGGATCTCTGAGCTGAGTGAGTGAGTGGAGGCGGGGCTCATTTGCATATTCATAGAACCGCGCATACTAAATGAGGCAAGGGTGTCGAGTTACATTCAAGATATTTTAAGACATGAAGAATTATTTTTCAAGGAAAATACGTTTAAATATGTATTTCCGGAGATCCAAGATGAGTTTTAAGGGATAAAATTCATGATTAGTGATATAATTAATGATTGAGTTCAGGGGGACTTTAAACAAATATACTTTGCTTGTTTTGGGGGTTTAGTCATGTGTTTCTCAGACACATCAGATATCATGCAAATATACATACGCCTATCTGAGCAAATGCTAATATACTTGGCTGTAAACATTTGGTGATTATTTTCCTCCAAATTATGCATTCAAATGCACTTCTGCATTATCATACAGCACATGAATAATTGTTAGACAAGCATATTTGACCAATTCTAAACCATCCATCTTAATATTTACTATCAGGACTGTATATAATCATCTATAGGTATACAGAAAACTGTTATACAGAGGAAATTGACTAGTAAGTTTGAAATTGACTAGTAAGACATTTTACACTGAATATTATTATTATATATATATATATATATATATATATATATATATATATATATATATATATTTTAGTCAAATTAAATAAACACAGATATTAAGGCTCTGTTGGTGTTCAAAGTGTTTCATTTTAACCCTGAAAGTCCCTCCACTGAGAGCTTGAACAAGGTAACTTACCCTGAAAAACAGCCTTTTTCCACCTTAGAAACATTGCTAAGCTACGTAATATGCTATCAGTTTCTGATGCAGAAAAGTTAGTTCATGCATTCATGACCTCGAGACTGGATTACTGTAATGCTTTATTAGCTGGTTGTCCTGCATCCTCAATAAACAAGCTACAGTTAGTCCAAAATGCCGCCGCTAGAGTTCTTACGAGATCAAGAAAATATGATCATATAACACCGATTTTATCATCACTGCATTGGTTACCTATAAAGTTCCGTATTAATTACAAGGTATTGCTACTGACTTATAAAGCCCTAAACGGCTTAGCTCCAGTCTATTTAACGGATCTTCTATCGCCCTATAATCCATCGCGCTCTTTAAGATCACTAAATTCAAGGCTTTTGGTCATACCTAGGATATCCAGAACCACCAAAGGAGGGAGAGCATTTTCACATTTGGCTCCAAAACTCTGGAATAGTCTTCCTGATACTGTTCGTTGCTCAGACTCGCTCTCCCAGTTTAAAACTAGATTAAAGTCGCATCTCTTCAGCCAGGCATTCATATAATCCTACAGTTCAAACTACAATCCGGCCTCTAGCTCATAAATGCCAGAGGAGAACTGGCCCCCGACTGAGCCTGGGTTCTCCCAAGGTTTTTTTTTTCTCCATTAGGTCACCTGATGGAGTTTTAGGACACCATTAGGTCACTTGATGGAGTTTTTCGGTTCCTTGCCACTGTTGCCTTTGGCTTGCTCAGTTGGGGATATTTTGGGGATATTTAATTTAATTTTATCAATCAATAAATTCCTCTTGAAACAAACTTTGTTGTATTATTTAAATTTAATACTGTGAAGCTGCTTTGATACAATCTGTATTGTGAAAAGCGCTATACAAATAAACTTGACTTGACTTGACTTGACTTGAATATTTAACTTTTTTTTTTTAATCAGCATCGTCCACTTTTTAAAAAAAAAAGAAAAAGTGATTTACACTAATATACTGTGTAAATACTGAATACTGTCAACACTGAATCTAGTTCAGTTCTCTGATCCAAACATCTGAACTGATCTGAGCTCTGTGTTCACTAATATCAACACTCATAACAGTATAACTGATGATTATGATAATATGCAGACAGATGATCATGTGTTCAGTTCTGCAGTGGCTCATATGTTCCACTAGATGGCGTAGTTTACTGTACTGCTCTTTCTTTAAAGGGTTCGTTCACCCAAAAATTTAAATTCTGTCAGTAATTTCTCTCCCTCATGTTGTTCCAACCCCGTAAGACTTTCGTTTATCTTCGCAACACAATTTAAGATATTTTTGATGAAATCTGAGAGGTGTCTCGCTCCTTCATTCCACAGTATGTAAAGATCCCGGCTCCGCCACTGTTCGGACTATGTGTCCATATGTAGGCCTAGTTCATGCAGTGATGTTTGTATAGGCCTGTATTTATTTAAATGATAGACTATAGTTTGGAGGTTTTGTTAATGATATTTATTCCTGCAAAATAAAAGGCTGATAACTTGCACTTTGTGATTAAGAAGATTGAGTGAATGTAGGTAATAGTTCTGGTGGATGAAGTATAGTCTTAATGTGGCCCTGCAGGGTCAGTATCTTCTCTTCACAGCTGTTATGATCATCTGAAGTCTTCATAACTCAAACTGTGTGATCTCTAGTTACTGAGACTGAACACACACACACACACACACACACACACACACACACACACACACACACACACACACACACTTCTGTCAGAGATCTAGTGTTCTTGAGTTATTCAGCCTGAAGGTGGCGCTATAGTGATGATTGACAGGCTTAAGTTCACATGACACACACACACACACACACACTAATGCTACTTAGAATTTTGATTCAGAATATTATAAGCTGTTGAAGAATTCGGGTGAGGAAAAGAAAGTCATGTCTATTCTCAGAACAAACATAAACACAGCAGAACTACTGTATAAAGGCTATTCACACGAGCTCTTTAAACTGAAGGATTTATACTTGTATTAATTTAATACAGTACTCCACATTAAGGAAGAACGGACTAGTGTCTAACCTGATGCAGACTAATATGAAATGTGAACATGAACGTTACGTGACTAATGAATGTGAAAATAAGCGGGCGGTTTTAAATCTCTGAGTTAGAGCTGCAGTTCCAGTTTCCACCACAGACTCTCACTGGAATACAGTGTGGCGCTGTAGAGCAGGAGAGACTCACACACGCTTATCGTAGCCTAATATCTCAACACACACCAACCCAGTCTCACAGCAGTTCGTGACAGTCACGAAATTTAATCTATTGATTCGTATAATTACCCCCTTTTTTTTTTCCGTGTCACTCATCACGAACACGAATCAATAGAGTAAATTCCGTGACTATGTCACGATCTGCCGTGAGACTGGTTGCACATACACATATTAGTTGTTGAATGCGTTTACGATTTACTTTTGTTACGTGGCTCAAAATGGACGCAACAAAATTGGGACACACAAAAGAAAGCCAAACATTTATGGAGCTTCTAATATGACAAAATGATTTGAATTTGAATTGTGTAAATTTGAATTATTTGCAAGTGTAATCTAACAAAATTGAATTTTAGGTGGTAGTTTAAATAGTTCGAAATTTGTTTTGTTTTTTAAACGAATGTTGAACATTTGAAATTTAACAAATTGAAATGTTTTTATGGCTGAATTTTATAGACATGTATTTTAAAACAGCTAGTTTTTTTGTTCTGAATTCTTATACTGCAAATATTCAGTTTAAAAAAATACAGATTCAAGTTTTCAAGATGAAGAAATTCGGAACTTCAAATTCAGTTTTCTAAAATTCAATCTCAAAAAATCAAATAAAAAAATTCAGCTCTTACAGAAAGTAGGACACAGGTCATCCACAGGGAAGAGTAAAGGATCTCAGATAAGTCGAACAGAGCATTTTGGCTGCACTGCAGTAGTTTTCAGCCACAAATGCGGTGGTGGTTCAAGAGAATCCGTGTATCTTTCGTTCAGTCGTTTTTTATTTAATATTAAGAGTAGAAAAATTTGAAAACAGCTTGAGTATTAGATTTCTTCTAATATTCTAGTAATAATAGTCCGCTGTTGCACGGAGCTTACAAAACGCGTGTATTGCAACTATAGGCTACATTTAATTTTCTCATCAAACAACTAGACTAACGGTCCGTGTACTTTTTGATCATTTCATTTCCTGTTTGGAATGGAATAACGAGAAATGAAAACCAGCTCGTTTATTCGTTTTTTAGTTTAGTTTAAAAAACGAAAAATTAGATTTTGGCTCGATTTTTCATTTTTCGTTTGTGGTTTACAAATCGGTTTATGGGTTCAATATTTCATTTGCACACGTGGGCGGCGCTGAAACGTCCCTTTCATCTGGTCAAAACGCTCCGCCTTCAGAACGCTATGAGCTTTTCTTTCTGTCAGGCAGAATAAGAGTCAGTACGAGTGCGGCAATGACAAATGCACTTTAATAAAATAATGTCTGAAACCACCACTCACTGTTAACTATGCACAATATTTGAAGCAGAAATATGTTGCTGGTCACGTAATTCGTACTGCTGCGACTTGCAAGCGACTCCAATAATGTGAACTACAGTATGACAGATTATTTTAGCATGATGTAGTATTTCCCATTGATAAATATAGTGCAAATAGTTCCGTCTCTTTGGATAAAAGGGAAGTGGAAATAAAAATCCACAATAGGCTGAACTGTACCATGATAATATGTCCGTAACATTTACCACTCTCGTCTTTTATTTATATCAAAAGGCAGGTAGGCGTGTGTGACATGTAGGCTATACATAATTTTGAAAATTGAATAGAAATAAAGTTTATATTTATGAATGTAAGCATGTGTAGCCTACTCAGTTCACATGAAAAGAAAGAGACAGAAAAGAAAGAAGCTAGAATCAGTGAACGTACATTAATACTGACAAAATTACCAGGTTTGGGATTAATTAAAATCATGTAAATTGAAGAGCACGGCATACCTTTAAAATGTTATTAGTTTTATTATAAAACTAATACAATTTTATTACATACTGAATTGGTCGATGTTTCTCTGAATTTTCTTTATTATGTTGGCTTAAGAAAGCCATCATATTTGAACATTATTATTATTATTTATTATTATTATTATTATTATGAGAAATTGACTCCGCCTAGAACTTTAATGCTTCACCAAATTCAGCTCAGACCTTAAGACTGGTCTGACTCGCTTATATCTTTTCTAACTGGTCAGACTTATTTTCCCAAAAAATCCATTGACTTGCGTTATCTGAGCAATGAAGGCCGTACTACTTAATGCTGTCCACTAGAGGGGGCGACAGGATAATAAGTGTTCCCTTTCGTCAGCAGGGAACTCCGACGCCTCGTCGGGGGAGTTCCCCTGACGAATTGGGATCCCTTTCGTCAGCAGGGAACTCCGACGCCTCGTCGGGGGAGTTCCCCTGACGAATTGGGATCACGCTAGGGAGCCAATTGCCTTCGAGAGAGTTAACAACGAGCCAATGAAGAGAAACTGAATTGGCATGCAATATTTGCATTCCGCGGCCCGCCTACCAGTGCGGGTATAAAAGGCGGAAGTAAACATTGCGCAATGCTTATCGCCTCGGAGCCGAACAGGATTCAACATTGAAGTTTGCTGCTGTTTCCTTCGCCTGAGAGCTTTCAAAAAGAGTTTTTCACAACGAGTCCTCTTCAAGGAAAGAGTCCTCTCTCTGCCGGTGTTACAGCTCTCATCAGCGATCGCCGCTTCCTGCTGCCAGCCGTGCTTGTTTTGAGTAAATCAAAAGCCGTTTTCACGGCTGGTATTGAGTGCCCACACGGGCTTGCAGTTTCCCCGTGTGTGTCCGCGGTGGTTCCCTTTGTGCTTCGGCACGTAAAAGAGAGGTTTTCTCTCTTTCCTAAAAGAGCTTTTACGGGCGCCTTGCATCTTTGTCTACGTGACAAAGATGTCATCTCGCCCGTGCGTTTCTGGATGCGGTAGACCTCTGTCGCAGGGTGATGGTCACAAATACTGTGTCTCGTGCTTGGGCTTAGCGCACGCAGAGGCAGCATTTGTGAACGAGTCATGTTCTCATTGTGGGAACATGACTCTGGCGGCGCTCCGCTCAAGACTAAGAATCCTTCAGCAGAAAATTGCTGAGGGTGTCCCTTCAGTCTACACCCGGTCTAGTTCGTCTGCTGGTTCAGTCCAGCAGGCGGCTACTTCGGTTGTGCCTGTTGGTGAGCGAATGAGGGTTACAGTGCGGAATATCTCGCCAGGTGAAAGATCCTCACGAGGTTCCCACTCCTCAGTAGCGCCGTTGCCATCAGTGCCCCCGTTGGAGCCGCTGGAGCCGCCCCGTGCGGTTCCGGTAGTCTCCTTCGGGGCGCCACCTGAGGATGCGATGTCTATCGCTGCATCGGAGGGAGAGCGGTCATCCTCAGGTGACGACTCGGCGGGTCTACCCCCTTCGGGTGTGGTGGCTGCGGCCGAGCCGGATCCTGAGTTGGCCGCTATGCTTGCCCGGGCGGCCGCGGATGTCGGTTTCGTGTGGAACCCTCCACCGTGTCCCGAACCTTCGCGGCTTGATGATTGGTGTATCGGGGCGGCCCGCGCTGGTTCTCAGCGTCCCGCTCCGGTCCCATTCTTCCCGGACGTGCATGAGGAGTTGACGAAGTCATGGACGGCACCTCTGACTGCCAGACATAGACCGACTCATTCCTCCTCCCTCACCACCCTGGATGGTGGAGCGGTGAAGGGATACGAGGGAATCCCCCCAGTGGAGCGATCAGTAGCGATGCAGTTGTGTCCGAAGGTCGCTTCCACTTGGCGGGGTGCCCCTTCACTCCCCTCCCGCGCCTGTAGATTCTCTTCCGGTCTGACCGCGAAGGCCTACACGGCGTGTGGAGAAGCCGCTTCCGCCCTGCATGCCATGGCGTTGCTTCAGGTTCACCAGGCCAAAGCACTTCATGACGTGCAGCAGGGTGGTCCCGACCCAGGAGTGCTGCAGGAGCTGCGTGTGGCGACGGACTTCGCCCTACGGGCGACGAAAGTCACCGCACGTTCTCTGGGACGGGTGATGTCCACTTTGGTGGTCCAGGAGCGCCACCTTTGGCTTACCCTCGCGGATATGCGGGATTCAGAGAAAGCCAGGTTTCTGAATGCCCCTGTATCCCGAGGGGGCCTTTTCGGCGACGGTGACGCGGTGGGGGACTTCGCCCAAGAGTTCTCCACCGCCCAGAAGCAGTCTGAGGCGCTTCGGCATGTCCTGCCCAGAAAGCGGACTGCTGCTGGTCCGTCTTCTGCGGCCGAGGAACCTCAGACTGCTCGTCGCCGAGGGCGCCCTCCTGCGGCCCCCTCTGCTCCTCCTCCTGGGCAGCAGTCTAACCCCAGGAGGCGGGGTGCCGGTCGCAAGAGGGCTCCCCCGCCCGCTCAGCCGTCTTCGACCCCCAAGAAGAACACCAAGGGGAAGAAGCGTTCCTGAGACGGGCGACCCGGAGGACCGAACAGCTGCTCTTCAGGAGGGGGCCTCTGCTCCTCTCCTTCCCCCGGGGGAGGGCCGGGTGGAGAATCCTGTGTTTGTTTTTTCTGTTCCGCCGCCGACCAGCCGGTTGGTGGTACCCAAAACTTCATTAAAAGAGCAGTTTCTTCCTACTCTGGGTCATTCACGGTTGGGTCTGCCGAACAAGCAGTCTCTCCCGTTAGAGTGGGACGACAGCGTGCGCCACCCTTGGGTCTCGCCACTCTCAGTCCCCTCTCCCCAGCTCTCAGATAGCAGTGGCGCAACCTCGGTCACGCCACTCCTGTCTGCCGCTGGGTGGGAAGGTGGCGAGACCAGCAGCCGCCCTCGGGCCTTGCTCCTTGTCTCCTCCCCTTCCCTCGCCAGGCGACAGCCCGCAGCAGGACACTCTCGGGTCTTCTCTGCCGTCTGTCCCCCGGTGGAAGCAGGTAGGTGTTGTCCAAGTACACACCCAGACCCTTCTCTCGGCCGCTACAATGCCACCGGAGCCGTGTCCCTGCCTTCTGCCTCGCTGCCCCTCCGCGGGTACGCCGGCGGTGCGGGTGGGCTCGTTGCGGCAGTTTCTCGGAGCCTGGCTAGCACTCCCGAGGCCGTCGCACTGGCTCATTCGCACCATCCGGCTCGGCTATGCAATTCAGTTTGCACGCCGGCCTCCCAAGTTCAGGGGCATCCACTTCACCCGTGTGCGTCCAGTGGATGCTCCTGTCTTGCGGAAAGAGATCGACGCCCTGCTGGCGAAGGACGCGATCGAGCCTGTCCCTCCAGCCGATATGAGGTCAGGGTTTTACAGCCCTTACTTCATTACGGCCAATCCTGGACCTGCGTGTATTGAATCGGGCCCTGCACAAGCTCCCGTTCAAGATGCTCACGCAGAAACGCATTTTCGAATGCATCCGTCCCCAGGATTGGTTTGCAGCGATCGACCTGAAGGACGCGTACTTTCATGTCTCGATTCTTCCCCGACACAGACCATTTCTTCGGTTTGCTTTCGAGGGTCGAGCATATCAGTACAAGGTCCTACCCTTCGGGCTGGCCCTGTCGCCCCGTGTCTTCACGAAAGTCGCGGAGGCGGCCATTGTTCCCATGAGAGAGCAAGGCGTTCGCATTCTCAACTACCTCGACGACTGGCTCATTCTGGCGCACTCGCGGGATGTGTTGTGCGATCACAGGGACATGGTGCTCCGGCACCTCAGTCAGTTGGGGCTTCGGGTCAACTGGGACAAGAGCAAACTCTCCCCTGTCAAGTCAAGTCAAGTCAAGTTTATTTGTATAGCGCTTTTCACAATACAGATTGTATCAAAGCAGCTTCACAGTATTAAATTAAAATAATACAACAAAGTTTGTTTCAAGAGGAATTTATTGATTGATAAAATTAAATTAAATATCCCCAAAATATCCCCAACTGAGCAAGCCAAAGGCAACAGTGGCAAGGAACCGAAAAACTTCATCAAGTGACCTAATGGTGTCCTAAAACTCCATCAGGTGACCTAATGGAGAAAAAAAAACCTTGGGAGAACCCAGGCTCAGTCGGGGGCCAGTTCTCCTTTGGCATTTATGAGCTAGAGGCCGGATTGTAGTTTGAACTGTAGGATTATATGAATGCCTGGCTGAAGAGATGCGACTTTAATCTAGTTTTAAACTGGGAGAGCGAGTCTGAGCAACGAACAGTATCAGGAAGACTATTCCAGAGTTTTGGAGCCAAATGTGAGAATGCTCTCCCTCCTTTGGTGGTTCTGGATATCCTAGGTATGACCAAAAGCCTTGAATTTAGTGATCTTAAAGAGCGCGATGGATTATAGGGTGATAAAAGATCCGTTAAATAGACTGGAGCTAAGCCGTTTAGGGCTTTATAGGTCAGTAGCAATACCTTGTAATTAATACGGAACTTTATAGGTAACCAATGCAGTGATGATAAAATCGGTGTTATATGATCATATTTTCTTGATCTAGTAAGAACTCTAGCGGCGGCATTTTGGACTAACTGTAGCTTGTTTATTGAGGATGCAGGACAACCAGCTAGTAAAGCATTACAGTAATCCAGTCTCGAGGTCATGAATGCATGAACTAACTTTTCTGCATCAGAAACTGATAGCATATTACGTAGCTTAGCAATGTTTCTAAGGTGGAAAAATGCTGTTTTTGTAACATATGAAATATGATTTTCAAAAGACAGGTTGCAATCGAGTATAACACCCAGGTCTTTTACTGTAGAGGATAAAGTAACAGGACATCCTATGATGTTAAAGTTGTATTGTGCGAGGTTTTGTGGGCGGTTTTTTGAACCGATAAGTATTACCTCTGTCTTGTCTGGATTTAATAAAAGAAAATTACGGGTCATCCAATCTTTTATATCTTTAACACACTCTGTCAATTTGGAAAATTTTGCGTTTTCATCCGACCGTGATGAAATATATATTTGAGTGTCATCAGCATAACAATGGAAACTAATTCCATGTTTCCTTATAATATTTCCAAGTGGCATCATATATATTGAAAATAACAGAGGGCCTAATACAGATCCCTGCGGCACTCCATAGTTTACTGGAGTTATGATCGATTTTTCTCCATTTAAATAGACAAAATGGTAGCGGTCAGATAGGTATGATTTGAACCAGCTTAGTGCTTGTCCTTGAACACCAGTATAATTTTGTAGTCGATCTAAGAGTAATGTATGATCTATAGTATCGAACGCAGCACTAAGATCAAGTAAAACTAGTATTGAGATACAGCCTTGGTCAGAAGCTAAAAGTAAATCATTTGTGATTTTAACGAGCGCAGTTTCAGTGCTATGATGCGGTCTGAATCCAGACTGAAACTTTTCATAGATCTCATTTTGTTGCAAGAAAGAGCCCAGTTGAGCGGACACCACTTTTTCTAATATTTTAGACATAAATGGAAGATTTGAAATGGGTCTATAATTTGCTAGATTATTAGGATCTAATTGTGGTTTCTTAATGAGAGGTTTTATAACTGCCAGTTTAAATGTTCTTGGAACATGACCTAAAGATAAAGACGAGTTAATAATATTGAGGAGAGGATCTTCCACTACAGGTAACACTTCTTTCAGTAGTTTAGTTGGTATAGGATCTAATAAACATGTTGTTGTTTTAGATGAAGTGATAAGTTTATTTAACTCTTTTTGTTCTATAGTTGTAAAGCACTGTAATTGTTCTTTCGGGGTGATAATTGAAGCTGAATTATAAGGCGCGATTGAAGATTGAACGTTTACAATTGTGGTTCTGATGCTTTCTATTTTCTCAGTGAAGAAGTTCATGAAATCATTACTACTGAACTGTAACGGGATATTTTGTTCGGGTGACGTCTGTTTATTTGTTAGTCTAGCCACGGTGTTAAATAAAAACCTTGGATTGTTTTGGTTGTTTTCTATTAGTTTGCGGAGGTGCTCAGCCCTGGCCGCTTTTAGGGCCTTTTTATAACGTGACATACTGTCTTTCCACGCGATTCTAAAGACCTCTAAATTAGTTTGTTTCCATTTACGCTCTAAAATACGCGTTTCTCTCTTTAAAACATGCGTAGTATTGTTATACCATGGTGCTTTATTTTTCTCTCTGACCTTTTTTAATTTAATAGGTGCAACCACATCCAATGTTCTAGAGAGAATGGTGCTCATAGTGCTAGTTAGTTCTTCTAGTTCATCTGTTTGTTTGGGTTCAGGCAGCAGCTGAGACAGATTAGATAAGCAATTTGAGAAATTATCTATGGTGGATGGGAGGATTGTTCTGCCTGGTTGATAACGCGACGCCGCATGACATATTACAGCAGTACGTAATATGCAAGTTACCATGTAGTGATCAGTGACTTCATCACTTTGTGGAATGATATCTATATCGGTTGGATCGGTTCCATGTGATATAATTAAATCGAGTGTATGATTAAGACGATGTGTTGGTCCGGTGACGTTTTGCTTGACCCCAAATGAATTTAATAAATCTGTAAACGCAGCTCCTAACGCATCATTTGGATTATCTACGTGTATGTTAAAATCTCCAACAATTAGTGCTTTATCGACATTGACTAATAGGTCTGAGAGAAAATCTGCAAACTCTTTTAGGAAATCAGCGTAAGGCCCTGGCGGTCTATATACGGTAGCCAAGGCTAGAGATAATAGGGATGTTTTTCTAACATCTAAGAGCGTAACATTTAGTACAAGTACTTCAAATGAAATAAACTTATAACCCGTTTTCTGGGTAACATTTAGAATATCTTTATAAATGGTTGCAACACCTCCGCCACGACCAATCAGACGGGGCTCATGCTTATAACAGTATCCAGGAGGAGTAGACTCATTAATACCGAAATAATCATTTGGTTTAAGCCAGGTTTCAGTAAGGCAAAGTATATCGAAGCTATTATCTGTGACTATTTCATTTACAATAACTGCCTTAGGTGTGAGTGATCTAATGTTTAGAAGACCTAGCTTTAGAAATAGTTTTTGTTTACTAATAGCAACATTTTCTGTTTTAATAACAATTAGATTTTTCCTAGATCCTGCATTAGATTTATTATTTGATCTCACTAAACGAGGAATAGACACGGTTTCTATGCAATGTTCTACACTAGTATTTATATCAGTTGAATTGGTGCAGCAGAGACTATGATTTGGACTTTTGGCTACTAGTCAAAGGGTATTTAACATTTTGGAGATGTTATCTGACAGAAGATCCGCTCCGAATCTGCTTGGGTGTAAGCCATCAGCACGGAAAAGCCTAGGACGCTCCCAAAACAGATTCCAATTATTTACAAAGAGCAGTTTCTGCTCATTGCACCATGACATTAACCATTCATTTAGCGCAAATAATCTGCTGAACTTTTCATGCCCTAGTCGGTACGTGGGAAGCGGTCCTGACACAATGATCGTTGTTTCAGGCGATGTGCTGCGTACCGTATCGATTAGATTCCTGAAGTCTTTCTTCAGAATCTCCGTCTGGCGCAGCCTGATGTCGTTCACTCCCGCGTGCAGGACCACAGTTCCGACGCGCTCGTCACCGTTCAGGATCTCGGGAACGCGAGCAGCGATTTCAGAAACACGAGCACCAGGAAAGCAGTGACTTTGCACCTTACTTTTACCTAACGTAGCGTGTACATGCCGAACGATGGAATCGCCGATGATCACAGCATCGCGTTCTGTTTCGCGTAGAGGGGAGAAGCGGTTTTGTGTCGATAACTCGAAAACCGGGAGGGTCGGAGAAAGTCTTGGTCTAAACCTGACTCGCGTCTTCCGCTGCGGAACCACCCAGGCTTCGTGGTGGCGTGTTGGAGCCGGAGTGAACGAGACCATGGCTGATTTCGACCGATGCTGAGGAACGCACGGAGTAGACGCGGTCGGAGTCAGCGGGTTAGTAATGTTAAACACTGATTTGTGTGCATCGGCGCGTGATGTTTCAAGAGCCAAACACCGGTCTCTCAATCCCCTGTGCAGAGGATCTCTTATCTCGGTATGGAACTGGACTCGGTCGCCCAGACTGCGCGCCTCACGGAGGAACGCGTCCAGTCAGTGCTCAACTGCCTCAAGTTTTTTCGAGGCAAGTCAGCAGTCCCACTGAAACAGTTTCAGAGGCTCCTGGGGCATATGGCAGCCGCAGCCGCAGTAACGCCGCTCGGTCTGTTGCATATGAGACCGCTCCAGCACTGGCTTCGCGATCGAGTCCCGAGGTGGACGTGGCAGAGCGGCACGTTCCGGGTCAAAGTCACCCCGCACTGTCGCCAAACCTTCACCCCTTGGTCGGATCCTGGGTTTCTACGGGCCGGAGTGCCCCTAGTCCAGGTTTCCAGGCATGCTGTGGTTTTCACAGATGCTTCTGCCAAGGGCTGGGGGGCCACGTACAAAGGACATGCAGTCTCGGGTCTGTGGACGGGGCCCCAGCTGCATTGGCACATCAACTGCCTAGAGTTGCAAGCAGTACGCCTAGCTTTGTGTCGCCTCAAGGGGTTTCTCAGACACAAACACGTACTGGTCCGTACGGACAGCACTGCGACCGTTGCGTACATCAACAGACAAGGTGGTCTACGCTCCCGTCGTATGTCGCGACTCGCCTCCCACCTCCTCCTCTGGAGTCAGAAGCATCTGAGGTCGCTTCGTGCCGTTCATGTCCCCGGGGAGCTCAATCGTGTGGCCGACGAGCTTTCACGCCGGTCCCCCCTTCCGGGAGAATGGCGACTTCATCCCCAGGTGGTCCAGCTGATTTGGCGAATCTTCGGAGCCGCACAGGTAGACCTGTTTGCCTCTCCGGACACGACCCATTGCCAGTGGTATTACTCCCTGACCGAGGGAACTCTCGGCACGGATGCCTTGGCACACAGCTGGCCCCGGGACCTACGCAAATATGCGTTTTCCCCAGTGAGCCTTCTTGCACAGACTCTGTGCAAGGTCAGGGAGGACGAGGAGCAGGTCCTTTTGGTGGCCCCGTATTGGCCAACCCGGACATGGTTCCCAGAACTTATGCTCCTCGCGACAGCCCCTCCTTGGCCGATTCCTCTGAGGAGGGACCTACTTTCTCAGAGAAGGGGCACCCTAGTGCACCCGCGTCCAGACCTTTGGAAACTCCATGTCTGGTCCCTGGACGGGACGTGGAGGTTCTAGATGGCCTGCCACAGGCAGTGGTAGATACCATCTCTTCAGCTAGAGCCCCCTCTACGAGGCGCCTCTATGCTTTGAAGTGGAACCTGTTCGTCGGCTGGTGTTCTTCCCACGGGGAGAACCCACGAACTTGCCCGATCAGAGTTGTGCTCTCCTTCCTACAAGAGAGCTTGGAGCGAAGGCTGTCTCCCTCCACCCTCAAAGTGTATGTTGCTGCAATATCCGCACATCACGATGTAGTTGATGATAAGTCCGTGGGGAAGCACGACCTGGTCATCAGATTCCTCAAGGGTGCTAGGAGGTTAAATCCACCTCGCGATTTGCACCCTGTACCCTCTTGGGACTTGACTTCAGTGCTTAGAGCGCTTCAAAGTCCTCCTTTTGAGCCTTTGCTGACAGTCGAGCTTAAAGGGTTAGTTCACCCAAAAATGAAAATTCTGTCAGTAATTACTCACCCTCATGTTGTTCCAATCATGTAAGACTTTCGTTCATCTTCGGATCACAAATTAAGATATTTTTGATTAAATCTGAGAGATATCTCACTCCTCCATAGGCTTCCAGAGGGACCGAAACTCGCCGGCCCAGAAAGTCAGTGAAGAAAATGTTGAAATAGTCCAAGTGACTACAGTGGCTCTACATTAAGTTTATCATGCGACGACAATACTTTTTGTGCGAAAAAACAACAAAAATAACGACTTTATTCAACTATTAGTGTTCTTCAATGTGGGCCTCTGACGAGAGTTCACGGGAGCGCCACGACGCATGCGCGAGAACTGAGATTACGGTGTTCTTCTTCTACTACTACTTGTTACTGGCTGCTCACTCCTTAGGAGTATTATCGCCATCTACTGTACCCTACTGAGGCCATCCTTAAAAATATTTTGCTTTGCCGTAACAGCCAAAAAAAAAAAAAAAAAAAAAAAAAAAAGGGGTCGGTTGGTCGGTCTATATATATAGCCTACATGGAGGCGCCCGCGCGCTCGTCTCTTAAATGAACCAAAACTCTACATTGAATCTTTTTAAAAAAAGAAGAAAGAATATAGGCTATATATAGACCGACCAACCGACCCCCTTTTTTTTTTTTTTTTTTTGGCTGTTACGGCAAACCAAAATATTTTTAAGGATGGCCTCAGTAGGCATCGCTTGGCACTGATTACATTTACACCATCAGCTGTCCAATGCTCTCTGTCTTTCAGAAGCAGACTGCGGTTGTGTTGCAGCATCTTCCATCTCTTGTAGTTCAATGTCTGTGTATTCTGGTTCGAATAAGTATGGTTGGTAAAAAAAAAAAATCTAATCTTCATCTACATCGAAATCTGCGGACATATTTACGAATACAGTTTTACATACAGCGCGCGTCTTCAGCTGCTTGTAAACAGACCGTTTTGCGCTCCCGGCAATGTCGGGACGTCATCTTGTACAGTAGATGGCGATAATACTCCTAAGGAGTGAGCAGCCAGTAACAAGTAGTAGTAGAAGAAGAACGCCGTAATCTCAGTTCTCGCACATGCGTCGTGGCGCTCCCGTGAACTCTCGTCAGAGGCCCACATTGAAGAACACTAATAGTTGAATAAAGTCGTTATTTTTGTTGTTTTTTCGCACAAAAAATATTGTCGTCGCATGATAAACTTAATGTAGAGCCACTGTAGTCACTTGGACTATTTCAACATTTTCTTCACTGACTTTCTGGGCCGGCGAGTTTCGGTCCCTCTGGAAGCCTATGGAGGAGTGAGATATCTCTCAGATTTAATCAAAAATATCTTAATTTGTGATCCGAAGATGAACGAAAGTCTTACATGATTGGAACAACATGAGGGTGAGTAATTACTGACAGAATTTTCATTTTTGGGTGAACTAACCCTTTAATATCCTGTCCATTAAGACAGCGCTCCTGTTAGCATTGGCTTCCTTCAAGAGGGTGGGGGATCTGCAGGCATTTTCGGTCGACGAATCGTGCCTAGAGTTCGGGCCTGGCCTTTCTCATGTTATATTGAGACCCCGGCTCGGATATGTGCCCAAGGTTCCTACCACTCCCTTCACGGACCAGGTAGTGAACCTGCAAGCGCTGCCCCAGGAGGAGGCAGACCCAGCCCTAGCTTTTCTCTGTCCCGTCCGGGCCCTCCGGTTTTATATAGACAGAACGCAAAGCTTTAGGACCTCAGATCAGCTCTTTGTTTGTTACGGAGGCCAGCAGAAGGGGAAGGCTGTCTCCAAGCAGAGGTTAGCCCACTGGCTAGTGGATGCTATCACCAGGGCTTATGAGTCCCAGAGTGAGCCCTGCCCACCCAGGTTGCGGGCTCATTCCACTAGGAGTGTTGCCGCTTCTTGGGCTCTGGCACAAGGTGCCTCGCTAACAGACATTTGTAGAGCTGCGGGCTGGGCGACACCGAACACGTTCGCTAGGTTTTATAGCCTACGTGTGGAACCTATTTCCTCCCGAGTACTCGCTACGGCCAGTAATTAGAGGGAATAGGTGTGTCGGCTTGCGACGCCATTCCGTGAGCGGATACGTGCGTCTTTTGCTCCGTTGGTTACCCAGCAAACGGCTAACCTCGTGAGTTCCTCCATCATCCCCTCCGGTGCCAGGCGTTGCGGACCGCCTGGCATCAGGTCTGCTACCTTCAGTAAGGAGTTGCTAGTGGACTGGGTGCCTTTTCCAGTGGTCCCTGCGGCGACCCATGATTCCCACGTGCAGTTCAGCCGTGTCTTCCCCTTGACAGACTCGTTCTGTCGTCCCTGTTGAGTACGCTCCTCACTCCTCCGGACTGGGACTACCTTCAAGGACTGCCATATGTTTCACTACCCTACGTGGTTAGTACATGTGTGTATTTGAGGGCCTTCCTCTGGGCTGCCTCAGCTTCCGCAGCGTTCCCCCCCAATTATTATTTTCCTTGGGGACGGGCACGCTTTCCCAGTGTTATCCAATATCCACTGATTGGGTCTTGCGGAAACAGCAGTGTGATTCCCTAGCTAGCTCCCGCAAAATTTCTGGAAACTGCTGCAGGGCTGTAGCTTAGCTGGGCGCTGGAAGGAGCCAGCACCATGGCGTTTTGGTAGGGATCCCAATTCGTCAGGGGAACTCCCCCGACGAGGCGTCGGAGTTCCCTGCTGACGAAAGGGAACGTCTCGGTTACGTATGGTAACCCTCGTTCCCTGAGTCCAGGGAACGGAGACGCCTCGTCCCATCGCCATGTTGCTGTACCTTCGCGGAGGACTGGACACTGTTCGGCTCCTCAGCGAAAAGCATTGCGCAATGTTTACTTCCGCCTTTTATACCCGCGCTGGTAGGCGGGCCGCGGAATGCAAATATTGCATGCCAATTCAGTTTCTCTTCATTGGCTCGTTGTTAACTCTCTCGAAGGCAATTGGCTCCCCAGCGTGATCCCAATTCGTCAGGGGAACTCCCCCGACGAGGCGTCTCCGTTCCCTGGACTCAGGGAACGAGGGTTACCATACGTAACCGAGACGTTTTCTACTCTTTCCCTATTTGCATCAGATTAAATGACAAATAAATGCATTAATTTCATTCATAAACAGGCCATATCTGTGTATCCACTCTCTAGTTTATTTTAAGATATTGTTATTCACACTGGTTTTTGCATTTAATGTTTGTCCATCTGGAACTTTTATTTGTCATGAGCTCTATATTTAAAGATGTAGCCTACTAGAGAGAAAAAATAACACAAACACTGTTTTTATATATTTCACAAAGGAAGCCCATTTGTGCGGTTGTTGGCGTTATACGAAAAGGACATTCTGAATATGAGCCTACTGTAAAATTAGCTGGCTTAAAAATGTGGATTGATCAGTGCAGAGTTATTCCAGACGCCTCCCGGTGCTATTTGTATTGGAATTGTGTAATCACAGATTATGAACAGATGTTTTCAGAGGTGGACAAAGTACACAACTTCCTTACTTGAGTGAAAGTACAGATATACTGGTCAAATATTACTCCGTTACAAGTAAAAGTTGTAAAGACCGATTTTTACTTAAGTAAAAGTACAGAAGTAGCCTACTCGTTTTTAAAAGTACTTAAGTATCAAAAGTAAATGTCAATGCATTGTTTTATTATTGTTGCATTGTTGTGTGTAATACTTACAGTAGGCCTACCTTATGCCTCTGAATCTACGCCTGCCTTTCTACCCTCATATCAACATCAAATTTATTTCTAGAACACAGTTCCAGTAATGGGATTTAATGTTTTTTGGCTTATGAATATGTTAGCCTTACTGTTATCTAAGCCAAAACAATGACAACATTTGCATTTAGAAGACCAAACCCAACGTTGAAAATGAAAATCAGTTTCAAGTACAGTAAAAGTAAAGTAGCCTACAGATGCTCAAAAAGTGTACTTAAGTACAGTACTCAAGTAAATGTACTTTTTTACTGTCCACCTCTGGATGTTTTACGCAATAAGGATATATTCCCATTGGGTTGTTGGGTTTTCATGTTTTTTTTTTTTTATACTTTTTTATTGTGACATTATTCATATTGCAATCATTCAATTAACATGTCAGAGTAGGCACAATATATTTTTCCCCCCTTTTTTTTTCTTTTCCTTTCCCCTCCTTTCCACCCCAGTGAAAAAAAAATAAATAATAATAATAAAAAAAAAATAAAAAAAAATAAATAAAAAATAAAAAAATAAAAAATAAAAAATAAATAAAAAAATAAAAAAAATAAACAAAAAACTAAAAAAAATAAATAAAAAAAAATAATTAACAAAAGGAAATGTATACACACATACATACCCATGCTTCACGCACATATATATATATATACATACATTCATAAACCCAGACGTACATCATATATACACCCATCTATATTCATACTATATATACATACGTATTTGCATACACATGCGTGCATAAATACATCTCCATATACATGTTTACATGCAGACATACAAATTTCCATATAACTATCATATATCCATATAAGCATCATATATCACAGAGATTACATCCATGCCTCCTCTAATTACACAGGTCCAAATCCATGCTTGGTTTTTATCTTTCAATGCATTTGGTTAGCATATGCGAACCATCTCGTCTTAAATAACTTCATTTTACCTCTCATCTTATACGTTATCATTTCATTTTCATACAGGTTTTCTACCGCTTCAATCCATTTATCCAACCTGGGTGGCTCAGTTTTTTTCCAACCTCGAGTTATTTGTTTAATAGCAGTAACTCTCAACACCCAAAAGATATAATAATTTTCTTTATTTAAGCCTTTCGGCTGTATACCCAAAATGACATGTAGTTGTTCAAAATTAGTATTTTGACCACAGAGTTGCTTCATTAATTCTAACACATTAACCCAATATGGCTGGATTTTTGAGCATGTGTAGAGGACATGAGCCAGGTCAACATTACATTCACCACACTCTCTCCAACAGTATTGTGTTTGATTAGTATATTTACTAATTTTCAGTGGTGTTCTAAAAAATCTAACCAATAGTTTCCAAGCATATTCCTGCCAATAGGGAGACTTAACATAGCAGAAAACATTTTTACATGCCAGACTCCACTCCTCTTCAGTCACTGTTATTCCAATATCTTTCTCCCAAGATTTCAAAATATTATTAATTTGATTATCATTGTTATTATTTAAAATATTATAAATTTGTCCCATTACATTTTTAAAGCTCGATTTTTCATAGACTTTCAAGATATGATCCACGATAGGACTAGGGTCTTGGAAAGACTGTATATTTGTTATTATATAGCTCCTTACTTGGAGGTATCTAAAAAAATTGTTACTTGAAAGGTTATAGTTCTTAGATAAATTTTCAAATGTATCGACTGCATGATCTTTGAACATTTTATGGAATCTTGTAAGTCCCTTAGTTTCCCATATCCTGAAAGTCTCATCCATACGGTTTGGAGTGAAGTCTGGGTCTTGACTAATTTCCCTCAGGCAAACCATATCAGTTGATTTTATTTTCATAATTTTACATAATCTTTTCCAGCTCTTCCATGTATTATAAATAGAGTAATTCAAATGCTTGACCCTTTCTGCAGTTTGCCCTGAGAAAATTAGGGAGGTGGGTGAGTCTACCAATTTGTTCTCAATAGATTTCCATTTAGGATTCATTTTATTATTCATCAAGACTAAAATGCTTTTGACTTGGGCTGCATAGTAATAAAGACTCAAATTTGGTAGACCCAACCCACCTTGTTCCCTATTTTGTTGTAAAAATTTAAGTTTTACCCTTGGTTTCTTTTCATCCCATGTAAACTTTCCTAGCATTCTTTCCCACTCCTTAAAGCATGAGCTTGTTAAATACAGAGAAAGGTTCTGGAAAAGAAAAAGAAAGCGTGGCAGTACATTCATTTTTATAATTCCTATTTTTTCAAATATTGTAAGTGGCAGGATTTTCCAACGCGTAAGATCCTGCCTTAAGGAGTTCTCCAAAACTTTATAGTTACATGTGTACAGTTTCTCAATTTCTCTGGGAATTGTAATACCTAAATATTTTATTTTGTTTTGATCCCATTTCAACTTAAACTTTTTCTTAAATTCTGTTTGGAGATTGCATCCTATTTCCATGGCTTCAGTTTTAGCTGAGTTTAATTTATAACCTGAAATAGCCCCGTATTTCCCAATTTCCTCCAGAAGTGCCGGTAATGATTTATATATATCAGTTAAAAATATTATGACATCGTCCGCATATAACGCCAGTTTATGTTCTTCATCTTGTATCTTAATGCCCTTTATACACATACTTGTCCTTATGCATTCCGCCAGTGGCTCAATGCACAAGGCAAAAATCTGTGGAGAGAGCGGATCGCCCTGTTTTACTCCTCTTTTTATTTGAAAGGTTTTCGATAGCGAACCAATGGCTTTCACTCTAGCTGTAGAATCATTATACATTCCCATCATTAAATTAATGAATTTCTTGTGAAAGCCAAATTTATTCAAAACTGCAAACAGAAAAGGCCAAGATACTCGGTCAAATGCTTTTTCCGCATCCAATGTAAGCACTATCATTTGTTGTTTTGTTTTTCTAGCGAAATCGATAACATTAAGGGTTCGACGTACACTGTCACTAAGAAATCTATTTTTGACAAATCCTGTTTGGTCCAAATTTATAATAGATGGTAAGATTTCTGAGAGCCTATTTGCCATAATAGATGTAAATATTTTCTGGTCAACATTCAGGAGTGAAATTGGCCTATACGATGAACATTGTTTTGGGTCCTTCCCTTCTTTAGCTATGACTGTTATAATTGCATTTTTCCAAGTATCTGGCCATTTTCCTGTTTGTAACACCTCATTAAACACTCTATATAGAACTGGTACAATTAAGTATTTGTAATCTTTGTAGAATTCGTAGGTATAACCATCTTCTCCAGGACATTTCCCCAATTTTCCCTTTTCAATAGTTTTTATTATTTCCGTTTGGGTTATATTTTTTACTAAGCTTTCATTCTGGGTTTCAGTCACAGATGTTAAACTTAATTCATCTAAATAACCTGCAATTGTCCGCTTGTCAAGATTATTTACTTCTGAATTATAAAGGTTTTCATAGTAGTTCCTGAAACAAGATAAAATTTCTTGTCCCCCTCTCCTTGGTGTTGCATTATCCATAATTGTAATAATTACTGCTTTTTCTTTGTTCTTTTTTATTTTGGAGGCTAAGATTCGTTGAGCTTTAGGGCTATTGTCATAAAATAATTGTTTAGCAAAAGTGGAATCTTTTACAAAGTCCTCCGAATTAATACTTTCTAATTCTTTTTTTGCATCATTCAGTTCTTTTTCTATTATTTTATCCCTCACTTTTAATTCTTGCAACTTTTGTATTTTGTTCTCTAATAACATTTGTTTATTCCCTCTCAATTTTTTCCTCCAAGATGAGTATGCTATTATCTCCCCCCTTAGGGTTGCTTTAGCTGTTTCCCATAATAATACAGGATTTATTTCACTATTATCATTTATATCAAGGAATGTTTTAATAACCTGTGTCATTTTTTCTTTAAACATTTGATCCATAAGTAATGAGTTATTAAATCTCCAAACACTTATTTTTAATGCCCTATCCAAATTTAATTCAATAACTACTGAGGAATGGTCTGCCAATAAAAAAGGAACAATCTCACAAGTAATCACCTTAGAGAGGTCATGCTTTAACATAAAAAAATAATCCAGTCTTGAGGATACTTTATGTGCATCAGAATAAAAGGTGAAGGTTCTGTCCTTTGGGTGGAGGTAACGCCAAACATCCAACAGTCCCAATTCTAACTTTGCATCCCTTAATAATTTAGCTGTTGGTTCTGATTTGTGTTTTATTCTACTTATAGTATCTATCTTTTGGTTCATCACTAAATTAAAGTCCCCTCCCATTATAGTTAATCCTTTAGCCTCAGATATTAACAGATGTACACTGTAAAAAAAAACTGTAAATTTACAGGAAACTGTCTGTATTTTTTACAGAATTTTGCCGTTTTGTCATTATACAGTGAATACCTGTTATTTTACAGATATTTGTTGTAATTTAAAGATCCACTATTAAATTTACAGGTAATTGCTTTTATTGTGGTTTTACATTAATTTAACGTTTTTTAAAGGAAATTATCTGTAATTTTATAGGGTTATGTGTAATTTTACATAAAAAATTAAGTCATATTTTACAGATTATTTCTGTGGAATTAGAAAACAAAGAAAATAAGGTATAACTGCAGAAATCAGCAGTCACTTAACATGTTTTCCTTAAAGATTATTAAGCATGTGGGGGTTAAAGTGAGTTTTAAGATTTGTCCACACATTAGGCAGGCCTATTTAATTATTTATAATCTTTTAATTTTGTCTTGCAAATAGATGTTCATTTTGATCATCATTTGTATTTGCCCGTAAATTTCATTTAGGCCTATATTTTATGTCTTTTATGAATCGTTTTTCCAAATCTGCGTTGCTGCACATTGCGTGGCTTTGTGTGCGTTTGAATGTGTGTGTGTGTGTGTGTGCCCGCGCGCGCGGCCGCGCGCAGATTCAAATTATCCGCCATTACGTTTCGTTGCTTAGTCCCGCCCAGCCCACAACGGTTAGCTACAAATCTGTCTCTGTCATCGATCTGTGTCAAGGGCAAGCGGGAGATTTGAATTCAGACTCAGAGCTATAATCGTATTCGACAGAAGCAGCCGTGAGCAGGAGCGCTGCTGAACACATTAGTTGTAGTCTGGTGTCAGTCAGTCCGGAAATAACGCGCCCTTTTTCAGTGAGCCTGGTTCGTCACAGCAGACCTCATCCCGACCGATCAACGGCTGAGGTAAGAGTCTAATACTACATGTAAATGATATTTTATATTACATTTGTGTTAAGTGGTTAGACTGTTTCCATGCTAACGTTAGCATTCTTAAATTATGTTCAGTCATAACTGGCGTCGAGGGCAAAACACAAATGCAGCATGGGTCTTTTCAATTATCGATCTGTGTTAAGAAAGATCAGTTGAACCCTAACTTACTTGTTAACTTATAGACCTAAAACAATCTTTAGTAGACGTGTTATTCATATTAAAGTCCATAATTGTGTATAAAATCTTCGTTATGATAGTCAGTAACATTAAACCAATCTCTTAAATGGCGGGACATTTTGAAACCATGTCTGGAAGCTGAAAACTTTATTTTTCAATTTTTTTATTTTTTTTTTTGTAAACTTTTTTTTTTACTTTATTTTATTATAGTAAAATTGTAGTAAACACGTTTTTAGCTGATTTTTTTACCATTGTAATAGCCACAGTTTTACTAAAAATAGGCCTACTGTGTTTCTTTTGTTTATTTCGTAATAGTTAACATGACTAACTTTATTAAGACCGTTAAGAAATCGAAATACTGTCTGTAACTTAACGTACTTGTTGATGATACAGGAAAGCCTAGAACAGGAAGACTAGAATATGAATACAACATGATGAACCCCTAGGTGTATCTAGGTCTAGGTCACAGTAAATCATATTCATTTAATGTTACTTTCTATAAATGTAACTTAGCTAAAATCACATGGCAGCTCAAAATATTACTGCTGGCCTTTCCAGCTCAGCTTCAAGATCATAGTCAGTTGAGTTTTTGCATTGTCCCAATGGAACATATTCTGACATGTGTAAATCTAATACTGAGTTTTAAAATAACTTGTGTGTGTGTGTGTGTGTGTGTGATTTCAGGTCACGTGGAAAGCAGATGATCATGGCAAACAAGGTATGGGAAGAATTCATTAAAACATAAAAATCATAATGGTTCTGATTCCATATGTTCATAACAGTCTTCTGATTCCATATGATTGCACTAAAAGTATGCACAAGGTTTGGATTTGCTACAGCAAGATTACGATTGTGTTAGATTCCACCCATCTTTCTTTCTTTTTTTTAACTAGGCTCTGTCATTTAGAAACATGACTTTTCCTATCACTAATATCTTAATGACACACATCTCTACCTTTTAATCCAGCCAGATGATCTGACGGTTGCTGCTCGCATCTCAGCCTACCTGATGGAAAATTCTTGCTGGATGAATGACCTTCACCTTCAAATCAGCCTTGCCAAGACAGAACTGCTTATGGTTCAACTTTCAGCCAAAACATACTTGCTGTGATCCTGCTGATTTGCCTTATCATTAGGAGGATCAGGCCCTTCCTATCGGAGCTACACAACTCTCTTGTTCTATCCAGACTGGGCTATTGTAATGCTCTCCTGGCAGCTCTTCCAGTATCAGTCAAACCTCTGCAACTGATCCAGATGCTGCAGCAAGAGTTGTCTTTAAAGGTAGCCCTATGCCTAAACTCACTGCTTCAGATCTATGTGTCCTCCAGAAGCATGTGTTCTGCAAGTGAACGGCGCCTTGTGGTGCCATCATCCCAAAGAGACACAAAACCACTTTCACTGACATTTACCTGGACTGTTTCCTGGTGGTGGAATGACCGGCGCAACTCAACACATTTTCAAGAAACTGCTAAAGATCCATCTTTTTCATAAACACTTCACCCAATAATACTATATCTTTGTAAAAAAAAAAAAAAACCTTGCTATGTGTACTGTGCGACTAACTGGGACTTGTCACTGCACTTGTTGCTTTTTATTATCTTTAATTATTATTTTAATTGGTTAGTCACTTTGGATAAAATGTAATTGTAAATGTTAAAATAAGTTATACTGTAAAGGTATACGGTAATTGCTTTTTATTGTGGATATATTTACATGTTCTAAATTATATACTAAGCATCTATTTCCTATCAATCACTTATCTTGATGTTTAGTGTTTGTTCAATTACTAATACTGTAAATATGCAGGTATTCTGTACTCATACATTTAGTTAATTTAAAAGAAATTGACTGGACATTTGCTATTATTAAGAACTTAATTAGAGATGTTGTGAAATTGGATCGGTACAAATAAAAATAAAAACTGTAAATTTACAAACATTTGTATTTGAATTTATGTACTTGTGTGCATTTTTTATACATAATTTCATTGTTATTTTACACAGAAAAACTATATTAAAAGAAAATTACTGTAGATAGACAGCATTATTATATAAAATAATTGTATAAAACCTTAAATTTACAGTATTTAATTGTTTTAAAGGTGTATATGACTTTTTTTAAACGTTAAAAATCCCAATAATTACATAAGATTTTATGTAATATTAAAGATATAATCTGTTATTTAATTATGGAAAATTACTGTATTTTAACGAGATTGTTTTTTGCCGTTATTTTACGGTAATTTTCTGGCGCCCCAGCTGCCGGAATAATACCGTTTTTTCACAGTTTTTTTTTTTACAGTGTAGGATTCTTTTCATGAGGGCAACTCCCTCTCCTGGTGGGTTGTATACGTTAACCAATGTTACTAGTTGACCATCTATTTCTCCACGTAAAAAGACAAATCTCCCTTGTTTTTCCCTGATGCATTTATCTTTAGTAAATCTTAAACTATTATTAAGGAGCACTGCTACTCCTCTTTTAGCTGATGTGTATGAAGATGAATAAATTTGTGTTCTAGCTAATTTCCCCAGTTTCTCATGTTCCCCTTGACTCAAATGTGTTTCCTGTAAAAAAATAATATCCCCTAATTTTTTAAGTCTCTGCATTACATTCCTTCTTTTTATTGGATTATTAATACCATTTACATTAACTGTCACTATCTTAAGTACTCCCATGTTTTCCTTTTCAAAAAACGAAACTTTGCTGTCTTAAGGTGTTTAAAATAAACATAAATATAAAAAATTAAACATTGTAAAAGTGCCTGTAAACACCCCCGTGAACCTCCAAAGTCTGTAACCTCAACAGGGTCACACAAAAAGTTCCACATTGTTGTTAATCTGTGGAAGAAAAAAACATCTGTTCTCAGCCACTGAATCATGGCAGAGCGGTGAGACCTATACAGTCTCACTAAAGGTGGTGGGCTGCGAAATAAGTTTTTATTCCTTCTAATATCTGCCCTCCTTGATCCCCCCTCCCCCCAAAGTCCATTATCTTCTCAATATTCTAATTTAGTTCCTAATAAACTTATCTCCTTATCTATTTACAAGAATAGAACCCAATAATCCATAATTAACCACAGAAAATCAAACCAAAAGAAAAAAATATAAATATATAAAAAAATAAATAAGAAAAAAAAATACCATCGAATTGAGGATTACATTTACGGTTCTTAAAGTTCCCCCTTAAAAAAAAAAAAAAAAAAAAAAAAAAAAAAAAAACTCTTATACTAACTAATTGTCTTAAGTATCTTACAGTGTCTCCGCTTCTGCTCCTCGTGCGCTGCCACGATACCTACTCCGGGTCGGTGTATGTTCTGCGCTCGGTTGCACGGTGGCTCGGCGCGACTGGGGCTCAGTCTCATCTCCACTTTGCAGTATACCCTTATTCCGTAGATCCGAATCTGCTTCTTCGAGTGTGCTGTAGGTCACTGCATTTCCATCAATAAAGACTCTCAGTTTTGACGGATATGTTATGTGAGATTTGACGTTTTTCTCTTTCAAAACTTTCCTCAGCTGAAAGTATCGGCTTCGTTCCTTTTGTATCTTACTTGGAAAGTCTTGAGAGAAGTAGATGCGATTCTCCCCAATCCGTATCTCTTTTTTTGACCAAGCCACTTGTAAAACCCGTTGCCTTGTATTCCATTGCATGAAACGAACCACCATAGACCTGGGCGCTGCATCCCGAGCAGGTCTCTGTGCCAGTGAACGGTGCGCTGCAAGGATTTGGATCATGTCAGGTGGAATATCCAGCTTTTCTGTAAGTAACGTTGTTACAAAGCCAATTATATCATTTGCTTCTAAGCCTTCTTGGATTCCATATATGCGAATATTATTTTGTCTTAATTTGTTTTCCAAATATTCTATTTTTTCAGACATTTCCTTTTGCTCTTTCACCAGCTTTTTCAACAGCATTGTGGTAGCGTCTTCCCATTCTTCCAGATTATTTATTCTTTGCTCAGCTTCTTTAACATTATCCTGGGCCTCGCGCAGATTGGAGCGTATACCTTTCAATTCTTCTCTCATTTGAATCATTTCGGTCGTCATTTTGCCCACGTCTGCACGGAGCCCTCCGATTTGTTTGGAAATGTCATCTTTAAACTCAGTGAGCATTGATTTAAGACTTTTCTCCATGTCGCTACCTGCCATTGTACCTTCGTTTGCCACGTGACCTTTCTTTGTCTTTGTTTTACGGACAATCTTCTGTGTAGTTGTGCCAGAGCGCAGGTTCATTGGATGAGCTTCTTACAAATTGTTCCACAGCAATTTTCACGAGGTAATGTTAAATTTAGGGCATTTTTAGAAGGAGTTAATTTCACACACTCAGAGCAACATGAAAGCGCGCGTGCATGCCCACCGGAAGTTCACCGGAAGGTGTTTTCATGTTTAATGGGAACTTGAGACATAATGATTTTTATACTGTACAAACTGTGTCATCCCCTAACTCTAATGTAACAGTTATGGGTAGGTCATCTACGGACATCTAATATTACGGACATATTATCATGGCACAGTTCAGCCTATTATTGATTTTTATTTCCACTTCCCTTTTATCCAAGGAGATATTTGAACTATTTGCACTGTATTTATCAATGGGAAATACATCATGCTAAAATAATCTGTCATATAGGCTACATGGCTCACATTAATGGAGTCACACTTGCAAGTCGCAGCAGTACGAATTACGTGACCAGCAACATATTTCTGCTTCAAATATTGTGCATAGTTAACAGTGAGTGGTGGTTTCAGACATTATTTTATTAAGGTGCATTTGTCAGTGCCGCACTCGTACTGACTCTTATTCTGCCTGACAGAAACAAAAGCTCATAGTTTACTGAAGGTGGAGCGGTTTGACCAATCAGATGAAAGGGGCGTTTCAGCGCCGCCCACGTGTGCAAATGAAATATTGAACCCATAAACCGATTTGTAAACCACAAACGAAAAATGAAAAATCGAGCCAAAATCTCATTTTTCGTTTTTTAAACTAAACTGAAAAACGAATAAACGAGCTGGTTTTCATTTCTCGTTATTCCATTCCAAACAGGAAATGAAATGATCAAAAAGTACACGGACCACTAACGAATGGCTCGGCACAACAGAAGAGCCTAGAAAGGGCTTTTTCTCTAGACCAGCAGTTGGTCTGAATTTGCTATAACCTATAGCCTATTTTCTGGACTGTATAGGCTAAGTCACGTTTTATCATGAAACACGCTGTGATTTATTCCAAAGGCATATATAATACATTTAACGTTAAATAATCGAAATGTTGACTTTCAAAAGTAGGCGCGCCAAGAAGGCTATTCTCTGTATTTTGGTTCATTTTTGGTGAGCGCCAGAAAGATCTAAAGATCGCTAAAGCAGCGCATCATGTTGTTTTATTTATTTTTCAATGACATGATATTTTGTAGTCATTTTGAATACACACAAATAAAAATATACATTTTACTGTTACGGATGATGTCATATTATCTGTATGACTATAAATAACAGAGTATTAAGTTATTTTCCCAGCAGTGGAACAAATCCAATTTTTTTATTTGAATTTTTGAGATTGAATTTTAGAAAACTGAATTTGAAGATCTGAATTTCTTCATCTTGAAAACTTGAATCTGTATTTTTTTAAACTGAATATTTGCAGTATAAGAATTCAGAACAAAAAAACTAGCTGTTTTAAAATACATGTCTATAAAATTCAGCCATAAAAACATTTCAATTTGTTAAATTTCAAATGTTCAATATTCGTAAAATAAAATTAACTATTTAAAGTACCACCTAAAATTCAATTTTGTTAGATTACACTTGCAAATAATTCAAATTCAAATCATTTTGTCATATTATAAGCTCCATAAACATTTAAAGCAAAAAAAATTATTATCACAAGGAAAACTAAACAAAAGGTGTGTAATAGAGGTGGGAATCAGAGGTTAACGCAACATACGATACTATCACGATATTTTGCCACGATAACGATATATCACAACATTAGCGATTCTGCGACAGACAATATATTGCAAGAAAATCATCCACGATATGTCGATATCTGTAAATGAAGACCAAAAAGTCACATGATGTATTTAATTTATTAACAATACATCTATTTTATAGAATAGCAAAAATGTACAATAAGTGCAAAAGTGCATACAGAAAGTAAAGAAAGAAAGGTCACAGTCATAGCAGCAACATTTCAAATTTGTCCAAATTACATTTTAACAAACAAATTGTGAAGGGCATACACGTGATGGTAAAAGAAAAAGACCTTTTATAAATAATGTAACAAAATAAATCACATTTCAGTATCAAGTATAGCCTACAATTAACTAGTATTCTGTAAACTGCAGTGTTTTCTAACAAGATATTAACTTTTCTGTAAATTAACTTCTGAAAATAGGCTTATATTGGAACTTGGCCAACTTTTTTATGTAAACAAATTAACATGGAAACATTTTAATGCTCAGACTTAGTTTATCATTATTAGAGCACCCGGGTATTATATTAATACAGTGTTTCTTTCTGGTTCTCGAATCTTATTGGCTGAGAGCCTTTTCTAGCCATGCGACATTCCCCCATTATCAGCGCTCTAACCGCTTCACCGAATGTCTCACTCCACTTGCGGCGACTGTCACGGCGGTCGAGCAAATCCACCACATTTTTTATAAATACTACTGTAGTTGTATCACGAAATGTAGTTTTAAGAGTTTTTTTAGGCAAGAATATAGTTATTTAGACCTCAAAATACGTGACTAATATATAGTCTTAGAGCCTATTTTACGATGTGTTCAGAAGCTTTCGCTGGTTCGAGCTCCAGGCCGTCAGCGGGCGTTCAGCGCTCATGTTCCCGCAGAGTCTCGGACAGTCTTTCGGGAATTTGCCGCTGGCTCTTATGTAGGCCTTGATAGTGGTTAAACATGAGGTATAATTCATTTGGGGCACATCAAACGGGCGATCTTTAGTTTTATTAATCTTAAATCTTTAATCTTATCTTACATAATGTGTAGTATTTGCTATTGAGAAAGAAGCCTGATATGGACTTCAGGGAAAGTTACATTATTACGCCTCTAGATGGCGGCAAAGACTCTCTTTATGAGTGAGTCAGAACAAGGAGTTTGTTTTAGCAGCGCTGTCATGTTTTAGACTTAATAACGGAGGCTTGGTCTCATGTGTGCCGTCAGACTGTTGTATAAAGCAATATCACACTCGTAGCCGTGCGATGTCAGTGTATATCAGTGATTACCTATGACCCAGCCGAATCACAGCATTGCTGATATACACTGATATCGCACGGCTATGAGTGTGATATTGCTTATATAAGCATGTGCAAGTGTTCACTATCAGAGGCAGAGAACACTAGTGTGTCAGTAAAGCAGAAGTGCAGGATTGAGACACACATCTGAGGAAGAAACTGTTCATGAGTCCAGGAGTCCAGTCAAGGAGAGTCCAGGAGCTGAACAGACTGATAAAGATGATGATGATGATGATGATGATGATGAAGATGATGATGATGAAGATGATGATGATGAAGATGTTCAGGTCTTCAGCTGCTGATGGATGTCAGTGATGATGATGATCTTGAGAACATGATGAAGGGTTTGATGAGAATCTCTCCTCAGTTTTGACATCAGAATCAAACTTTACAGGCTCGTCTGGATCACAGGAGACTAGAAATCACAAATATATATATCAGATTATCATCATTGCTTTCTGTTTGTTTTTATGTCCTTGGTCTATAATATATTATGTCAACATTTTGTAAACATCTGTAAACACTGACCTGTGACTGTAGAAAGTGATGAATCTCTCTGAATGTGGAACTTTATAACAGGATTATGAAGACAATAATAGTAGCAACACTGTAAGAGTAATAATGATCAAATACTCACAGAGTGGCTTTCCTCTCTCCATACTGCTCGATCTATCAAGTCTCTCTCCTCTTTCTTCTGGTGATTCACTGGTTTGTGTCTCATTTCTGTCCTCCATTTTTCTCTCAGTCTTCTTGTTTTCTGCTGATCTGTGATTTCTGCTGATTTTCTTTCTCCTCTTCATTTGAATCTGTTCAGTCACACAGAAAACAGTTTAGTTAAAGCCAGTGGTGTCAGTTCAAGTGCAAGTTCAGTTTATATCACAATAACAGATATTAGTCAACTGTAACTTTTAATCATTCTGTTCAATGAATATAGCATCAGAAAACATCAAGATGCCCAGATGAACGACAGAGAAGAAGATAAAAGTGCAGTGAATATTAACCATCAGCATCAGTCCTTCCTCATGTTCTAGTTCATCCCTCTATAGATGCGAGGGAAAGACTAAATTAATAACTTTTTGTAAAACCAAAATGAAACATCACTGAGCTTACTTAAGCTGGACTGTGGCGCTATTTTCTTCTGAACAAACTTTTTTTCATTATTTTCCTGTTATGTCTGTAAAGCTGCTTTGAAACACTCTGTGTTGTAAAAAGCAATATAAATAAATGTGACTTGACACAATCTACTTAATACAGACAACTTTATTATAAAGAAAAACAACAAATAATAATAAAAAATAGATAATAATCTATGACAAAAATGCTATTATGAACTAGATTAGTGGATAATTCAGCAGTAAAATTTAGAAAAATCACGAGTGCAAAAATCTGAACATTTAGTGAAAAAAAACAACATTATTTAGTGGGGAACAAATAAGAGACAATAAGTGCTAAATCAGGTAAAACGTCACACATTGCTCTTTGTATTGTTGTAAAATATATTCATGAAAAACAAGATAAAAAAACCACAAAAGATAAAAAAAAATTTAGGCTATATAAACTATAAAATTATTAAATGTACAGCGCAGCTGTTTAATGAGGCAGCAACATATGATAGATAGGATAGAACAAGAAAGGCTATTAATAATTTTTCATTGCACAAAAGTATTATGAAATGAAAGGCTCCAATACAGTGCGGCACAAAGCGCTTATTACACCGTGTGCTAACCAGACGCGATGAGATTCCAGAGACAAATAATGTGTCTGTCCACACTAGACGCGACGCGACTGCGAGATGCGTCAAAATCAATCAAAACCCACAGCCAATCAGAACAGCGTGTGGGCAGAGTCAGCCAATCAGAACAGCGTGTGGGCAGAGTCAGCCAATCAGAACAGCGTGTGGGCAGAGTCAGCCAATCAGAACAGCGTGTGGGCGGGGTCAGCCAATCAGAACAGCGTGTGGGCAGAGTCAGCCAATCAGAACAGCGTGTGGGCGGGGTCTCGCGGCACCAGAGTAATCTCGATGACACTCGCAAGATAATGGATAAGTGCTACATAATCAAATAGGCTACACAAATATTGCACCATTTAAACATTATTCAAATACAGAGGTTACTGAGTTACTAAATCAATCTTTTTCAAATAATACACTTGTTTGTTCACAGTTTGAACGTTCTTGTTTCCATTTGTTTAATTTCAAGATCTGAGGTGATTTATCCAATGTTGCTTTTACAGCTACAAAGCTGGAGCACTAAATGACGTTCAAAGTCACATGACACGCTTTTAACATTAATAAAGCACATAAACAGCACCTGAGATTATCATCGCCACACTTTGTGTTTGTTGTTCCAGCGCGACGTCGCAGACAAATAGAAACTTAAACTTAAAAACGAAATTTAAATATTAATTTCTACCTCAAATTATAGGCTAAATGGCTTCTGAACACTTATAATATAGTGCACGAAAACTTTATGGTGCTTTATAATGTTTGTGGGGCTTTTGTGGGGCTTAACAATAACACAGAATAGTATACACACAATATCGGATATGGATCGTTCGTCTGACCGAGACCCGATCCGGCAAAGAATGGCAGAATCGGATCCGATACCGATAGGCTACTGAGTATCTGATCGGTGCATCCCTACTACAAACTTCAATAATGAATGAATAATAAAATAAAATAAACTCTTCACAAAATAAAGATAAAAGTTTTAATCACCTTGTGAAAGAAGAAACATCCAGTGCAGAGATCTGTGCTGATGTTGAGCTGATGTTGATTTGAATGAGCTTCAGTGCAGTGAGTTTTATAACCTCGTGAGAAAAAAAACTATAGGACAGAAATCTGGTTCTCAGAAAAGAAAAGGGTTCCGGTTCTCAGAACAGAAAAGGGCTCCGGTTGTCAGAAAAGCAGACCTGAGGAGGTCCTGGCTGAGGGTGTTGTAAATCATGCAGTGTAATTCCCCTCCCCTATACACTCCCATCTCTGCGAAGAGCAGATCAGGACACATACTCTCACCCACTGATCTGGTGACTCCCATCTCTGTCCTGCTGAGACCTGAACTTCATCCTCATTCAGCTTCATATCACATTTCTGATTTCATAAACGCCTTTGAGTTTGAAAATCTAATTGCACTGCATGTTGATATGAACAATAGTCTTTTGTTACAGTTTCTTACAATTGCTGACATACTTTTGTCCAATCTGTAATCACATTTTCAAAACTCTAAACACAATTAGCACAACATCCGTCTGTTGTGACCATTAACACAATTCAAGTTTCCGCACAATATACAGTCGTTTGACACGTGTGTAAAATTCTTGCATTTTCTTACAAGCTTACCCAATACTAAAATCACAGATCTTTCTGGTCTTATTTACAAATGCTTAAACACAGCATGACAGAAATGAACACCTAATGTTAAAGACAGTATGAAGCCTCTACTTCTGCAACAACAGCAGCTCAGAGTACTGAAGAAATTAAATGAAACACACTGAAACTGATAAGCATTTTTTGTACCAGTCTGATATTTCCCTATCATTTTTAATAATTTATTTAGAGCACAATGTCCCAGCCTTAAATGCCACTATGCAGTTTCCGTTTTTCTCAAACAGCGCCCCCTAGAGTCGGTACTGTGGTAAACACCACTCACGCAGAGCCGTCTCTGCACTCTTCCCACTGCGCTTTCTTCGTTTTCTTCATCGACTCTGCTATGATTCACGTCTGAAATGCGTGCTAGTGTCTTCCACAGAGGCTGCTTCATATGTTGTTGATGTGTGTGACGTTGTGCCATAAAGCAAGTCGTGATTCTCGCGAGATTTGTCAGATTTGTTTGCACCTGAGACCCGCGTTTCAATAGCGCACGCTCTCTGTAGGCATGTTCACATTAGCAGATAATGAGTTGCCATGAGAACAACTGACATCTCTCTCTTTTCATACAGATTACATAAACAGAGAATATTTGTTTTCGTTTGGAATTAGATAATTTAATAGCAGAGACTTAAATGTTTATACAGATATATTGCTTATGCCTGTGTGACTAGTATTCGCTGAGTTTTGTTTAAGTTTATAGACGTGCTCCAGAAAAAAAGTTCATGGAGACGGAGAGGCAGAACGCACACCCTGTTTATTTTCTTTATTTTACAAAAGCACAATGTTTTGTTTAGTTTGTAAGTGGACACATAAAAAAAAAAAAATTCTTCATATTTCTTTTTTTTCTTCATATTTCTTAAGTCTGTATGACCATAAATGATGCAGTATTTTAAGTCTATTTTGCTGCTATGTGAAAAATTAACCAGCAAAACGCGCCGGTGCGTTTGTCGACCCCAGACGATTAATTACCTTATTCTCTGTCACGTTTTGGGTTTGTTCATGTCATGTTTCCATGTCTGTCATGTGATTCCCTGTTTGTCATGTGATCCTGCCATGTGTCTTGTCATTGGTTAATTGTCTGATCATTGTTCACAGGTGTCCCTTGTCTAGTCATTAGTCTGTGTATTTAAGCCCTCATGTTTGCCATGTGTCTTTGTCAAGTATTGTTTCCTGTAATCACTGTTGTGAGTCCTGGGGCCTGGTCTTCTTACGTCGCTAACTCAGTTAGCTGGATTTGATTGTTGGCGATTTGGCATGATCTTGGATTGTTTGGTTCTTCGAAGCTCATCCTGGACTTGCTGTCATAGCAACAGGTGCGCAAGCTTAAACCTGCTTGGGAGCAGCTTATTTCATGTAGTGATGGCAAAATCGAGGCCTCGTGAACCAATGAAACAGTTGAACCAAATGTGCCATATTGTTTCGAGGCTTCGAATCAATCCGACACCCGTCTCAACGGTGACACCTAGTGGTCACTTGCAGGTGTTGATCTGAAACAACCTTGACGAGCCATTAAAAAAATGTGTTGTTTTTTTATTATTATAATGTTCTAATATGTGAAGCTTGTAACCTATAGGCTCCTCACTGTGCATAATGTTATTTTGGTCATGAAAAATGAATATTAATAAAATAAATCAAGCCACAATGTCTCACTTTTTTAGAGATTTTTATTCAAAAATATTAATTTATCTGCTGTGGAAGGACTTAGCCTACTTCTTTTTTTACAGATAATTTCTCCAGCCTTTGAAAAAATCCTCTCACAAGGGACACTTGTTGCTGGCATACAAAGATATTTTTTTGCAAGGACATACAAATGAGGAAAGATTACTGCTCTCTCTTTCCAGTAAGTTAGTGGATCATGAGTTCTGGGCAAATACGCATAGTTGATGTGTTTTTTTCACTTCCACTGTGGCATCAGCTGTAGCATTGTGTATCATCTTGGTTTGATGGATGCGAGTATCAAAAAGTTCCCATAAACTGTCCTGTGTTTCTACTGGTGTTGATGGTGATGGTGATGGTGATGATGATGATGATGATGGGTGTGATGTTGACATTTCTGGGTCTGAATAAAAATGAAAACAGCAATTAGTAACAAATCCTAAACTGACGGCATATATGAAGGATATATTATATTACATGATTCAGATTACATAACATAACACAGACTGAAACTGCTCACCAGGATTTGTGTTTGAACGCATCAGCGAAGCACACTCCAGTGTGATGTGCTTTTCAGCTTCCTGGGTTTGGCAGCATTTCCAAATGCCACATTTTTGAACCTTGGGTCCAGCAGTGTAGCCAGTGCCAAGGCTCTAAAACTCTCATAACCTCCACATCTGGAGTGCAGACCTTCTTGCAGATGTGAGCCTATGAGCCAAAACAGGAGAAACACATATTTATAATAATAACAATAATATGACAGTTATGGCCAATCACATGGGTAGTATGGTCATTGTGGCCTACCTAATTGAACAGTTGATTCCTGCGTTGCATTTCCTTTTTTCTGTGCAAGCTTGTGCTGCAACATCCTGTACAGTGGTATAAGCTTTGAAGCAGACACTCTCTTTTCCTCTGACATCTCTGTTGTTGCGAGTTTGAATGGTTGCAGTATTGACAATGATTGTTGAATAATGTCATAATCAATACTTGTCAGGGGAGCAGTATCATTGTTTAAGTTGGAAAGTGCAGCAGCCACTGGTTCACGTTGGTCATACAAGCGCTGTAGCATGTCAAATGTGCTGTTCCATCTCGTGTCAACCTCCTGTATCAGTTTCAGAGTTGGTCTTCCCATCAAGCCCTGCATCTCCACAAGCTTGTCCTTTGCTTTGCAGCTGGATCTGAACAACCCCACTATCTTTCTGGCCTTCTGGCGTATTTCATTGATGACTGGGGTTTGATCTAGTGCCTTTTTCACAATCAAATTTAAAGTATGAGCAAAACATGGGACAGGGCGAAGGTGGAGTAGCTGGGCACTTAGGATCATGTTAGATGCATTGTCAGTCACCATGCACTGAACTTTGGAGGTTATTCCCCACTCAGCCATTAGCAAGGCTTTAGCCTCCATGAGATGCTGGGCTGTGTGGGTTTGGTAAAACCTCTTTACACCCAGTACAACAGTTGCCATTTTTGCCTCTGGTGTTATGTAATGGCAAGTCACACCAAGATATCCATCCATATTAATGGAGGACCACATGTCAGCTGTAAGGCTAACAAATTCGGCCTTTTGTAGGTCCTCCATTGTCTTCTCCTTGGCTTTGTTGTACTTTTCGCTGACCATTATTTTAAGCACCTTCCGGGATGGGAGGACATAGCTTGGATCAAGCTTGTTCACAAATTCCCTGAATCCCTCATCGTCCACGATGGTGAAGGGCTGCAGATCCTTCACCACCATGTTTATAAGAGCCTCATCCAATTCCCTCTGTCTGACTTTTAAAAGAGAAGATAAAACATACTTTCAGACAAATACATTGGAAAAATACAGCTTCAATTAGTGCACATCTATTAAAAGTATAGCCTACTGGTTCATTATTTGGAAACCTTCCAGTGTTTATAATCAGTGCTTTATATAACTTATAAACTTTATAAACAGTGTCCCAAAAGGTTGTAATTATATTTCAATTATAATTATATTTCAAACAATGCATACCTTGCTTAGATGGCCCAGCAGAGTCAGTAGCAGGCCTAGGTACAGGGGGAATGCCATCCTCTGCACCCTGCAAAATGGCAGGATGAGTGCTCCTCAAATGGCGCATCATGGATGATGTATTGTTGCAGTAGGCTAGCTGCCGATCACAATACACACATCTCACTTTATTTGGGGTTTCTAAATGGAAATGCTCCCACACCACTGATGTACGGCATCTCTTCTGGGGAGCCTCCATTTTATCTATCTATCTATCTATATATGAATCGATCTATGTATCTAGATATGTATCTATAATCTATGTATCTATATATGTATCGATCTATAATATATGTATTTATATATGTATCTATAATCTATCTATATATGTATCGATCTATAATATATGTATTTATATATGTATCTGTAATCTATCTATATATGTATCTATCTATTAATCTAGCTGTCTATATATATTTATATCTATGTATCTATTAATGTGTCACTATATGTATACTCTGTCTGTCTCTAGCCTATCAGTCAATGTGTTGTGTAAATTTAAATGTAAGTCTAAATTGCCTATAACTAATCAAATCGCACTATGTCACTATATCACCAAAAATCCGCTATCTCAAAGTCAAACTCCTCTCACAAAAACCCAGGAGGTCAAAATGCGTTTATTTCACTTTTATACAGATGTGCGATTGTGTGGTCTGTTCCCGACCGTTCCAATCAAACGCTGATTCGGCGGACCACACCTGATGAAACACTTAGTGAAACACTTCGAGGCTTCGTTTGGTCATAGTCACGTGACATGGGTGTTTCGAATCACGCTTCGGATCAGTGTTTCGACACATCTGCGCTTCGGGATCTCGCAAAGCTTCGGAACGACTGTTTCGCTTCAGCCATCCTTACTTCATCCACCCAGAAGCCTGACAGATTGACCGACCTAAAAAGAGAAGAAAGAGGATGGGGAGATTTATTGCGGGGTTCTTCTGCCCCAGAGCTCGTAAGCTGGTTTCAAACAGTGCGGATCTGGCATTGAAGATGTTTGACCCAGCTTTCATGTCGGTCAGGAAAGCCTTCAAATATGCCAACCCAGCACTTCACGCCAGTCCAGCCGAGCCCGCACTTCACGCCAGATCTGCCGAAGCTAAGGCAGTTCGCGTCATGCCCGCCGCGCCTGAGATTGACAGCGTCATGCCCGCAGAGCTTTTGTTCTCTTTGATCCCGCCGAGCTTGAAGCTCCCTTCGCCGCTGGTTCCGAGTCCAGTTCCGAGTCCAGCCGAGCCCGCACTTCACGTCAGATCTGCCGAAGCCAAGGCAGTTCGCGTCATGCCCGCCGAGCCTGAGACAGTTGTTGGCCCAGAGAGGCCAGATCCAGTTCCGAGTCCTGTCCTGAGTCCTGTCCTGAGTCCAATTCCAAGTCTAGAAGAGCCAGAGCCATTCTTCGAGCAAGAGACAGAGCCTTCACCGCTGGTCCCGTCCAGCACAGAGGCTTCACCGCTGGTCCCGTCCAGCATAGAGCCCTCAGTTAGGGCTACACTAACAATTATGGCCACAGCCATATGGTGTGTGTTGTCTGTGCACACATTTGAAATTCACGTCACGTCTGCCGATCCAGAGACTGAGCTTCACGTCACGTCTGCCGATCCAGAGACTGAGCTTCACGTCATGTCTGCCGATCCAGAGACTGAGCTTCACGTCACGTCTGCCGATCCAGAGACTGAGCTTCACGTCACGTCTGCCGATCCAGAGACTGTGCTTCACGTCACGTCTGCCGATCCAGAGACTGAGCTTCACGTCACGTCTGCAGAGCCTGTTCACGTCACGTCTGCCGATCCAGAGACTGAGCTTCACGTCACGTCTGCCGATCCAGAGACTGAGCTTCACGTCACGTCTGCCGAGCCAGAGCCTGTTCACGTCACGCTGCCCAGCCCAGAGCCGCTTCCGCCCCCTGCCTCTTCAGGTCCAGTGTCGAGACCCGGGACTTTCCCCAAGTATTTTTTTGGGGGGGGCTACAGGCCTCCGTCCTGGCCACCCGAAGGGTCTTCACCGCCGTGGCCACCTGAAGGGTCTTCTCCGCCATGGCCACCTGAAGGGTCTTCACCGCCGTGGCCACCCGAAGGGTCTTCTCCGCCGTGGCCACCTGAAGGGTCTTCACCGCCGTGGCCACCTGAAGGGTCTTCTCCGCCATGGCCACCCGAAAGGTCCGCACCGCCATGGCCGCCCGAGGGGTCGTCTCCGCCATGGCCGCCCGAGGGGTCGTCTCCACCGTGGCCACACCCACAGCCTGCTCCGCCCTGGAGGCTTCCTGCCTTGTCCCCATTGCCTTGTCTTCCCCGTCAGCCTCCAGGGCGCCCACCCTCCCACCCCTTTGGTGTTTCTACGGCGCGAGGACGCGCCTACCGGGAGGGGGGAGTTATGTCACGTTTCTGTTCTGTCTGAGTGTTGGTGTTTCTGATCACATGTCTGTCTTTGTTCTGTTTTCCCGCCACTCCTTGGTTTCCATGGCAACTGTCATTTAGTTCATCTGTATCACCTGGTTTCTCGTTAGTCTTGTCAGCTGTGTCTTGTTTCCCTGATCTGTTCTCCCTTGTATTTAAACCCTGAGTTTTGCCTTGTTCAGTGTCAGTCAATGTTTTATGTTAGGCTTTCCTTGCCTGAGCACATGCTCCCTGTTCCTTGTTTTTGTGAGATTGTGAATTAAAACCTTGGATTACTTCATCTGCGAGTTTGCCTCCTACTTCATCCACCCAGAAGCCTGACAACAGTGACTGAACTGATGATAAATATTCAGATCATGTAACAGATAACATGCACTTAAAATATAGAAATGAAAACATTTGTGATAAAATAGCAAATAATCCAGTCATCCATATGAAGTTTATAAAGCTCCTCAGTAAAGATGAGAAATGAAATATGAAACATGTTTCTCGCCTGTGAGAAGAAGAGAGATGTAGAATAATCCAGAGTTTAATCACACTGAATATATAAAGATAAAGTCCTTCTTCTGTAGTTTGTGATGGTCCAGATATATTCCTGTCATGCATTCATTTCTCTTGTGTTCAGATTCTGCATAAATCTGTTTGAAACAAAATACAGAGATATAATATATAGTTAAAGTGAAATTTCACATTTGTTAGTGATTTTTTAATACATATTTATCTTTCAGTTTCACTACTTTGTACACTAGCATCTCTGTTCATAATTAATATCTAAAAATACTCTTACAAAATGTTTAAAGATGAAAGTGTTTAATTACCTTGTGATGATCTGGACAGAGAGAAGCTCCAGTGTTCACTGAGAGTCTGAGGAGCACAACTGACTTTATACACTTACAAAAGGTGTGGTTTTGACAGAAAACTGTTTTACAGGTTTAGGTTTTACCATATAATGTATATATATATATATATATATATATATATATATATATATATATATATATAAATGCACAAGTCCACATTACAATTTAGGGTGATCTGTTATCAGACATAACATGTATTTCAGAATTGTACATGTACGAGACAGTTAGCTAAAAATGTATTAATTTAAACAAGAAGAGTTTGTTTTTGCTTTGGAATAAGTTTTCAGTGGAAAGTCACAGAGAATAATGAAGTTTCCATAAGAGGAACATAACACAAACTCTGCTTCTTAAGAGAGTTATAGGGAAACTTCAATACGCATGTTCAAAACCGAGGCTTAAAACAGCTCTTGAATTGTCTGTAAAGGCCATTACAGGATTATGTAACAGTCAAACATGTTTCACAGCCGCTAACGGCTACTTTCTGCATGCTTCTCAACTAAAACTTGAAAACTAATTGTGTTTGTGCAACATTTCTGCATGCCTTTTTGGTGATGATGCAAGTCTTTCTTTCTGCATTTGTATTTTGACTTTTTAGAAGTGAATTATTAAGTGACTCAAATAAAAAGGAGATTCAGGAACACTTTACAATAAGGTTTTATTAGTTAACTAACTAGATGTACCGCATCGCGGTACAAAATATGACCGCCGCTCAGGCCTGCACTGGCTTTCCACAAAAATAAATGACGTGGAGTAATTTGGCTGTATTGCGTGTTTATGTATATACCTAAAAAAAGTAATAGTATGTGCATGTCTGTCTGTGTGTGTGTGTGTGTGTGTGTGTGTGTGTGTGTGTGTGTGTATGTGTGTGTGTTTGTGTATGTGTGTGTCTGTGTGTGTGTGTGTGTGTGTCTGTGCGTGTATGTATGTGTGCGTACATGTGTGCGCGTGTGTGTTTGTGTGTGTGTGTCTGTGCATGTGGATTTGTATGTGTGTGTATGGGTGTGTGTCTGTGCGTGTGGATGTCAGTGTGTGTGCATGCTTGCGTTTGTTTGTATTCCTGCATGTGTGTGTGTGACAGTATCATCCTAAACCAGCAACCCTTCGCTCAACAGCACCATCTACAGGCCGATGAGTGTACAGTCACTAAATGTGCACATAAATGAATTTATTTTATACCCCCCCATGGATGAAATTCTACAAAACTTAGCAGAGGATACCCCCAGAGGATGTCAAGTTAATCATACACATGAAATATGGTGCAGTTCTGAACATCTCCACTGAAGATAGGGGCGATTAAAGCAGAATAATATTGCATTTTCATTTTTTATGGGAGGGGCGCAAATCACAAATGAGTGATTATGGGCTAGGTTGATGTGGGCCCTTAAGAGCAACATACCACAAAAATTTCTTCATCCTCGGTGCCACGATTCAGGTAGTTATTTAGGAAAAACTGCATTTTTCCAAATTTCATGTTCCCCGGTGCTTCGGTGTCCCTGGTATCGTTGACGAAAAATTTACGGGGGCCCCAGCGCGGGGGGGGAAGTGGCCCCCGGGGACCAAACGAAATTTTTCCGTAAAAGTCTAGTAGACCAACATACCATAAAAATTTCTTCATCCTCGGTGCCACGGTTCAGGTAGTTATTTAGGAAAAACTGCATTTTTTTGGGTTTGGGGGGGCCCAGCGCGGGGGGGGGAGTGGCCCCCGGGGACCAAACGAAATTTTTCCGTAGAAGTCTAGTGGGGCTACATGCTCACCAAATTTCATGTTCCCCGGTGCTTCGGTGTCCCTGGTATCGTTGACGAAAAATTCAGTAAGGTGACGAAAAAAAAAAAAAAAAAAAACTTTGACAATCCCTTTATGACCGCCGCTAGACCGCTTTCGCTAGCTACGCTAGCGGCGGTCATAATTAAGTTATCATGAACTAAGATTGAACAATTACTTCTACACTACAGCATAGTCTTAGTTAATGTTCATTTCAACATTTGCTAATACATTATTAAAATCAAATGTTGTATTTGTTAACATTAGTTAATGCTTTGTGAACTAACAGGAACAGCTGTATTATTAAGAACTAACATTACTGTAACAAAGATGAATAAATACTGTAACAAATGCATTGCTCATTATTAGTCAACAAACGAGACATTATTGTAAAGTGTTACCTGACATTCTTTTCAACAAAGAAAACAATTAGAATAGATTTACATAAATATATGGAAGTATAATTCAGGTGCTGTAACTGATGACTATGTTTTAAAAGGTTTTAGGTGTTTTGCAGCTGACTTCAATAATCCTATAGTGCAGGGGTCGGGAACCTTTTTTGACCAAAGAGCCATTTTTTCATTTTTGGATAATGCATTTTTCCAAAAGAGCCACAGTAGAAAAATATATATATATTATTAAAGACGTGCTTTTTTTCAATAAAAAATTCAACAGTAGTAATTATTAGGTCCATAGACAACTAAAAACAAGCAAATATTCAGCAAACAATAAATAAGTGGCAATATGGAATTAATTGTGCAGGGCTTTCACTGTGAGGTTGAGTTACCAAGTGATGAGCATAAATCCTGTTTTGTGTGCGTGTGCGTGTGTGTTTGTGTGTGTGAGAGAGAGAGAGAGTGAATGCACACAGTACTATCTGCTGTGTTTACGTGAATACTCGACTTGGCATTTTGATATATTTCTGTGTTTATTTGGCCGTTTAGGCGCGCAACCGAAGACAAAGGCTACTGTGCTTGTCCGTGTTTGCTCGGAGCGCGCGCACAGCATCCTGTCAGTATAGTTCAGTTCTCTTTCACGACTTTTAATATTTAATTTCAATATAAAGCACATCCTGTTCTTTTCTTTCTCATTCATTCATGTTTTGTTATTAATAACTTTAAACAGAATCGTTAACTGAAATCTGCACGGATTATCAAAAATACGACACATTTATAGGACATAAAGGGTCTCTGCGGCAAAAGTGAAAGTACCAGCGGGTGAAATGTCTCTTTGCGCAGCAAAGCACCCGTTTAAATAAAATGATATATTAAAGTTTATAAAGCCTACTTTTACATTTTCGCTGCTGTTCTAGAATGGTTTTCGCCAGCTTGAATCCCAGTGCAGGAGCTGTAACTGTTAGGTTACCACAGAAACGTAAGCGGTTAGTTGATTGCTGTGGTGACTCGTGACACTCGCGAACAGCACTGAACACGCACTTTTGCCGGTACAACTTTAATATTATTATTATCATAAACTTTTCATTAACTTCAGTAGGCTGTAGGCTACTACAACAAGGGAATTGTAATTGGCTGCTTTTTCTGCAGAGAGCCGATCTTTTGATGTGTTTTAATTGTTTCATCGATGGTTTGTTGATAAAGGGTGAGAGACCTCGCGAGCCACATGATTTTTGCCAAAGAGCCAGATGTGGCTCGCGAGCCATAGGTTCCCGACCACTGCTATAGTGTGACAAATGAATTTGAAGTACACATATAAAATATTAATAAAACATAAGCGTATGCAAATGTTGTTGCAGAATAGTTTTAGATGGAGTGTTACATTGCAGGACATGTCAGCTACCGATTTAACCATTCAAACACGGGGTCTCAAACTTTTCAGGACCCCATCGAGACCCTCAGCCAACCATATTAAAAGCAAGATTATCAAAAACTTTCATTAATAACTTTCTATACTGCTGAACAAATCATTAATGTACATAGAGAGAAAAAAATACATTTTAAATATATTTATGGATTTAAACGATACAGTCAGAAGTAAATGCTGGGTTGTTTCAACCCATGTTTGGGTCAAATATGGACAAACGCAACCGTTAGGATTAAAACTGTAAATTAAAAATGTAAACCCAACGGTTGAGTTTGTCCCAATTTGACCATTGAAACAACCCAACATTTGTACATAATGTACTTTATTGTGCAGTAAATAACCTGGGTGTTTCAGAAAAATACATTCTAGACATCAGTGATGCATGAAAATAATTTTATTCTTCCCGAGGTTTTATTTCATCTCATTGTCATTGCACTTAAGTGCAGCAGTTACTAAACACTCGATCGACCTTTAAAACGCGTCTTATATCTTGTCCAATTCAACTCCGCTCTTCTGTGCACGATTTTGCCAAATGTAAATGTACTAAAATAACGTCAGAATAAAGCACTTAGTTGTTTTGCTCTGGGAGTTGGCGGTCGCTCGTCCGTTCAGCTCGTTTGTGTGTTGTGGTCAGGTTTCACACAGGGAGGCCCGCGCTACTGTGTTGTGTTGTTTCGGTTGCTATGGGCGGGGCCTATCACTGTCTCCCTGTCACTCAACGGAGAGTTCCGCATTCCACCGCGCGCAGCGATGCAAGAAGAACAAACCACAACCTATTTTTTACAGTCTATGGTGAAACCATAGACAGTAGTGTGAAACAGGATATCCCGTCAAAGCGTAAACAGTTTTGAAATGAGATACAATTTGACTGTGAATTACTCACACACTGTTTAATTTGTTATATGAACTAATTTGACTTATTGTTACATTTGGTCACTTTCAAAGACTTTTATTCTTTCAGAAGAGGTTATAGCAGTCCATTTAAGCATAATTGAGTATAGATTATTAATATAATTTTTTACAAGAACATTAATTCATTTAGTGACACCAGAGGGGCCTAACTTCAACATCTGTCGGCATACAGTTACTGAATCTGGAGCGCTGCTGATCCTACTTAATTACAAGAAAGGCAAGTAGGGGGGCGCTACATATATTTCTTACAGAACAGAAATTTGTATATTATCCAAGTTGCCAGAGTGTGTTAAAGATATGGATGACCAGTAATGTTCTTATAATAAATTATGATAATCATAAATAACATGATATTATTTATTGGCCATAATCCTGTCCACAGAATCTCTTGTAAACAATCTGCATTCAGTGTGTGTTTCTTCATCATGTCCAGTTAAAGATCTGGCTGATCCTTCAGCGTTATTCACCTCAGAAACACCAAAATACAGAACATGTTTCTGATGCAGAAAAGCTCATAAAGCGTTCATGACTGGATTACTGTAATGCATTACTAGATTATCCTGATCATTATCAATGAACAAACTACAGTTATAGTGCAAAATACAGCAGCTAGAGTTATTACCAGATCAAGACAATATCATCATATAACACCAGTTTCACCATCTCTACACTGGGACTCTGTTACACTACTGATGTGGGGAACAAGCATTTATAGAGAAATGTGCAAAACAACACAGAGAACAAAACCAGTGAGTGAACTCAGAGCCAGAGGCAAAGGTCTGTGGGAGGCGTAATAAATTCAGGTCAGAGAACCAAGTGCGGTAATAAGATATCTCAGGATTTATCTCAGGAGATTCTCTGTCTGACATCACACACAATCTCAGGAAGAATGGGAGTGGTGTGTGTTGACTTTACTGGAAGACTGGGAGGGGTTAGTAAGTGTATAAAGTCTCAGTTCTGCTCCTCAGACTCTCAGTGAACACTGGAGCTTCTCTCTGTCCAGATCATCACAAGGTAATTAAACACTTTCATCTTTAAACATTTTGTAAGACTATTTTTAGATATTATGAACAGAGATGTTAGTGTACAAAGTATTGTAGTGAAACTGAAAGATACATATGTATTGAAAAAATCACTAACAAATGTGAAATTTCACTTTAACTATATATTATATCTCTGTGTTTTTTCTAACAGATTAATGCAGAATCTGAACACAAGAGAAATGAATGCATGACAGGAATATATCTGGACCATCACAAACTACAGAAGAAGGACTTTATCTTTATATATTCAGTGTGATTTAATAAACACTGGATTATTCTACATCTCTCTTCTTCTCACAGGCGAGAAACATGTTTCATATTTCATTTCTCATCTTTACTGAGGAGCTTTATCTTCATATGATGACTGGATTATTTGCTATTTTATCACAAATGTTTTAAATTCTATATTTTAAGTGCATGTTCTCTGTTAGATGATCTGAGTCTATATCATCAGTTCAGTCACTGTATTATAATTATGATGATAACGGGTTGTTTTCTTCATTTACAGTCTCTGTTGATCCAGTCGGAGTTGTAAAGTGTCGTTCTGATGAATCAAATATGATCAAACATGAGGTGAGAAGAGAAAGATGTTTATTATCAGGACTCACACATAAACTCACATTTATATATTTGTAATTTCTCATCATCATTGATTATTCTGAATATTGTAGAGTTAATCTGAGATGCTGTAATAACACTGAGCTCATGCAGATGTTGATCAGGAGTTGATCTGATGTCTCGTGATATGATGTTATATCGCTTTAATGAAACTCTGTCTGTGTGATTGAACAGATTCAAATGAAGAGGAGAAAGAAAATCAGCAGAAATCACAGATCAGCAGAAAACAAGAAGACTGAGAGAAAAATGGAGGACAGAAATGAGACACAAACCAGTGAATCACCAGAGGAAAGAGGACAGAGACTTGATAGATGTGAGAGTATAGAAATAAAGCCAAACTGTGAGTGTTTGATCATTATTACTCTTACAGTGTTGCTAGATTTACTATTATTTTCTTCACACTCATGATGTTAAAGTTCCACATTCAGAGAGATCATCACTTTCTACAGTCTCAGATCAGTGTTTACAGTTGTGTGATTGTGTTTAATTGACAGAATGTCTTATAGATTGAGAACATAAAACACAAATCATAAACAATGAGGATAATCTGATATATATTTGTGATTTCTAGTCTCCTGTGATCCAGACGGGCCTGTAAAGTTTGATTCTGATCAAACCCTTCATCATGTTCTCAAGAACACACAACACTGGTCTCTGAAATAATAACTCAACTCAGTGAGCTTTCCATATTTCCCTCCGGACACAACGAGTTACACAACAACCAATCTTCATGTATGTGTGTTCAGTTCACTGGAGAACAGCTCGTCTGTAAGAGACTGAAGCCCCACCGAAATATTCATCCACTAGAAAACATACAGTTCTCCACACACACACACACACACACACACACACACACACACACACACACACACACACACACACACACACACACACACACACACACACACACACACACACACACCTGTTGTTCAAAACCTGTAGGAGGGATGCAGGTGTTGGGAGGCACTGGAAGAAAAATGTGTTATATAAGATGTTTTGAGATGTTCCACCAATAGAAGAAGGTCTAGGGGAAGATGTTTCTAATGGTGGCAAGGACACAAGGAGTGACAAAGAAGAAGAGATAGATATGAGGGTGCACTTTGAGCACCTAGCGATAAGAAAAAGGTATAAGACATGAGGGCTGGGAATGGTAACTTTAGATGTCCAGCTGGCGTCTCACTTTGTTGCTTGTCAATAAAGTTAATTCTTTTGACCTGGAACTTCGACTCTGAGAGCTTTTTTAAGACCTGAACCAAAAAGGACTTTGAATTTGCCACAACATAATCAGCTGCTGGTTTGAGGTTTGAGTTTTCCCTGGTGTCTGCGCGCGCTATAAGTGGGCGGGGCAATATGCTAATGTTTCATCTTGACGTCACAACGAAACGGCTTATGACTCGTTTGAAAAACTATTCATTTCATTGACTCAGAGTCGACTCTTACTTTTGAAAGACAATAACTTTATATACGGTGCACTTTCAGATTTAAAACTTTGCAGGAAGTTTTCATGCACTTAGAGCTGTGTTACACACTACACGAAAGGTCATTCACTTAGAGCTGTGTAACACACTACATGAAAGGCCATTCACTTAGAGCTGTGTAACACACTACATGAAAAGTCATTCACTTAGAGCTGTGTTACACACTACATGAAAGGTCATTCACTTAGAGCTGTGTTACACACTACATGAAAGGTCATTCACTGAGAGCTGTTACACACTACATGAAAGGTCATTCACTGAGAGCTGTTACACACTACATGAAAGGTCATTCACTTAGAGCTGTGTTACACACTACATGAAAGGTCATTCACTTAGAGCTGTGTTACACACTACACGAAAGGCCATTCACTTAGAGCTGTGTTACACACTACATGAAAGGTCATTCACTTAGAGCTGTGTAACACACTACATGAAAGGCCATTCACTTAGAGCTGTGTAACACACTACATGAAAAGTCATTCACTTAGAGCTGTGTTACACACTACATGAAAGGTCATTCACTTAGAGCTGTGTTACACACTACATGAAAGGTCATTCACTGAGAGCTGTTACACACTACATGAAAGGTCATTCACTGAGAGCTGTTACACACTACATGAAAGGTCATTCACTTAGAGCTGTGTTACACACTACATGAAAGGTCATTCACTTAGAGCTGTGTTACACACTACACGAAAGGCCATTCACTTAGAGCTGTGTTACACACTACATGAAAGGTCATTCACTTAGAGCTGTGTTACACACTACATGAAAGACCATTCACTTAGAGCTGTGTTACACACTACATGAAAGGTCATTCACTTAGAGCTGTGTTACACACTACATGAAAGACCATTCACTTAGAGCTGTGTTACACACTACATGAAAGGCCATTCACTTAGAGCTGTGTTACACACTACATGAAAGGCCATTCACTTAGAGCTGTGTTACACACTACATGAAAGGCCATTCACTTAGAGCTGTGTTACACACTACATGAAAGGTCATTCACTTAGAGCTGTGTTACACACTACATGAAAGGTCATTCACTTAGAGCTGTGTTACACACTACATGAAAGGCCATTCACTTAGAGCTGTGTTACACACTACATGAAAGGTCATTCACTTAGAGCTGTGTTACACACTACATGAAAGGCCATTCACTTAGAGCTGTGTTACACACTACATGAAAGGCCATTCACTTAGAGCTGTGTTACACACTACATGAAAGGCCATTCACTTAGAGCTGTGTTACACACTACATGAAAGGTCATTCACTTAGAGCTGTGTTACACACTACATGAAAGGCCATTCACTTAGAGCTGTGTTACACACTACATGAAAGGTCATTCACTTAGAGCTGTGTTACACACTACATGAAAGGTCATTCACTTAGAGCTGTGTTACACACTACATGAAAGGTCATTCACTTAGAGCTGTGTTACACACTACATGAAAGGCCATTCACTTAGAGCTGTGTTACACACTACATGAAAGGTCATTCACTTAGAGCTGTGTTACACACTACATGAAAGGCCATTCACTTAGAGCTGTTACACACTACACGAAAGGTCATTCACTTAGAGCTGTGTTACACACTACATGAAAGGTCATTCACTTAGAGCTGTGTTACACACTACATGAAAGGTCATTCACTTAGAGCTGTGTTACACACTACATGAAAGGCCATTCACTTAGAGCTGTGTTACACACTACATGAAAGGTCATTCACTTAGAGCTGTGTTACACACTACATGAAAGGCCATTCACTTAGAGCTGTTACACACTACACGAAAGGTCATTCACTTAGAGCTGTGTTACACACTACATGAAAGGTCATTCACTTAGAGCTGTGTTACACACTACATGAAAGGCCATTCACTTAGAGCTGTGTTACACACTACATGAAAGGCCATTCACTTAGAGCTGTGTTACACACTACATGAAAGGCCATTCACTTAGAGCTGTTACACACTACATGAAAGGTCATTCACTTAGAGCTGTGTTACACACTACATGAAAGGTCATTGACTTAGAGCTGTTACACACTACATGAAAGGCCATTCACTTAGAGCTGTGTTATACACTACATGAAAGGTCATTCACTTAGAGCTGTGTTACACACTACATGAAAGGCCATTCACATAGAGCTGTGTTACACACTACATGAAAGGTCATTCACTTAGAGCTGTTTTACACACTACATGAAAGGCCATTCACTTAGAGCTGTTACACACTACACGAAAGGTCATTCACTTAGAGCTGTGTTACACACTACATGAAAGGTCATTCACTTAGAGCTGTGTTACACACTACATGAAAGGTCATTCACTTAGAGCTGTGTTACACACTACATGAAAGGTCATTCACTTAGAGCTGTGTTACACACTACATGAAAGGCCATTCACTTAGAGCTGTGTTACACACTACATGAAAGGTCATTCACTTAGAGCTGTGTTACACACTACATGAAAGGCCATTCACTTAGAGCTGTGTTACACACTACATGAAAGGCCATTCACTTAGAGCTGTGTTACACACTACATGAAAGGCCATTCACTTAGAGCTGTGTTACACACTACATGAAAGGCCATTCACATAGAGCTGTGTTACACACTACATGAAAGGCCATTCACTTAGAGCTGTTTTACACACTACATGAAAGGCCATTCACTTAGAGCTGTTACACACTACACGAAAGGTCATTCACTTAGAGCTGTGTTACACACTACATGAAAGGTCATTCACTTAGAGCTGTGTTACACACTACATGAAAGGTCATTCACTTAGAGCTGTGTTACACACTACATGAAAGGTCATTCACTTAGAGCTGTGTTACACACTACATGAAAGGCCATTCACTTAGAGCTGTGTTACACACTACATGAAAGGTCATTCACTTAGAGCTGTGTTACACACTACATGAAAGGCCATTCACTTAGAGCTGTGTTACACACTACATGAAAGGCCATTCACTTAGAGCTGTGTTACACACTACATGAAAGGTCATTCACTTAGAGCTGTGTTACACACTACATGAAAGGCCATTCACTTAGAGCTGTGTTACACACTACATGAAAGGTCATTCACTTAGAGCTGTGTTACACACTACATGAAAGGCCATTCACTGAGAGCTGTTACACACTACATGAAAGGTCATTCACTTAGAGCTGTGTTACACACTACACGAAAGGTCATTCACTTAGAGCTGTGTTACACACTACATGAAAGGCCATTCACTTAGAGCTGTGTTACACACTACATGAAAGGTCATTCACTTAGAGCTGTGTTACACACTACATGAAAGGTCATTCACTTAGAGCTGTGTTACACACTACATGAAAGGTCATTCACTTAGAGCTGTGTTACACACTACATGAAAGGCCATTCACTTAGAGCTGTGTTACACACTACATGAAAGGCCATTCACTTAGAGCTGTGTTACACACTACATGAAAGGTCATTCACTTAGAGCTGTGTTACACACTACATGAAAGGCCATTCACTTAGAGCTGTGTTACACACTACATGAAAGGTCATTCACTTAGAGCTGTTACACACTACATGAAAGGCCATTCACTGAGAGCTGTTACACACTACATGAAAGGTCATTCACTTAGAGCTGTGTTACACACTACACGAAAGGTCATTCACTTAGAGCTGTGTTACACACTACATGAAAGGCCATTCACTTAGAGCTGTGTTACACACTACATGAAAGGTCCTTCACTGAGAGCTGTTACACACTACATGAAAGGTAATTTTCAAATATCCATAATAGTGGCCCTTTAAGGACAAAAATATCCCCATTGAAACACATTAAAACTGCTATTTTTAATCCCAGGGCCATTTAAATATAAAATGATGCAATCTTTGTTAAGAGGCTTTCATTCTGTTGGCAAAGGCTTCAACATTTACATTTTTACTATTTTTTACCAGATGATGCCATTTTCTCAGATTTGGCCTATAAAGCAAACACTCGCTTTATTCCTGTGTGTGTGTGTGTGTGTGTTGGTATGCCCTGCTGAAAAAAACAATAGAAACCATTACAGAATTGCTAATGGTTTCCACTACAAAACCATTACAAACCATCAGCCGTTAACCATTAAAACCATTACCAAGTGGAGTCCATTACGTAGTGTGTTTTGGGCCATATTCCATTAGGATTTATTGGTTTTAAGGGTTTCCATTACAAATTTGTATTGGTCTGTATTTTAATGGTTTCCATTACAGTTTTGTATATGTTCTGATGGTTTCATTACAAATTTGTATTGGTCTTGAATTGCACATATTTAATGGTTTCCATTACAGTTTTGTATTGGTTCTGATGGTTTCATTACAAATTTGTATTGGTCTTGAATAGCACATATTTAATGGTTTCCATTACAGTTTTGTATTGGTTCTGATGGTTTCATTACAAATTTGTATTGGTCTTGATTTGCACATATTTAATGGTTTCCATTACAGTTTTGTATTGGCTAAGATTTGTAGGTTTAATGCTTTTAGCTGTTAATAATTAGGACATTAATTATATTTTTAATAAATTAATTTGAATTATAACTACTATTATACACAATTGATATAAACTTCACACCAACTTTTCAATAGCTTACAGCTCAGGTTTTGTTTTGCAAAGAATGAAGAACTTGCATCTGAAATAAAAATTATAGTATTAAGACCTGCTTTTTTACTCAACCCAGCTGGAAATAAACATCTGACACAAAACATTAATATTACATTTTTATTATTTGATTCACAGTTATTCTTTTACATTGTGTGGCTTCACTGGGGCTGACTGATTAGACCTGCAAAAAGAAGGAGAATTCATTAGGACAATGTACCTCTTAAACCACATTACCAGTACATATGATTATCCATACATTATCCATTTAAATATATTCATCCAACCTCTTTGGGCATACTTTGATACCCATTTTTCTGTGGGTATCATGACTCCATGTCCTAGATCCTAAAAAAAAAAAAAAAAAAAAAAAAAAAAAACATTAATATGCAGAATAAGACCATTTTAGCTCATTTAAAAGTAGAGGTTGACCATTATATTGGTTTTACTGATTAGTTGGCACCAATAGGTAGCAGGCAGGCTTGGCAGAGTTACTTAAAAAATGTATTCCGTTACAGTTACAAATTACTTCAAAAAAAAAAAAAGTATTCAGTAACATAATCCAACTACCACAATATGAAAGTAATGTAATATGGTTACTTTTGGATTACTTTAGGGTCACATATATAAATAAAGTCAAGCAAGAAGAAATATTATATAAAAAAAAAAATGCTTTTATTTATTAAGAATTTGGTCCAGTGTACAATATTTGCAAAATATAAAATATTCAAGAAAATGTCATATAGCTGTAAGTAACTACAGTGCTATGCATAAGTTTAGACACCCATGCTAAAGTTGACTAAAAAAAGAGGAATAAAAAATCATCTTTTGGAAATTGAACTTAATGCCTTAATTAAAAAAATTAGGAAAAATCCAACCTTTAAGGACACCAATTTTCTTTGTGAATGAATAATGTATCGTAAATAAATAAATGTTCTTCCTTAAAATACATGGATTTACTTTTTTGAAGACACAAAACCATTTCTATAAAGTAAATATTCAACAGAAGCGTGTCAATTACACGTAATAAAGGTGTCAGGGACGTTTGTATGTATTATTTGTGTGAATTTGTTGACTAAACTCACCTGAAAGCAGTGAAAACAACAGCGAGAGACGCGAGTTTTGCTGTTTGTCAGTTGATGACGTTTCCCCGTTTCCATCTGCTCTCGCGTGACGCGCTCGCTCCAGTGTTTGAATGTTCACGCGCATTAAAACACTTAAAAGTCACGCAGCACTTAAATAAACATCTAGAATTAAAACATATAACATCATTTAAAATACCATTAATATTAAATCATGAATTTTAAACTCATTGTGTAGGTCTATGACCCATTCATGTGCAAAATGTCAGACCCCAGTTTATATGCCAGGTTTTGTTACAATACTAATAATTACGTTATATAACAATGGCAAACAAAACAAAAAACAAAAAAAATCTGGGTTCCAATTATTATTATTATTATTATTATTATTATTATTATATATGTGATATTATATATATATATATGTAAGATGTTCATCAGCTTGGCCAGGCTGGGAGACCAGCTAAAACCAGCTGACCACCAAATTGTCCAGGCTCGGAAACCAGCTTCATCATACATGCCAGCTGGGAGACCAGATAAAACCAGCTAAGCCAGGCTGGGAGACCAACTAAAGCCAGCTACTTCCATCTTAAACCAGCCAAGACCAGCCAACCAGCTTAAGCAGGTTTTAGCTGGATTTTTCAGCAGGGAGGCCAGGTGTTGATGTTGACGAGGAAGAGAGCCAAACAGCCAATGTAACGGGTAACGTTACGCTATCGAGCTTATTATCCGGCTTTCCTGTAGCTCAGTGGTAAGAGCATTGCGTTAACAACGCAAGGTTGTGGGTTTGATCCCAGGGGATTGCACATACCTATGTATAAATGTATAGGATAATGCAATGTAAGTCGCTTTGGATACAAGCGTCTGCCAAATGCATAAATGTAAAGGTAAATCCAGTAGGATTGTCTCGATTATTTTAATAAATTTGATTATTAAAAAAGAAAAAGAAAAACTTTAGTAGCCTACATACGGTGGAGGTGATCCAGCAAAGTCTGACATACTTATTGAAGAATAACTTTTGATTTTTAATAGACAAATAAATAAATAAAAACCCAGAGAAAAGGAGAAGAATTCTCATCGGATATCAAAATAAAAGTCTACACACAACATATACCTGTTAAATAAAAGTATTACAGTGAAACAGATGAGACAGTGGTCATAAGTTTCATATTTCTTTGTCATTTTATTTTTTGTAGAGCCTATTTTTAAAAGGTTATTTAAAAACTTTGAGAAAAGCATTTTGAATAGCTTGTAGCAGTGTGCTACATATCGTGTACTGTTGTTAAACAGTAGCCTAGTGTTCAAAGATACATTTCAATATTATAAAATACATCATTTGTGATATATATAACTATGAACCTACATGAATATGTGTATGAGCAGACCTACACACAACTATACCTTAAACAGAGATGTTGCTTTTAAAGGCATGCAGTGGAACAGAGTCAGAGTCTGAGATAGACCATAGGACAGGCAGCACGAAGCAGAACACTACTGATCCCCTGTCAGTGATTGACCTACAGCCTGACATGGACACTGCTTTGACTGCCACAGGAACTACCACAAAACCTGAGGCCATGCTCATGATTATGAGCCATGCAGCAAAGCAGAAAATAACTGGCTGCCAGTGACATGATTTACTGCAGTTGATAAATAAATTGTTTGGGCAAGAGGTTGTACCTCGATCCAAGTATCTTTTTTAACAGAGTGTTTAAAAACAGTTGTGAGGAAGTAGAATTTCAGTTCTACTGTGAAAGTTGTCACTTAAACATAGGAACAGTCCAGGAAATCAGTGACAAACTAATTATATATTAATATCATCAAACCAAAGAAAACACTAAATTTGTTGGAGACTTAATGGTTCATATTGGTGTCCAGTAGATACCAACATGTAACCTATAAGTTGCCAAAGGTGTTCTATTGGTCCTTAATGGTATCCAATAGAAAAAACATGCCACCAATAGAAGAAAGCAAATCACCAATAGAGACCTACTAGTACCATTACAGTTTCCATTAAAACCAATACAGACAAATAGACAAAACATGCCACCAATAGAAAAAAGTAAATTACCAATAGAGACCCACTAGGACCATTACAGTTTCCATTAAAACCAATACAGTTTCCAATACAACCATTAAAACCATTAGCAATTCTGTAATGGTTTCTATTGTTTTTTTCAGCAGGGTGGATGTCACAATGTGGTTTGTATGCGTGTAATAAAGAAATTGTGTGTGTGTGTGTGTGTGTGTGTGTGTGTGTGTGTAATATCTGAGAGAGAAAAACTACTGTAAATCACAAATCCCACCGCTGTGTCCCAGAGGAGTTTTACTGCATCTAGTGTTGAAACTCTGTTACTGCACCAAACTAATCTTACAACAAACTCAAATCTAGAACAATTTACTTAGATTTATGGCTTTGATTTTCTAGCAGTTTTAGAGTTAGTGCTGCTAAAGTTTTGGTACCAAGAAAGAAAGTTAATTTCGAGCCCTGTAAATCTAGTTTTATATGTATTGTTACTGTATATATATGAGTTTTCATCTTAATGTTCCTCATCGGTCATTAAAGAGAATGAAGGAAAACACCAACCTGTCTGTTCCTCTGTATCTTCATCTCTCATTCTGCAGGGTTCCTCCTCAAACTCCATCTTTCAGTCGTTTCTCCTGTGGGAAAATGGGAATAATCCCAGGATTTAATCTCTCATGGCTTCACTGACTGAAGGAGTGAACTGTCATCACACAATCCTCTCAGTTTTTAAACTCTGATTCTGATTAATTCAGAGTTTGACCAAACATTTGATATTTATATTTTACCTGGTAATTAATATAATTAACACAATGAATGTACTAACAGTTTGAAACAGCAGATTTCCAGCAGCGTGTTGTTCTTGTCCTCCAGTCTCCTCCTGTTTCTCCTCTGACTGTGAATGAAAGCAGCGGCTCGGGTCAGTGTTGACACCTTGTGGACAAACTCATTAACACACACATGATTTAATATGAGCTACACTAGATTTCAGGTTCCAAATTAAAACTAAATAAAATGGAATAAAGTGAAAATAAGGTGCGCTGCTGCCATCTCGTGGTTGAAAGTGGCACTACATCCCTAAAGATCAGGGGCCGTATTCACAAAGAATTTTAAGGCTAAAAGTAGCTCCTAACTGGCGAATTTAGGAGCAACTCCTAAAAATAATGGGCGTGTCACTCCTAACTTTAGGACTCCTAATTTTTTTGACTAAGAGTAATTCACGAAGCATTTTAGCCCTAAAAGTAGCACCTAAGCCTGGGACAGCTTAAAAGAAGTCGAGAGGACTCCTAACTCACTAAGACCTATTCACAAACCGCTTTTTGTGGCATTTCACGTGGCGATGTTTTGAAATGCGTATGCGGGATGAATACAGCTTCAGGAGCGTATGCGGCGGCTACAGGAGCTGCCAATCGCGAGGGAACAATTTTGCATTGTAGGCATAACTAGGGATGCAATAACGCCACCAACAACAACCAAAACTAGGCATTGCATGTAAACTAATTGTAACGTTTCATTGTGAATCAAATTAAAATGTTCTTCTCTTTGCAAACGTAGGCAGAGGCATATAGTGACAGATTAATTCAATAATGTTGCAAAGATATTGCATCAATCCATATGTTTCATTAGGCTACTAGGCTATTTGTTTTGCCTTACTCTTTATTCATTTAGGCTATTTATTCAGTTATTCATCATCTTCCGTCCTTCACACTACTTGTGTAGCGCACACACTCTCAGACCTGTCACCTGTCACTCATCATCGTAGGGGAGGTGTTTGGAATCATTCCCGCATTACAATCATCAGCCAATCAAGGTGGTCACTTCAGTCAAGCTCGTGCATGAGTAATGACGTCATCCATAGCAACGAAGACTCTCTCTTAGTTTAGGAGTTGTCATTTTTCTTTACTAAGAGTAGGTCTGAAAGGCGTTGTGAATAACTTTTAAGAGAAAACTCCTAGCTAAAATCTTTTAGTGCGATTTAGGAGTACTCCTAGTGGTAAGATAAAATGCTTACCCCAGGGCCCGTATTCATAAAGATTCTAAGAATCCTCTAAGAAAACTCTTAATTTAGCTTAAAAACTTTTACGTAGGAGTCTTAGCTTAAAAGCGATTCGGGACCGATCTGAGAGCAACTCTGAGTAAGGAAAAGACAAAAACTTCATCTTAGTAAGGAGGCGGGGTTGACCCCGTTGCTATGTATGACACAATCTTTTGAAGACTGTGATTGGTTGGTTGTCCAAGAAGGAAAAAAAAAAGTGATTTTAAGTATAGGGCAGAGCCCGTCTACGGAGAGCCGGCCCACTCCCTAATAAGTCCTATTGTACCGAATTTTGGTTGTAGTTCCACCAGAGTTCCACTGGGGGGCGCTCGCCATGAGTGCAAAATGAATGGGAGTCAATGGGGCTAGACGGCTAAATTTGTCTCTTTCACCCGATTGCCGTTGAGAAATCTCAGATTTGATTGTAGGTTTTGCAAGTTCAACATGGGTTATAGGTCGAAAGTTGAATGAACGAGTACTTATGTTCTTTCGATTTCTTACAGGTTGAGTTGTTGTTGCCCATAACATGCTAGCATTCTGCTAATGAACGCTGATTGGTCAGTGAAGGACTGATTACGACCAGAGATACAGCTTGATGGCATCGTGGCATCCGAAGCGGGACCAGAAACAAACAAAACAAAAACTCTTCTAGCACGTGTATTTCCCTGTGTCAGCTGTGTTGTCGATGCCTCGAGAGAAAAGAAAGTGCAGAGCGCGAAAGCACCAACGCGACTGAAGGATCGCCGTAAAGCCGTATGTCTGGTCGTACGATGTGTATGACGTCATTGACACTTTAAAATACTTTTTAAAGCAAATAAGTGACTCAAAAAAATCTAACACCCAGCAATGTGTAATTTCTTTGCATCTCCTTTCGAAAACAACATTCAAATTACTCGACAAAAAATTATATCCTGAGAAAAGTGGATTTTGAGAGCAATATCTCCATAGACCTCCATTCATTCTGCACTCGTCCTGTGAGCGCCCTCATATGGAATCAGAGTGGAACTACAACCAGTTCAGAAGCCGGAAGTTTACTGAGAGTGAAACTTCTCGCCATATTAGACATTCTCTGGTATAGGGTCTATTCTAAGCCTTCACTCTGAAATTACATGCGTCATTTTTCCTATTTGACCGTTCTCACACACACACACACACACACACACACACACACACACACACACACACACACACACACACACACACACACACACACATTATATATGTGTATATAAATCCTTTTTTTTTATTTACCATGCTGTTAATTTCCTATAAGGTATTTGATTGGAAAGAGTGGAACAATTTTTATCATTCTAAGCCAATTACACTGATTGCTGGCATGTCTATTTAAGTGGTGGTTTGAATGTTGGTTTTAATGTATCAAACATGGAATTTTCCCAGTTGTCAAATATCGTAATGTAGTGATTACTTTCATTTCTGGCGCTATGGCATTTCTGTGCTGTGTCGGAGATGTTAGTGTGTTTCTAATAAGATCAGTCACAAACATGATCCCTGCACGATCTAATCTATAGCGTCTTATTAACTCACTGTTATTCATTGTCTTCAACACATTTCTTCTCCCTCTTCATCTTTCTGCCATTTTCTCCTCTGCTAAAGAAACTCTTAAGCCTCTTAAAAGTCCTCGTCCGTGCTCCTAACAATTTTGACCTTAAGAGCTCTTTTAAGGGTTAAGATGCTTTCTGAATTACTTTTTTCTTTACTAGGATTTTTTCTTTAATTTTAAGAGTAAACGCCCACATTTCTAAGAATTTTCTTAGAATTTTGTCACTAGGAGCTACTCTTTGCATTAAGATTCTTTATGAATACGGGCCCAGATTCTCTTTGAACAGATCTCTCACAATTTTTTTTTTTAATGTGAATGAATATATTTCGAACATTTTAGATTAGATTATATGTAGGCTGTTTCTAAAGATCCTTTTAGATTACATGTCCATTATGTCTTGATAAACTATCCTGTAGTTTCCATGTTCACCACACGATGGCGCATCACACACAGGTTCAGTGTAACGAAAGACGTGAAAATATATTTATAAATGATTTAAATACGAGTTCACTTTCCTCATATTTTTTTGAACATACATAGCTCAATGACGTAATGGATATTGTTGAATGGATATATGTTAATTGGGTGTGTGAAAGACTTCAGCAGAGATTGTATTTTACGAATAGCCTATTTATGGAGTAAAACACAACCTAACACAGGGCTCGCTGTAACACACTTGTGTTAAATACTTCCACACATGCTAGCATGACCAAACCTAGTGTACTTACTAGATGCCATGTCAACACTATTTAGAGAAACAAATTCAGAAATGTTTGGAAGATATCACCGAACATTTAACCATAGCAAAAGTACATTTCTTACTTATGGTAATTTTTCATCTCTATTTTTGGTGTTTATTTTAAATTAGACAAATCTGATATTATTTTAGTCTCCAATATGTTATTTAACAGTTGAGCTAGTTCTTTAAAGCTTCTCTTACTAGCAGAAGACACTAGCTGGGTTTAAACCCCAGTTGTACAGGTATTATTATGTTCTGAACTGATGTATATCTGTGTTTTCTGTGTGTTCATTCAACTCAAAAAATATTTTATTTTTAATTATTAAAAAATGCCATTATTTTATATGAAAAAGTTAATAATTGTATTTTATTGATAAAATAGTTTAGTTTGTCTTGTATTATTTTTATATTTTTTATTAGATCATATAGCATTTAAAGAATTCCAAATGCAGTATTGCTTAACCTGTTTCTGATGAAGGAATCTCAGTACAGTGTTATATAAATGTAAATATGGGCGATGCTCCCCTTTTTACAGTGTAGAAGCCTTACAAATTATAGTTAGATTGATGTCATTCATCTAAACTTTATCCGTGCATTTAAAAAGCATAGCTACCTGGTGATCAAAACTGTGTCTCACTCACTGAAACTCTGAAGTGCATTGGTTTCCATGACAACGACTTGTCACAGGAAGTGCTAACTCTAGATAGCACATGTGTTACCTTCTGACGCCATTTTGTAAACAAACAGCCGAAGTGGCTAAGCTAACCCAACCTAGCAGCCCTTCAGCTTAGGCTAAGCTAACTAATAACTTCAACAGTTAGTTGTTAGCATCATTTACATGAAGCCTTTAACTACAGCTTGTGTGTATGCAGTGTGAAGTGATCTAAACCATTTTCCTTTAACCCCATTTCTGGTTTCTGAATTCTTACTTTCTCTTTCCTTAACTTTAATTCTTCTCATCTAATTTCACCTGCACTTTTCAGGTGCATTCCTTACTGAACGCTGTTCAGCTAAATTTACAGTTACTTTGTTAATTAAATCTAAACTTAATTACATGTAAACTGTTTAGCTAGAGAAGAATTTTTATAGTTATTCGGAACTTTCAATGGCACGTTGACTAAACTTTATGGAGGGACAAACACATGGTGTGGTCTTGAACACGCAGCAGCTGTGACCAACTATAGAATGATGTCCAAAGCAAATCTAATGGTTGATCATAAGTGCAATTGATTATTCCCAATACTAGATCATTCAGCTGTTTTAATCACTTTAAATCTTTTTATTAAATTTAATCATAATAGAAGACAGCCATTAATTTTTTTCATTTAACCCACTTGTTCTAGTGTGGTTTTATTTCCCCATAAAACCGCAAAAGTAACTAGACAACTTTCCTTCTTGATTTGTTTATTTTCAACAGTTGCTTCAATTTTATGAGCCAGCTACACAAGTAATCTAGACGATTGCTATGGCATAATTTTGAGTACCACTAATAAACACAATCTAATCGGAAAGCTCTGCTCTTCCTCTTTCTTTCTCTTCTTCATTTGTTCAGAGATCAAGCCTGTTGTATGCTATCAGTAAGTTCTGAGAAATAATTTGACCATAAGAACCATCTTAAGTCATTTATTAAATCTAGGCTTACGCTCTTCTAGCAAAGCCTTTAGATCCACACAAATCTGAGCATCCTGCTATTTGCAGCTAAGATAGTAATAATCAGGTACACATTTCACTTGCTAACCACACCTGGCAAAACCTAGCTGTACATTATACACCTAGCTGTCTCACTTTGCCTTTAGCTCCAAATTCTGTTTGATCTTGCATTAGTCTCTTGCCCTTACTCTCACCACAAGTGGGCCAGAATGTTGCAGATGCTCAGCCTAACTGCCCAGATGGCAGACCAAAAGGACTGGCTAGGTGTTTTGAAGAACACTCTTTTACCCACGGCTGCTGACGACTTTCAGCACAAGAGCCAAATGCAACTGGAAAACAAGGGAAGACAACTAATGAAAGATGACTCAAACCAGAGGTATGACCACAAATATCTGACTGAGGTTATCTTCCTGGCCCACAACCTCACAGGTTTGAAACAGGAGGTAAACAACCTCAAACTCCAGATCACAGAGTCCCAAAAAGGAGCTGACACATGCTAAAAGCCGCATAGACCAGCTAGAGATGGAGGCTCAGGACAGACACAAGGACCCTGGCAGAAGAGAGACACAGGAGGAAATCCACAGTCTTCAAACCGCACTGACAACTGCTAAACAACAAGAGCAGTTTGAAAAGACAGCCAGAGAGGACCTGGAAAAGGAACTCTTTCACACAGAGTCACTGTTAAAAGCAGCAAATTCTGAAATCTTGGAAAAAGATGCCAGAATCATGGCCTGTGAAGGTCAACTGAAGGTGTCCAGAGCTGAAATTGAGGCACTGACCCAGCAGCTGGACAATACCAAAGATGAACTTGACATGGTCCAACGAGAACTGAGACACTCTTACCTGCTGCAAAAAGAACCACAGCAGGAGAGACATCTCACTCCCCCACTTGCAATCAGCAGAGAAACCTCCCCCAGCCAAGCACAGAGTTACCAAGGGGGGAGACAAACCCCTCTGCTTAACATGTCATCGGACAATTTCCTTAAAGCTTCTGCAGCCGCAGAAGGAAAAGGACTGATTCAAACGAATCCTGAAACGACACATGTAGTGACACTCAAAGACCTCAACCGAATGGCCAGACAGATCCCTGCATTTACACCAGAGCTTGCAGGAGACAACGACGTTTACGCTTACCTGCGAGACATTGACTTTCACCTGCAGTCTTTGATGAGTGTGCACCATCAAGATAGACTCTATCTGATCTGGATAACATCCAGCCCAGAGGTGCAACGCTTTCTGGCTCGGCAGCCAGAAAACATCAAGTCTAACTACCAGCAGCTGAAACAAGCCATTATAAAGGAGTTCTCAGAGTTTGAAAACGGACTGATCGCTGCCCTAGATACCAAACAGGGTCGGCATGAAACTCCCTATGTTTACTATCACAGACTCAGACGAGCTTACTTCGGATTTAATGAATAATCTGTGTAAACTCACTCTCCCAAATAAGGCCTGTGAAAAGTTCCCCAAATGAAGCTAACACACTGGCAGGACGCGGTGTCTTGTTACAGGACACACACTGAAACTGATTTTACGAGCGAAAAGAATGTCCTGAGAGCTGCGACTCTCACTTAAACTCTTGCAGAGAAAGAGAAATAAAAATCCTGTTAATCCTATATATATTCTACACTGTAAAAAATGTCTGTGAAATTAACTGTGTAATTCTGTAAAATCGTGACATCAAAATTTTGTAAATAGAAAAACAATGAAATTTTGTTAAATTTACAGTACTATTTTGAAAATAGTACAAATGCTGTTGTAAAATACTGAACCAAACAAAACTGTTGATTTTACAAGAATGTGTTAAAATAATCATATTAATTTGTAGAATTTACAGATTTACA
>CM038632.1:35534294-35720268 GCA_021554675.1 Leuciscus idus | reverse complement strand
TGCATGTTCTTTTCTATATGGGGAGGCTGCAGACCTGGAGCCGGTAGATCTACGCCCCTAGCAGTTTTACGCCCCTGGCAGTTTTACGCCCCTGCTGTTCCTGATGCGTCCAGTAGGGGGATATGCTGCGAAATAACACCATTAAATCGATGCTCAAAACTTACACAATAATAACCGTCCAGTTCATAGATTTTGCCCGAATTTGTGGTTTTTGTTAATTTAAATATTAAACGTTTTAGTATAAATCTGCACTGCACTATGGATTAAAAAATCTCTAGATATTAGGTTGGGCTTCACTCAGCCTATACAGAAGACTATTTGTTTTCATGAAATAAAAAATAACACACATAGTTGGATCAGATGACAAGTAATGATATATGACCTACTATAGAATAGTTAATTGAATATTGAATACATTAATATTGAATAAATAGTAATAATAATAATACTAATTAATAATAATAGAATATTCACTGTATGTTTTTATACAGGAGACTGAGTGAAATATGTTGTTGTGAATTTATATAAAGTTACAATTAGATATTGAATACATTAATATTGAATAAATAGTAATAATAATAATACTAATTAATAATAATAGAATATTCACTGTATGTTTTTATACAGGAGACTGAGTGAAATATGTTGTTGTGAATTTATATAAAGTTACAATTAGATATTAAACATATTTAGCCCATTAGACATACAGCACCGTGTAATCATGTGGATTCTCGATTAAATATCTGCTGTACTATTCACTTAGTCATCATACAGCTACAAAACAGTGTCCTACATAGCATTTTATGAAGACAAACACAATTTATCCCTTTTCTAAAATTCCAAGGGCCATTTATAAGAAGGAGACAATATTTTTGTTCACAAAAACATTATTTATCAACACCATTTATGAATTATGATGACTCCCCTATGGCTTGCCACTCTGCTTTAACTGTTTTTCTATCCTCCTGTCAAAGTGCTTCTGCTCACTGATAAAAAAATTTAATTAAATTAAACAAACAAATGTAAAAAGGACATCCATGGTGAATTTGATTTTGTCAAATTCAAAAGCAGCAGGACTCACTGTTAAATTTTGTATAAAATTCCTGAATCCTTAATTTTTTATCACAGTTGCTTTTGTACATTTCATCATTATTCATTATATCAATTCATTTTTTCCTTCATTAGTGAAATTCTAAATACACCTCCGCAATTCATCAGTTCAGGACACATTTACAAAATAAAGTGTAATAGAAATGTATTGAAAACATGCTTAACAGTTTATGACAACTAGTCAGCCATTTTGCATTTAATGACTTATGCAAGGAACTAATGCCTAGATGTTTTGAGTATGACAATTCAACAGAGAAATAGCATAATAGGCCTATATTTTGATCAACATGACATAAAGAGTTGATAATGTAGGAAACAGCAGACAGTTGTACATTATGAATTGCATGAATGTACCAAAGCATTTGCAATTTGTATAAAATGAGAAATTGCTTTTATGATGTGCACAAGTGAAAGATGATGTGATTTCAGGTGTGATCTGAGAAATGCACCAAAGCAACTGAGATAAACTATAATACTTATTGGAGACCCAGCAGAATCACTGACCCCATGAGTCACAGACCACATAAAAGAAAGTGTTACGAGAACACAAACTGCCTTTTTAATTTGCATTTCATGTGTGTATTTCATTAAAAAAAAGCTAAACTTTAAAAAAATATAAAAAGGACATCCATCGTGAATTTGATCTAGTCACAGTGTGTGTGTGTGTGTGTGTGTGTGTGTGTGTGTGTGTGTGTGTGTGTGTGTGTGTGTGTGTGTGTGTGTGTGTGTGTGTGTGTTGCCCAGAATTTATGTCAGATGAGTGTGGATTGCATCAATTTGCTCCTGATCTTCAAAGTACAACGGCACAGGTACTTGTTGGTGGAACACTTTTGGAAAAAGTGTCAAGACACTTTGATTTCTTTTGGCCACTGATGATGGACTGTGCAGAGAAAATTTAAAAAATGACATTAAAAACATGTCCTTGTATGTCTCTGTAAGTCATTTATTTACTAGAGAAGCTATTGGTTTGGAATGCAGTTAAAAAAGAGATGGGTGTTTATAGTTTATAAAAGTTTCGAGAGAGAGAGAGAGAGAGAGAGAGAGAGAGAGAGAGAGAGATTTCCATAGCTAAAGCAAACACACACCTTTATGGGATGCATCATGCAAGTTACTTGGCAAAGACAGAGTATGATAAATCCCACTTTAAGTGCACACAGCCTACATTTTAATCCAGATCAGTACGCTATTTTAAGAAAAATGTATATTTAGATATAAATGAGATAGTTAGATCATCTCATTTTATAAGAAACAACTCAAACCAGAAAGTAAAGGAGTCTTACCAGAAGAGGCAAGATAAAGACGGGCAACAAAAGAAAATTAATTTTGAAAGTGAGTAGAGAAGACTAGGGGCAGCTAAACTTACACGTGGTAAGCTATAACTTATAAATTTAAGCCAGACAGAACATCAACCTGACCGTCCAGAACTTTTTGTCTCTCGAAATAAATGATAGACCTATCCATTGATATAAAGAAATGAATTGATAACTACCTAGCTCTATCAAGCTATTCGTTTATAAATAATAAATGTTGCATCATTGCTAAACAACAATAACTTTAGCGGATTATTTATTATACCTCAATCAATTCGTGTCAATGTACAGCCACCCCCTACTGGACGCATCAGGAACAGCAGGGGCGTAAAACTGCCAGGGGCGTAAAACTGCTAGGGGCGTAGATCTACCGGCTCCAGGTCTGCAGCCTCCCCTTACTCTTAACATAAGCAGAACACATATGCCAAATTTACGTGCAAGCACATTAGCCTGAGCATATATAACTTGCTCGACACTGTCTATTGATGTCCTTATCATCCGATCAATCATTTGCAATATGATGGCCAGGATATCAGGGAATACAAATGGCCTGTCTTCTTTACTTCTAACAATCACGATATTGCTCTTACTTGCATTATGTTTGATATCAAAATCTGCACCGTACTGAGAGCAAACCTTCAACCGTTGTTGTAACCCAGCACTATATGGGCAAATGATTACCAAATCATCTGCATACATAAGGTGATTGGTGAGAGTATTGCCTATCATGCATCCTGTATTACATTTATTTAATTGTTGTGACAAGTCATCCATATACACGTTAAAAAGGAAAGGTGACAAAATACCACCCTGACGAACTCCGTTACTAACAGTAAAAGGTTCTGATACAGAGATGACACGTTTATGACATACAACTTTGTATACAATATACAAAATGTATTTACAATATGTTCAATGCATAGACGGTTCAATGTCATACGAATACTAAAAAGAACAATGAGCTGAAGACTAAAATAAATAAATAAATAAATAAATAAATAAATAAATAAAGATAGAGAAAAAGACATTAATCTATACATCAGTTACATTGTACACATTTTATCATGTTATGTTCAAATAAGTTTCATAAGAAATGTTAGAATGCAGCTAGGGTCCAAATATGAGACGGCAAGTTTTAAAGTTGAGACACTCACACACAGATATAACGCATATTTTAAAAACTTTGTTGTATAAAATGTATATTTATTTGCAACAGTTATGTTAACAGCAATAATACTATATTTTTGGTAAGAACAGCTATTCAGCTGATGGACACGCGCCGCGTTGTCATGGGAACATCCCAGGTGAAAATAATGAGGAAATTACGTTGTCTTTCGTTGCTCCCTTCATCAACATAATGGCACACAAGTGCCCCGCTCCCTCCAAAGTGCCCAATTCAAGGGCTCTGCCGTCTGCCCTTTTAAGAGAGTAGGGCATAGGTAAAGCTCACGAGATAACCACGTCCCAGCCGTCCGTCCGTCACTTATTGGGTTCCCCGGAAACATTTCTGTTGTGTTCTGTCCTATTTGCAGCGCGTTTCTGTATTTGTTTGTGTTGTGAACTTTTGCAGCGCGTTTCTGTATTTGGTTGTGTTGTGAACTTTTGCAGCGCGTTTCTGTATTTGGTTGTGTTGTGAGTATTTGGAGCAAACATGTGTTGTGAAACTGATGAAGATGTTTTCTTAATTTGCGGGTGTTTTTTCTATTTGCATGTGTTTTCTTCAGTTGCAGCGCGTTGAGCTCTCTCGGCCACCGTACTAGAGCCTTCCAGAGCTGAGATATGGAGATCCCACGTGCCATTTATTCCATTACAAAATAGTGGTTTCGCGGACAGTGGAATTTTGGGATGACACTTGGTGCCACGGACTCAGGGGAGCCAGCTGAGTGCTGATAAATGGTTTTCATAAAAATATTTCGAAAGCTAAACTTAAAATCCACCGTGTCCGCGACGCCACTGTGTTCCCGCCAAATAGTGGTTTCGCGGACACTGCATTTTAATGCAAATTATGCATAATTAATGTCTGTGATGTACACCAGTGTGTTGTGTTGTGTCCCCTGTGTGGTGTACAGCAGGTTTGACCTCATACAATGGTCTGTTGAATCCCTGTAAGGAATTGTGGACTTCAGCACATATGCTGAAATCCCCAATTCGTTACAGGGATTCACTGGCTGAAAATGACTAAGTCAAAAACAGCATCCCACCTGCAACTTAACTGACAGGGCCCCTGTGCGCTGTCCGTGGACAGTATGAATTTATGCAAATTTTGCACAATTAATGGGTGAAATGTACACCAGTGTGTTGTGTTGTGTCCCCTGTGTGGTGTACAGCAGGTCTGACCTCATACAATGGTCCGTTGAATCATATGGGCAAATGATTACCAAATCATCTGCATACATAAGGTGATTGGTGAGAGTATTGCCTATCATGCATCCTGTATTACATTTATTTAATTGTTGTGACAAGTCATCCATATACACGTTAAAAAGGAAAGGTGACAAAATACCACCCTGACGAACTCCGTTACTAACAGTAAAAGGTTCTGATACAGAACAACCCCCCCCCCCATCCCATTTCACCTGCATAGACTGGTGTGAGTACCAGAAGACTAGAATTCTTATCATTACTTTTGGTATTCCTCTATGTTGCAATTTAAGAAACAATTTTTCATGGTTTACACGATCAAATGCCTTCGAGGCATCTATAAAACACATAAAAGTTGTGGAATTCTGGCTATTATAATGATCTAAAATTTCCTTTAAAGCAAATACACACATATCTGTACTGTGTTGACGTTTAAAGCCAAATTGGTTGTCAGTCGTAAAAATATACTGTGTTCCAACCTGTTAAGAAGAATTCTCTCCAACACTTTGGATACAATGCTAGCTAGGGCTATAGGTCTGTAATTGTCCACGCTGTTCATTTTGCCAGTTTTGTCTTTAATGACGGGCACTAATAAAACAGGTCAAATAGATTCAGGCAGAGTCCCATGAACTAAGAAACCTGTCATACAAATAGCAAACAGAGGAACAAGTTTCTTGCTTGCATATTTTAGATGTTCAGCTGTTATTTTATCGGTCCCACACGCTTTATCGCCATCTAATCCCAATACTGCAGATTGTACCTCTTCTGAATTAATAACCACATTTTCGTCATTGTCAAATGTTTTCCACCTCAAAAGTATTCCTCCCAATGCAGTTAAACAGCTCATGATAATGTTGCCGCCACATCTTGTATTTATATAAGGATTATATAGGATTATGTAACGGTTCACAGAATTCACGGTTCAGCATCAGATCAGGCATTCATATATTTTCACTGCATTTACAATTGCACAAATAAAGCTATGAGGATCGTTCAAATTAGAAATCAGGGGGAAAAAATACTTGTAATATGTGTCCAAATAGAAACTCTTATTTCAAATTGTAATCATACATCACAATACTGTTGTTCATAGCCTAGGCTACTATATTTTAATCAAATAAACGCAGGCTGGCGGGAGGATAAGGGACTTACTTCAAAAATACAACTGACCCTTACGTTGGCCAATAGCAGCGCTTGGTAAATCGTGACGTACGCCAATGGCAGCTGCAAATCAGAAGCATTTTTTTCCGGAAATACCGACTGTTTTAACCAACAAACGTAGAATTTGTAGTGTTCTTATCGTGGTTAACACAATCTACACTTGATGTCGCGAGTATATCCCTCGTGAAAGATCGAAGCTTGAATTTCCAGTTACCGTCGTACAGAAAGACAGGTCGACCCTGCCCTATAAATAGCCCCCGCGCGACCTCTACTATTGTCGTTGAGAGCGTTGGGGGACTCTGTGTCCCGCCCATTGATCGCTAGATTGGCTCGGCAGATCTGGGCGGGTTCACACCCGCATCGTAGCACGACGATCTTTTTAGCTTATTTGATAACTATTATACATTTAAATAGTCCAACAAATGCTTCATAATGAGAATGACTTTATTCAGGACTCAAAATGGAAGGTCCATAGGACAAGACAAAGAAAAAAACACACACAATAATTACAACATAGCAATAAAATATACAGTGCATAGAAATAAATGAAGAAAAGATCAATAACTTTCACTTGTAATATACAAACAGGAGCGCCAATGTCTAGATGTATACCTGACAGAGCTATAATCATTGTGGGCTAAAGCTTGTATAATTCTATTTTCTGAGGCAGACATTCTACACATATGTATCGAAAAATATATACCATTTCTTATTAAGGCAGAACAGGTAGGCACACCAACATTAACAAACATTTGACTAGCACTACACCATCTTGGTTGTTTTAGAAGCAGTCTCATACCATCATTATACGCTATACATTCAGTCTCTGCATGTTCTTTTTGCTGTAAGACCGCCACAGGAGGGCAGTATAAAGTGGTGTACAGAATGCTTTGAATAAAGCTACCTTAACATAAGCAGAACACATATGCCAAATTTACGTGCAAGCACATTAGCCTGAGCATATATAACTTGCTCGACACTGTCTATTGATGTCCTTATCATCCGATCAATCATTTGCAATATGATGGCCAGGACATTTAATCTCATCACACACTTTAAGGACAGTACCAGATAAAAAGAAATCAGGGAATACAAATGGCCTGTCTTCTTTACTTCTAACAATCACGATATTGCTCTTACTTGCATTATATTTGATATCAAAATCTGCACCGTACTGAGAGCAAACCTTCAACAGTTGTTGTAACCCAGCACTATATTGGCAAATGATTACCAAATCATCTGCATACATAAGGTGATTAGTGAGAGTATTGCCTATCATGCATCCTGTATTACATTTATTTAATTGTTGTGACAAGTCATCCATATACACGTTAAAAAGGAAAGGTGACAAAATACCACCCTGACGAACTCCGTTACTAACAGTAAAAAGTTCTGATACAGAACAACCCCCCCCCCCCATTTCACCTGCATACCCATATGAAAAAAACCTGCATGGTTCATATACTGCAACCATATATCTTCCTTACTTAAATCAGCCAGAATTACCTTCTGTGTTTCATATAAGGCCAATATATGTCATATACAAAATCAGACCGATTATGGCCCATTTCATACTAAATAGCACACATATAACTTATAGGGGATTTTTGCGTCATATATGAATACTGTTAAAAGACTTATATTAGTTTTACATGAAAAAAGTATGCAAATGTGTATGGTATTAGTAGAAAAATATAAAATTCATATATAAATCATTTAAAGTTCTTATATTGAATCATATGCTATTCAAATTAAAGTCATATAGAATTTATACACATTTTGTGTCATTTGTTTGTGTGTTTCATACAGATTTCATGTTTTGATGACCAACATCTGATTCACTTATATGCAGTTGGCAAATTTTTAAAGAGATACTCCACTTTAAAATGAGAATTTTGTCATCATATACTCACCCTCATGTTGTTTCAATCCTGTATGAATTTCTTTCTTCTGCTGAACAGAAAGGAAGATATTTAGAAGAATGTCAGTAACCAGACAGTTTCTGGTCTCATTGACTTCCATAGTATATTTTTTTCCTAATATGGAAGTCAATGAGACCAGAAACTGTCTGGTTACTGACATTCTTCTAAATATCTTCCTTTCTGGTCAGCAGAAGAAAGAAATTCATACAGGATTGAAACAACATGAGGGTGAATATACGATGACAAACCTTTATGAAGACTGTTAATTTTCCTACAGGATTTGAAAGAGCAGTTATAAAGCAATGACATTGTAAGACCGTGTATGTACATTATTTGTGAACTGTCTGGGCCTGTTGTTTGTGAACAAATCATAACATATTATTGCAAATGAACAAAGTTGAGTCAAATATGTTTCTAGAACAGTGATTAAAATGTTGAAAATTGGCTGGAATATGTTTTTGTATATGAACTCTGGTGGTGATGCACTCTAAAAACTTTTAATATGATTTACTCAATTTTTTGGTTAAACATTTTTACACTTAATTGATTAGATTTGTAAGCAGTGAAATCAATTACATACACTGTATTAACTGAGTAAATGTAAGTGAAACAAATTAAATAGATCTGAGTAACTGCATTTGGTACATTAACAAATAAAATTGAATAGAAATAATTGGGGGGGAAACATTTAAAAACAAATATTTATGAGTAATATTAACTGTGTTTATATGCCAGTAATATTAACTTTTTTTATTTCCTCTAAACCTTTGTAAAAATATTCCATACAACCACCGGTATAACTACATGACATAGGCCTTTATTGTCAATGAGTAAGTTAGCCTACAGCAATACAGCATATTTTATACTATTTTAAACACATATACAATATTGCCTACATTTAAACTCATGTAAGAAACATTTTCTAAGTAAAAATTAAACATTTAGGCCTAAACATTCAAGTGTAATCAACCGGTCTGTTATCCAGTATCCACCGGATCAGCGCTGGTTCCTATGCCGGAGATAGACTCGCCTCTGCGGGGTATCCTTTAACTTTACACCGCCGTCCTGCGTCACTCACGGCCGAGAGATGCTGCGACGCGAATGACTCAATCACCTGCCAATAAACACACAGTGCACAGTTCTGAGGACAGTTTATCATCCAAATTAGTTATATTCATTATCTTTAGGAATATAGTCGTGTGTTTTTTATGCAAGGCGTTACAATCACTCTAACCCCTGGTTATCTGAGGTTCTTCGGGAACACCGGACCGAACTCAGGGCAGCGGAGAGGAAATGGCACAAATCAAAAGACGCATCTGACCTGAGTATGTATCAATCTCTCCTCTCTTCCTTTTCTGTTGATGTTCATGCTGCAAAATCTTCATACTTCCACAACAAGATCAACAGCTCCTCCAACACACGATTACTCTTCAAGACATTCAACTCTCTCCTCTGTCCACCTCCACCACCACCCGCCTCCTCCTTAACTGCTGACGATTTTGCGAACTTCTTCACCACCAAAACAACAGCTATCAGCAGTCAGTTCTCAGCTCCACACACACAGGAACCCAGACCGACCCCTTCCATAGCCAATACCCCTCTGTCCTCCTTTTCTTCACTAACCGAGGAAGAAGTATCTACACTTCTCCTCTCCAGTCACCCTACCACCTGCCCTCTTGACCCCATCCCCTCACACCTTCTACAAGTCATCTCTCCCACACTTCTACCATCACTCACACACATCATCAACTCATCCCTCCATACTGGCACCTTCCCTACAGCATTCAAGCAGGCTCGGGTTACTCCACTGCTCAAAAAACCAACGCTAAACACATCATTTGTAGAGAATTACAGACCTATCTCTCTCCTACCATTCATTGCGAAGACACTTGAAAGAGCTGTCTTCAACCAACTAACATCCTTCTTGTCTCTAAACAACCAGCTGGATGTCAACCAATCTGGCTTCAAGAAAGGGCATTCAACTGAGACTGCATTACTGTCAGTCACAGAAGCCCTACGGATAATTGTATCCCAATATATAAATGTGTTTTTAGCTAAAATGGCACAATGCATATTCATAAAATGATTTGATGCAATACAAATTCAAACCTTATTTTAATATTTGAGAAGATTGTAAACACACTCCTGCAGTGACTATCACAAACGGTGCCAGAATCAAGAAGCAGTTATGAATCAGAAATCAAAGATTGTTATTTTCCTACACACCCAGACGCTTCATGGATTGCTTAAATGTGTGATTTCTGCTTCCCAGTATCTCAAACCTAATGAAAGATAAAAAGTGTAAATAAACTTTTTAAAAGGGCACATGCTTTTACTGGCAATTCGACCTGATCAGTGTTTGTCTAAAGTGTGTTTACGTGACTTGCACAATCATTTAGTTTCACCGACTGGAACAATATGGATAAACAATGATTTTTATGTGTTTTCATTTCTTCATGCAAATTGTCATAAGACTTCAGAAGTCAAGTAGTGTGAAAATACAGTTATGACACTTACATTTTTCTTGAAATAAAGAAAGTCATACAGGTTTGGAACGACATGAGAGTGAGTAAATGATGACAGAATGATCAGTTTTAGCAGATCTTTTCCTACTGCTTTGCAATCCTTGATATTTACAACCGGAAATAAAATGACAAAATCAACCAGCATTTGATAGGCATTTTACTGAGTAAAACACTTTCGAAGAACACTCAGTTAAACAAACAGATGTTTGTATTTTTGTGTGTTTATTTACAGGCATTGATGTGGACTCTGTGTTCCTGGCTGCTGATTGGATTAATTTAAATGCATATAAATGTAATGTTCTGATTGGCTCAAAAAAGAAGCAGGCATGTTCTACTGACCAACCAAAGAAGGAGCTGGATGAATTTGCTTAATCTTGTGTATAAATATGAGCCTTTTTCCTTAATAAACTTGACAATGTTATGGTACTACACAGTCTCTGTGTTTGCTTGATCATTCTCACATCACAAGGGTTGAGGCGCCTGTTTCCACCTGATCACTGATAGCTGAGGCTGCAGATAGTCTACCTGAAAATTAATCTAACAATCAGTATTTTTCAATCAGGCCAGTGCTGTAGCAATGCATCACTTCTTTTCCATGATGTTTTCACTGCTGGCCATTATTGGGCATGTGAGCAGTCGTCCCGCAGAAGGTCGTTCTGAGCGGAGCATCGACCGATATTACAGATCTGAGCTGACGGTGTCGAACGGAATGAGTTGGGGATCGTGGGGGTTTAGGAGCATGTGTCCAAGTGGAACGTACGCCGCAGGGTTTAGTCTGAAGGTAAGTTGGGCATTTTCTCTATTTTGCTAATATGGGGGTGGATGAGTGCTTCAAAGGTTCAAAACTGTGGAGTTGCTGTTTGTCATTTAAAGGTGCTCTAAGTCTAAGCGATGTTGGGTGAAGTCACTTCTTGTTGATGTTCAAAGTATTGTCAAACAAAATGGAGGCTAGCTCGACCCTCCCTCCTCCTCATCCCGTCCCCTCCCCCTCCCGTCCCCTCCCCCTCCCTTCCGTGCTTCCTGAGACAGTCATGAACCATTTAGAAAAAACAAACTGGATTTACCAGCATTTTTTTTACAGTGTGTTCAGGGGACAGGCAGCTAGCGGATAGTGAGGAGATGTTTGCTGGATGTGACAAAAAATGTTTTGGCCTAAAAAACACGTGATCACTTAGAGCACTTTTAATTCCAGGTTTCTCCAGGGAACTGCACCTGCTTAAGATTTTTACAGTGTCTGTGTAATACTAAAGAGCATGAAGATAAAAGTTACTATGGGTTGGGTTAGAGTTTCCTCTTTCAAATGGAAGATTGCCTTGATGTTGTTGTTGTTTTAAGGTGGAAAGACCTATTGGTCGTGGTGATGATACAGCGCTCAATGGGATTCGTCTTCACTGTGTCGATCGGTCCAAAGAATCATCAGGCGTACATGACTACACCTCAATTGAGTCCGACGTAGGAAAGTAATGGACTCCGATTATTAACAATTCTTGCATTAAATGTTTAAGCTAGATAAGTAAATTGAGGATTTTCTTGAAAATAATAATTGATTTGATCAGGCAACCTCTTTGTGTGTTTTCTTCAGCTGGGGTGACTGGACAGATATCAAATGGTGTCATTCTGGACACTTGACATCTTTCCAGCTGAGAGTTGAATCTTCCCAAGGAAAAGGAGATGATACGGCCGCAAACAACATCAGGTGAGTGTGTGCTGCTATAAGTTATAACATCTCTTACCCAGTGTAAACCTCTTACACCATCTCTTACCCATCCTGGGTTTATTTTGCTATTTAAGGACTCAGTTCTCTTACGAGAGGTTCTCTCGTATTGCGTAAGTTGCTTACGCTACGGGAAAAACTCCTTTTCTCGAGATATTGAAGCCAAAAAATGTATCTTTAATTTTGTATTTATTGTCAACGCGTTGCAGCAGCTAGCAGACCTAGAGCGGGCTAACTAGCGCGCTCATTGGATGCTCCGCGGCAACTGCAGCAGCCTACCACTGAGCCCTGCGTGACATCGCACCCCCACGCGTTATAGCCCGCCAGAATGGGCGTGGCTTTAGCGTATAAAAGACGGGCTCGGGAGCTGCTTACCTGATTTTCATCTCTTCAGCGAAGCTCTCCGCATCGCTGGATCTCTGAGAGAAGCTGCCACCGTTGAAACAAGCGACAGAGCAAGCCTAGGACAGCGCCTGAGGAAGCCAGACGATTCTCGCCGCCTTCAGCCATCCGTGCCTGCTACGCTATCCGGTGTCATATCCTTTTTCTGCTGTGTGTGTTTGCCGCTGCGTCACACACTTTCTCTCTGAAAGAGCACGAGGCGTTTTTGTCAAAATGCCTCGCACTTCCTGTGGCTCTTGCAGAGCCCCGCTCAGCGACGGAGACCGCCATGTGATCTGCGCTCTCTGCCTGGGACGAGACCACGCAGCCCTCGCCCTGTCTTCGGCTTCGGCGAGTCAGGCTTCTACAGCCGGTATTTCCTATCTATCTTAGATCTGAGACATTTGAACAAAGCTCTCATGAAGCGACCGTTCAAAATGCTCACAACAAATTCGCCCGAGGGACTGGTTTATCTCTCTCGACCTGAAAGACGCATACTTTCAGATTCAGAAAATACCCCGTCACAGGCCATTCTTGAGATTCGCCTTCGACGGTCAGGTATATCAATACACCGTCCTCCCATTTGGCCTGTCCCTAGCACCCCGTACATTTACGAAGTGCATGGACGCGGCTCTCGCTCCCCTCAGAAGTCAGGGCATGCGAATATTGAACTATTTGGACGATTGGCTGATTCTAGCACAGTCGGAGATAGAATTATTATCTCACAGAACGTTGCTTCTCAGCCATCTGGAAGAATTGGGTCTCACGGTCAATTGGACCAAGAGCTCATTACTGCCCAGTCAGACAGCCTCTTTTCTGGGGATATAACTAGACTCCGTGTCTATGACGGCCCGCCTGTCGACACAGCGCGCGCACCGTGTTCGACTCCTGGCCACTTCATTTTGTCAAAACTTTTCAGAGAATTTTTGGCTGCATGGCCTCAGCTTCAGCAGTACTTCAGCTGGGCTTGCTATGTATGCGCCCGCTACAACGCTGGCTGAATGCACGAGTACCACACTGAGCTTGGGCTTCCGGCGGTCTGCGTATCAGAGTGACTCAGAGCTGCGTTTCAGCTCTGGAGCCCTGGATAGCGGCCGAATGGTACCAGTCGGGAGTGACAATGGGAGCTATCTCGTACTGGAAGGTTATCTCGACAGACGCCTCCAACCTAGGTTCACATAAACTGTCTGGAGATGATAGCGGTCGAGAAGGCGCTGAGGCACTTCCTCCCTTGCCTGCGGGGCCACCATGTACTGGTTCGCACGGACAACATGTCAGTGGTGGCCTACGTGAACCGCCAAGGCGGCATCAGATCCAGAAATCTCAATGCTCTGGCGGAACGCCTCCTCGTTTGGGCTCAGCACTCCCTGCTCTTGCTGATAGCCGCGCATGTGCCTGGTCGCCTGAACGACGGTCCAGACAGACTGTCCAGGAACAATGTCTCGAGTTTGGACCTAATGACTCTAAAGTCATCCTCAAGCCGAGACATGATTATGTCCCCAAAGTGCTAGGCACTCCCTTCAGAGCGCAGGTTATTACATTATCGGCCCTGCCGGGATCCGGTAGCGAAGTCTATGTTAACCTCTTTTGCCCTGTTAGGGCGTTAAGGGTTTACGTCACGCGCTCCGCCGCCTTCAGGCGCTCGGAGCAGATCTTCGTTTCATTTGGTGGGCGCGCCAAGGGCCTCGCCACCTCGAAACAGAGTCTTTCCAGGTGGATTGTGGACGCTATCGCAGCAGAATATGCGTCTAAGGACCTGCAGTGCCCCTTGGGCGTCAGGGCTCATTCCACTAGAGGCATGGCCTCCTCGTGGGCTTGGTCCAGCGGGATTTCTATTCACGACATTTGTATGACGGCAGGCTGGGCCTCCCCCTCTACATTTGTTAGGTTTTATAACCTAGAAGTTCCTGCCCTGCAGGCTAGACTTTTGTCAGTCTAAGTTACGAGTATGTTCTGCTCAGGTTCGTTCGCGCGCAGGCTACTCTCACATTTATCCTAGCTCCCCTGGTTGAGCTGCCGTATAAGGGTAGATTTTCCCTTTTCAGTATGGACCGGCTGTGCCGCTCTGTATTCTCTGCCACATGATACTGTGTGCTTATATACATGTACCCACTAATCTGTGTTCCCCGTGTGTGCCCCTGGGACTATATGTGGTGGATGCTTGGCGCGCACGGCGTTGACAAGGGGTTCCCGTAGCGTAAGCAACTTAAGCAATACGAGAGAACCTCTCGTAAGAGAACGTACTCGGTTACTAGTGTAACCTCGGTTCTCTCTAGAGAGGAAACGAGTATTGCGTAACCTTCCGTGCTCGCGCCTCGAGCTGGTCTTGCTTCAGTCGATGAAAACCAGGTAAGCAGCTCCCGAGCCCGTCTTTTATACGCTAAAGCCACGCCCATTCTGGCGGGCTATGACGCGTGGGGGCGCGAATCGCTCCCATTGGCGTGACATCACGCAGGGCTCAGTGGTAGGCTGCTGCAGTTGCCACGGAGCAACCAATGAGCATGCTAGTTAGCCCGCTCTAGGTCTGCTAGCTGCTGCAACGCGTTGACAATAAATACAAAATTAAGGATAATTTTTTAGCTTCAATTTCTCAAGAAAAGGAGTTTTTCCCGTCGTGTAAGCAACTTACGCAATACTCGTTCCCTCTCTAGAGAGAACCGAGGTTACTCTAGTAACCGAGTACGTTTTCCCCTATCAATAGTTTAGTTAATATCACACTCGCTGTTTGTGATTGTGATTGCTGCAGGTGATCATGTGATGACATTCAATCCAACAGCACACTAACATATTTATCATAATATTGTCACATCTGAATTTTTTCCAGGTTCACCTGCAGTGGAGGTGAGGTGCTGGAAGGTGACGGCACAGACTGGGGCAACTGGGGCAACTGGAGCCCAAACTGTATGGGAAAAGGAATCTGCGGCATCAAGACCCGGGTAGAAGGGTCACAGGGAAGAGGAGACGACACCGCTCTCAATGACGTGCGCATGTTCTGCTGTGATTAAGGTGATGTGATCGCAATCAAAAACTCAGATCTTACTAATAGTGACTGCAGATCAACTAAATCAGATTTTTCTTTCAGGTGTAAGAGGATGACAACAAGAACAGCAAGAAGATCAAATGTATTGTTATTATTGATCATCATACTATGATAAACTAACATGAACCATGTCATACAACAGTTTTGTAATGTAAATCTGTAAAGTCGGCTGGGGCCTCATTTATAAAACTTTGCGTAGGATTTGCGTCAGAAGTGGGGTACGGATGAAACATAGGACGTGCGTACGCACAGAAATATTCGGATTTATAAAACCGTGCGCACGCACATCCTACGCAGTTTTCCCTTAATAAATCACAATCAATTCTTAATGTAGCGCAGCTTTTGCGGCTTCATGTCACGCCCATAGTTGCCCATAAATAGTCCGTGAAACGCCCACAAGTTAATATTCATCGATTGCGAAATCATAGAGGAAAACCAAGAAACGTAACTTCACTCACGCGCAAGCGTGAAGCGCAAGATCAGCCATTGTGCGTCATTACGCATTGTGATGGCATCATGGCATTTTATTACCATCCATTTGATTGCATCTGACAAGCTACAGATGTGTTATGAGGATGAATTGCATAACATGCCAATATTATTGCAGAACATATTTCAAAAATATGTGTTAATTTGCATTTCTGTTGTAATCTTCATTTGATTTTGTTTGTTTTACACTGCAGATCGATCAGACGGGTGTTTGTGTAGGCTGTTAATTGTAAGACTTGCTTTGTGAAGTCTTCAAGTTATTTATGAGAGGCAGTATTGCCATTTCTTTTACACAACGGTCTACAGTTTCACACACTTTCACGTGTTTCTTCCCTCTGCCGACGGTGTCGCCATTTCTCATTTCACCCGTTTTTGTGCGTACGCCTGGGTCAGAGTTTGCGTGAAGGACCGCACATTTCCCCGTCAAGTTTGCTTTTTATAAATACCAATTATTGCGTAGAGAGCGGCGTACGCCTTCTTTTGTGCGTACGCAACGTTTATAAATGAGGCCCCTGGTCATTATCACAAAATAAAGCCTAACCGGATGATCATGACATTTACATCCCGCCTATTATTGGAGTTGAAATTATTTAATTCTTTCTTGTAGGTTATTGATTCTTCTGAAGACTCCTGAACTTCTGCTGTCAGTCAAACGGTTGCCAAATATCAGCAATAAAGACTTTCTAAACAGAACCTTGTAGTTTCACATTCTTTTACACAACACTTTACATCAGAGCGTTCATTACATTAGTGCATGAGGCGGTCTAAGGTGACTCATATTGCATTCAAGGCAAGGCAAGGCAACTTTTTGCCTTTCTAAAGATATAATTGTATCCCAATATATAAATGTGTTTTTAGCTAAAATGGCACAATGCATATTCAGAAAATGATTTGATGCAAAACAAATTCAAACCTTATTTTAATATTTGAGAAGATTGTAAAGCCACTCCTGCAGCGACTATCACAAACGGTGCCAGAATCAAGAAGCAGTTATGAATCAGAAATCAAAGATTGTTATTTTCCTACACACACACAAACTCTTCATGGATTGCTTAAATGTGTGATTTCTGCTTCCCAGTATCTCAAACCTCATGAAAGATAAAAAGTGTAAATAAACATTTTGAAAGGGCACATGCTTTTACTGGCAATTCGACCTGATCAGTGTTTGTCTAAAGTGTGTTTACGTGACTTGCACAATAATTTAGTTTCACCGACTGGAACAATATGGATAAACAATGATTTTTATGTGTTTTCATTTCTTCATGCAAATTGTCATAAGACTTCAGAAGTCAAGTTGTGTGAAAATACAGTTATGACACTTACATTCTTCTTGAAATAAAGAAAGTCGTACAGGTTTGGAACGACATGAGAGTGAGTAAATGATGACAGAATGATCAGTTTTAGCAGATCTTTTCCTGCTGCTTTGCAATCCTTGATATTTACAACAGGAAATAAAATGACAAAATCAACCAGCATTTGATAGGCATTTTACTGAGTAAAACACTTTCCAAGGACACTCAGTTAAACAAACAGATGCTTCTATTTTTGTGTGTTTATTTACAGGCATTGATGTGGACTCTGTGTTCCTGGCTGCTGATTGGCTGAATTTAAATACATATAAATGTAATGTTCTGATTGGCTCAAAAAAGAAACAGGCATGTTGACCAACCTAGGAAGGCTTAGGGTAACCGGGGTACGTTTTTGGTTTGGAAACCAAACAGAATTAATTTAACCATTATTTGGCAATACAATGCATCCCTTCACTTCCATGGTGTTTTCACTGCTAGCCATTATTGGGCTGCATGTGAGCGTTCAGTCCGCTGGAAAACATTCTGAGGAGAGCATTGAAAGAACTTTCGTATCGTTGCTGACTGTGTCCAATGGATTGAAGTTGGGGTCGTGGGGTCAGAGGGAATTTTGTCCAACTGGAACATACGCCACGGGGTTTAGTCTGATGGTAAGTTGACCATTGACTCATGAAAGTGGTTTTAATTTTCTAACTCAGTATTTTTGTCTTGTTTTCCGGTACAAATATCTAAACATTCTTAAATCAAGATACGTTTACTGGAGAAGAAGCAAAATGACATGAAGTGAGTTTGAGCTTTAAAAAAGAAAAAGTATCTGGGTTAGAAAATATCAAGATTTATCATGATTCAATCAATTCCTGAAGTGTAAAAGCAAGTCCTGTCAACGTTTTTCCTTCACATGTCAGAGGTTTTATGTAGACTTTAACCCTCTGAGCCTCTTCATTTTGGGGTCAAACTTGGCTCCTTCTCTGTCAAAAGCTTTAAAATGTAATTTTTTTCCTGCAGGAAAATCAATGTAATTTAATTTTGGTCAGTAATATTTTTTTGATTATTATTTACATTTTTTAGGGGATTTTATGATACTATGCAATATTTATAAACATTTTATGAGCTATTTTTTCCACTAAAGTTAATGTATTTTCTTTCCCATTATTTTTTCAATAAATGCAATATTTCAGATTAAAATAGAGTGACGGCCTTTGAAATCCATTTTTGAAGTGAGACTATAGTTTCATCTGGAGGTGTTAAAAAATAAAAACACGTGTAACCGCAAATAGCTCCTTATTTAAATATATTGAGAGGCTTTTGGATTCCCTATAATTTATGTTTTATAAACAAATACTGTGGTTGGCCTGGAGGTTGTGTGTGTATGTGTGTGTTTGTGTGTTAGTTAATCTCCACCTGCCATGAACTTTATCAAATAGAGGATTGTCTTAATGTTGTTGCTGTTTTTTCTTGCTTTTTAGGTGGAAGAACCTGTTTTTTGGGATAACACAGCACTCAACGGGATTCGTCTTTACTGTGTCAGTCGGACCAAAGACTTATCAGACGTAAATAAGGAAATCTCCATTCAGTCTGACGTAGGAAGGTAATGAGCTCGGACTCTATGCAATGAAGTAAAACTAGTAACATAATTACTTTGAGTTTATAAAGAATTCTTACATTACAGAGCAGTTTTTTCATAAGCTAGATAAATGAACTGTGGATTTAATCTTCATTGTCTTCAATAAACCTTCAAAAAAGCCATACATTGTGTGTTTTCTTCAGCTGGGGAGAGTGGACTGATATCAAATGGTGTCCTTCGGGATTCTTGACAGCTTTCCAGCTGAGAGTCCAATCTAACCAAGAAACTAAAGATGAAACGGCCGCAAACAACATCAGGTGAGTCATCATTCTGAACAGAACAATCATTCTGAATTTGCCATTCAGGGTCTCAGTTTTCCCTCATCAAGCATATGAATGATATTCAGAGCAACAATACGACTATTAAGTGTTATATCTCTTTTACAGAAGTTCTATAAACAGTAAATCAATACTTCCGCTAGCTCATATATTTATTCTGGGCTGAAAAAAGAAGAAAAAAACTTCCAAAAAAAGTCAAACTTCATGTTTAAAGTGCCCCTACTATGCTATTTTAAAGGTTAAAAATTGTGTTCTAGAGTCTCGGTTTAAGTGCATCCAAGGTCAAAAATGTGTGTTGCCAATTTAGTGAGTTTGTCACAGGAATGAGCGACTTTTCATACCCCTATAGACCTTATGTAGCCCCGCCCCTTTTCAGCACTGCACTCGTTGTCTTTTGACATCCAGTCTGTATTTTCACAGCGATCTTGAGTATTTATGAATGAACAGCTCGTTTAAAATCTTCCCGGTCGACTGACATTTGTTAAGACATCTGCTTTAAACATTACACTCCTCATGATAACTTTCGTTAACTTTACATTAAGTAAATCTACTTCAAAAGCTTATTACTCCTGGACAGCCATAGAAATATACAGAGCGACCGCAAAACCGGAAGTTCAAAGACAATATTCTAAAGATGGCGGCACCCTCGTTTCTCTGGCGCAAAGGTCTATAGCGACTTATTTTTAGCGATAAATCTAGCGACTTTTTGGATTGCTGGTTTACATGTAGTCAGTCACTATATCACACTCGTTCCGCTGTCTGACAGAAAATATGTAAATGAGAATAGCTTTATTGGACATTCAGCTATATTATATTAAAATTACAATATGGGAGCACGGATTAGGAAAGAAAACAGATGTAAACTGCAGACAGTTGGCGCAACATTTAGTGACTTTTTGAGTAGGCTTTCCATTGAAAATAGGTTGGTCAAAACACACTTTAATTTCCTCATAATCTCCACTGCAGCATCAGCTCTTTTCTCACAGTGTCTGAAACGCTTCAGTCTCTCTAAACCCCGCCTCTCTGAGAGCCGCTCTGCTCTGATTGGTCAGACGGCCTAGTCTGCTGTGATTAGTCAGAAACTAAACCCTCATTATCATATCTGACTCTCAGCTCTTGATCACAGTGATACGAACAGTAACGATGGCGTGGGTTTTACCGTATCAATCTCAAAGTGGATTTGCTTTGTCAGCAGAAAACAGCGTCTTCTCCACATGAACAACACGAACCAAACTCTTCCAGTCTCAGATAAACTACAGTGTTTGAGGGCGAGGCAAAGAGACACTGTTCAGCCAATCAAGACCAGAGACTGGCATTATGCAAATTCGTAACAAACCTACGTATGTTCAGCAGGAAGTGAGACTTGAATTTATATATTTTGGGGGATATTTTGGGGATATTTAATTTAATTTTATCAATCAATAAATTCCTCTTGAAACAAACTTTGTTGTATTATTTTAATTTAATACTGTGAAGCTGCTTTGATACAATCTGTATTGTGAAAAGCGCTATACAAATAAAATTGACTTGACTTGACTTGACTTGAATTACTGACGACTCGTTTCAGGCAGTTCAGAATCGCTTCTTTCTTTTGGGAGACAACTCCATTTATCTGCACTTTGAGACTTTTACATTCTCAAACAGCTCTATTACACATTGCATGAGAGGTCATATCCGAAAAAGCATATGGGCACTTTAACATAATACTGTCACATTTATTTCAGATTCAACTGCAGTGGAGGTTCTATCCTTCGAGGTGACGGCACAGACTGGGGCGATTGGGGAAAATGGAGTCCAAAATGTAAAGGAACAGGAATCTGTGGCATCGGGACCCGGATAGAAGAGCCACAGGGAATCAAAGGAGACGACACCGCTCTCAATGACGTGCGCATGTACTGCTGTGATTAGGGTGATGTGATCACAATCAAAAACTCAGACTGACACACTGCCTATCAGTGTGTTTATTCTTTCAGGTGTAAGAGGATGACAACAAGAACAGCAAGAAGATCAAATGTATTGTCATTATTGATCATCATACTGTGATAAACTAACATGAACCATGTCATACAACAGTTTTGTAAGGGATAATGCACAGTCATTATCACAAAATAAAGCCTAACCGGATGATCATGACATTTGCATCCTGCCTATTATTGGAGTTGAAATTATGTTACTCTTTCTTGTAGGTTAGTGATTCTTCTGAAGACTCCTGAACTTCTGCTGTCAGTCAAACGGTTGTCAAATATCAGCATTAAAGACTTTCTAAACAGAACCTTGTAGTTTCACATTGTTTTGTACGCTTTACATCAGATCGTTCATTACATTAGTGCATGTGGCAGATGGTCTAAAGCCACTTATATTGCATTCAAAGTAATTGTAATTATCCGTTCATGCATTCCCTGAGAATGACCAGCCTAATCTCAATACACACGCACCCCACAATACTAATCCTACCCATGCGTATCATATGCACGTAAAAACAAATTTTCGTGTATAAATTGCACGATAAACACAATGCGTGCTATAGAGACGCATTTAGTGTGACCGGGTTACGAACACTATATGAGGCGCCACGTAGGATTTAAATCAAACTTCGCTTATCAATACATACATAACACACGTGCATATACACCTATAAATTACTCGCATATACATGTATACTATTTCTCACCTTTCGCCGCTTCTATCCTTTCGGGTAGCGGGTTTCTGCCTGATCTTCATCTCAACCAGACACCTCCATCTGTCACGATCGTCTGTATCTTCCTTCTCTAGGCCACACCACTCCATGTCTGTCTTTATGGTGTCTTTCCAACGGTGCTTCGGCCTTCCCCTCTTTCTCTTTCCTCCTACTTGTATCTCCATGGCTCTCCTTATGTCCGCCTCTTCATCTTTCCGGCGATACTATTGGATGTAGATACTATTGGATGTTCAAAATACATATATGAAATACACGTGCACACTAATATGAAATCCACACCACTACATATTATGTTAGTAATGAATGCATATACACTTGTGAATAACTTGCATATACATATAAACTTGACGCACGCATACACCTATAAATACTAGCATATACATATAAACTTCCATGCATATACAACTATAAACACTCGCACATACATATACACTCGCTGCACGCAGACACACCTATAAACACTCGCACATACATAAACTTCCATGCATATACACCTATAAACACTCGCACATACATATACACTCGCTGCACGCAGACACACCTATAAACACTTGCATATACATAAACTTCCATGCATATACACCTATAAACACTCGCACATACATATAAACTCGATGCGCGCATACACATCCATAAAACACACGCGCATACATACAAAATAAAACGTGGATGCATGCTTTAGTTGTGTATATATGTATATGCGAGTGATTTCATATGTGGATGTAAAAACGAAAAAACTAATAAAGGGGCCGTTTTCTCGTTTATGCTTATTTCATTTCAAATTGGAAACAAACTATCAAAACGTACACGGACCCAAATGCGGTAAATAGGCAGGTTACTTCCGTGTACGTACAAATGACTTCCTTTTACACTGAAATGCCTTCCGGTTACACTGAAATGCCTTCCGTTTGCACTGAAAAGTTCACGCACATCCACATATGAAATCACTCGCATATACATATATACACAACTAAAGCATGCATCCACGTTCTATTTCGTTCTTCCTGACCACCAGAGGCAGTGCTTCACACTGGATACTATCTCTCGTTGCAAATGCATAGGTCGAGTCTAATACAAACAATGTCCCTCGTGACCAGGATGACTCGGGGTGCTCCCCTATTTAACTCTGTGACTTCCTGCAGACTGTCCCTATAATCTTCTCGCGTGCACGTATGCAGGTCGTAGATTATATATATTTTTTAAAAAACTGGAATCCGTTTGTAATGTATTGAAGACAGGAAACCGCATGTGGTTGAACTGAACTCTCTTTACTTGTGTGTGTCTATACAACACAGACGGTGTCGCAATGGCGCCTCACAGTGTTCACCTAATTACACTACAACATGTACACATAATACATGACCCATCTCCCTTTTTTTTCTTTTTTTTTACATTAACATAACTTGCACACAACAATAAACTTAAGTTATTTTTAAGACTTGGCACTATACTGAATTACTCCCGGTACCTACTAGGCACTCTGATAGGCCTACCAAATCTTGACAGTCTCTCATTACCCACTGCACGAAATTGACGATTTCCCACAGGCGAACTCTTGGCATTCTCAGAAGACGAACAACTTGCACTAGCGTTATTGTCCACATTGTTTTCCTGCTCTGAATTCTGCTCAAAATCTGGTGAAGGAACAGGTAAGTCTTCCACAGCTTCAGTTTGAGGTGAAGGACGCAACGTCTCCTTTGTTTTCAGCAAACCTCTTCTATTCCTTCTGAAGTTGCAACTGTCTGGTGTTTGAACAATGTAAGATATTGGTTGTTGAAGTTTGTCGAGAATCACTGCAGGTTTCCATTTGCTATCCTATCTAATTCTCACTCTTTAATTTTTCTTCAATTCCGGTAGCTTTCTTGTCCCACGATCAAAGTATTGCTTTTGTTTGACTTGCCTGTGACTCAGTCTGTTACGCACCTGTCTGAAAACCTTGGGCATCAGCAGCTTCTTTGACACTGGAATCTTTGACTTCAGTCTTCTTCCCATGAGTAACTGTGCAGGGGAAAGGCCTATCCCATTCAACGGTGTGTTTCTATACTCCAGGAGAGCAATGTATGGATCTCTGTTAGTGTCTTGTGCTTTTTTCAGCAGATTTTTTATTGTTTGCACTGCCCTCTCTGCCTGACTGTTTGACTGTGGAAATCCAGGACTTGAGGTCCCTTACGAAAAAAAAGTATACTTCAAGTTCATTTTATGAAGTATACTTGAGTAATGTTCAAGTATATTTTTAAGTATACTTTATGTAGTAAGTATACTAATGTCAATATGTACTAGTAGTAAACTTGTAAGTGTACTATTTTAATACCGCTTGGGACTAAATTGGCCCACTTGAAGTATATAAAAGTATATGTTTAAATGTACTATAAGTGCACAACTAGTTCATAATTATGTTTCTGATTTGTAGGCTACTGCAAGTGAACTTATGAGTATACTAGTAGTTTACTATTTTAATACTTGCAGCAACTTTGAAGTATACTCTCAGTAAACTACTAGTTTAGTAGTTTTATACTACAAGTTTTCTTTAAGTGAACTTAACATTATACTTATAGTTTACTATTTATATAAAATTTTTGCAGTTGCAGTAGGCCTATACATAGTTCCCACAGGCCAATTTATGTCACGTGACCTCCCCGGAGACGCCATCTTTGAGGGCATAAGCTGCTGTGTTTACAAAGTTTTAACATAGACAGTATAGAGTTTTACAAGCAAATTTCGAATATTTCTTTCTATTTATAATGTTACGAAAATCATGAAGAGACAAAGTGACAGAGATTATAAAGAGACTCTATTAACACAAGACAGAGAGAGGTACAATGCGAACATTTCAGTCATAAATGGTGTGGATCCGTATGCGCTAAACTGAGCACTGATTTTGCAGCTTTGCCTCAGATACAGTATTATCCATGTGTACCATTATCTGGTATTGGCTAGGAGTTTTAACACATGTGAGCAATTCCGAGCCTGGAAATATGTGCATGAATATGAATACACGGCATGAAAATAAACAAAACTTGCGTGCAAATTAATTAATGTAACGGTTAATGCGGAACTACTTTATACGCGGGTTCTTTAGGGACATAATCTGAGATTGCAAGGCTGGAATGTGTGTGTGTGCGTGTGGCAGAGTGAAAGAGAGAGTCGCGGGCGCGATCGAACAGTGGAAACAATGTTGTTTTTGTATGTTTTTAATACCTCGTCATTTTGTATACAGGACATCATTCAAACTGCAAAGTGTTAACTTATATTTGTGTACACTCGCAATAAAACACAACAAATTCTTGCGTGTTTTGAGGGAGTTTCTTTCCTGTTTATCCTCGCCAGCCATAACCTCCATCGTTGTTCTGACGCTTAAAGGTATAGCGGAGGATGTTTTACTTCCTGGTGGGTAGTCTAAACTATTGGTCCTCCTAATTGTCAATCATTCTGGTGAATCAATCAAACTTTTCAAAAAGTGGAGAGGGCGGGTCTTATCTAAAATTTGGAAAGATCCTCCGCTATACCTTTAACGTCACATTCATGAAGTCTAATGATGGGTATACTGTAAAATCCAAATTTAACTGAACCTCCGCCGGCACGATTTGAACATCCATTGACCCAGCAGGAGATGACCATTTTCACTTTTTATCACGAAATTAACTCTTTTCAGCTTCTTCTTCTAATGTTCTGCCCACAGCATGCCCACAGAAATGGCGCCGGGTCGGCAAATGCCCGTATGTTGTGACGTCATGTGGGAACTATGTATACTACTATGCTCAAATGTTATTTTTTTATACTTGAAAAATACCTTTAACTCTACTTTAATTTTAAAAACATTTTATTAGCTTCATGCATCCTTTTTTATCAACACTTGAATGTCAGTAAGTTTCATAAAGGCAACATTTTAAACAAAATAGTTGAGAAAATCACATTTTTGTCAAAGACTACGCCTTGATCAGATCCAGAACGATGATCAAAACACAGGTGGAGTAGATCGAGTCCAACACCCCCAAAGCTTCACAGTCGTTTTCTCTTCATGGGTTATGCTTCATTTCATTTGGAAACATTAAAGCGACACTATGTAACTTTTCAACCTTCATAATATATTTCCAAGATCCTTGTGATGGTACATCGACTTACAATAGGTTGAATGACACGTCTGCCATAGCCTGACAGGGTCTGTATCGCTTTTACTGGCACTATGTAACTTCGGTGTTCGGGTAGTAACAAGAGCACAAAAAGAACTACAAAATTCGACTGCTTTACGGCATACGTCACTTCCCCCACCACTTCGTCAAATTTGGACGTGAGAGGCCAACCAGCGTTTGTTTTCGGCTTTCGTGCGTATGTTTTTGTCATGGGGGTTGTTTACACCTGGCCACTTCATGCATTTTCTCAGATCGGATAGCTATCCGATCGTGAAAAGTCCAGGTTTAAATGCCCTCCGAAACGCATTTGAGACGGATTTGAATCCGATCCCTCAAACCACTTCAGGAGGAGATCTGAGACGCATTCCAGACGAAACTGGACAAGTGTAAATGCATATGGTTGTTGAAACCACATATGTAAATTGTACTCCTCCCAAAAATGCTAAAAAAAAAAAATAAAAAAAACGTGTGAGAGCGTTGTATAGGCTATTATGTTATATCCAGATAAAACGACGCGCTGGAACACGCATCACCGCAGATGAGCAACTGCATCAAGCCAACGTGCAAACTATCGCAAATCAAAGTGAAAGTAAGTCGCAGACGCTTATCACACAATCTTCATCATTAAAAGTAAAGAAACGAAATGATCTTACCAGGGCTGTTACTGCTCTCTCTTATTGCGGTCTTTGATTTTGAAATTTTAGCTGATGATCTAAAATGCAGCTCATATCTCGGTGACGTGCACTCCATTAAATCTGCATATAGCGCGAGAATTGAAGATCGAATTTAAATCCGTTTCGCAAAAATACAGTACATTTATGTGACCAGGTGTAAATGGAATCGTTTTGATAAATCAGATAGCTATGCCTCACGAATTAGTTTGCCAGCGATTATCATGAGAACAGCTTTCAATATCTCACATAATTATCATAAATAAGCCTAACGTAGAGGTTGTAAATAGTGTAAACGAGCACAATTTGCAAACTATTATGATAAATTGCAATAATCATGTCTAATGACATCATAACGGCCAATGTTATGAAATAATGCGACGTACATTTAACTTAATTTATGTTATCTGGCATTTTGTAATGTTTACATTCCAATAAAAATAACACAAATTAAATTATACAGTAGGCCTAGACTATAGACTATTTACTTGTGATTTAGCTGCAATCATGTAAAAATGTTATAATATAATTTACGACAGTGCAAGTATTCCACAGCGACTCTAGGGGTCGCTGTTTGACAAAAACACAATTTCTACTTAGTGTGGCTTTAAGGAGCCAAATTTTTTAAAAAAATTGTAAAGGCCTTGTAAGTGGTGAGCTGTTTAACCTCCTCAGGTATTGAGTTCCATTCAGCCTTGAGAAGGATTTTGTAAACTTGGAACTTGCGTTAATCAAGAAGATTAGAGCCTAACTTCTGCGGTAAAAGACAGAAGAGTTGATTGCCTCTTTGGATACTGATATGTCATTAAACCCTCAAAGCCTACAGCTGACTACACCTTTGATTCAAAGCGTGATTATTGTATTTTATACTTTAATGAAGTTTTATTTTGCATTTTATTTTTTTTATTTTTTTTAATGTAATGGTTCAGTATGGTCATTGTAAAGAAAGGTTGACCTGATTATATGTTGACCTTTAAGTGCCCTCTTGTGGCGCGGATTGTGTATGGTAACTTCCGTACTGTTTAAAACTTTATAATTTGTTTTGAGATGAAGTGTCATGGCTGAAGAGCGGCTCGTGTGGTGAAGTCGTGGCCCGCATAAGGCTGTAAGTCGCTATTATTTGTCATATAAATATGATGTTTAGTTGGTTTAAGATGTTTGTCAGTAAATGCATTAATCTAGAGATGCAAATGTTGCTAAAAACGAAACGTAAAGTGACTGTGCAAAGCGTGAGCATTAGTTAGAGCGCTGTATGCTAGCTGTCTTTTGTTATGATTATTAGGCTAATTTTGATTCCATGATTACAAGCCATTACCTAAAACAAGGCAAGGTTTATTTATATAGCACATTTCATACACAATGGCAGTTCAAAGTGCTTTACATAGAAGAAATTAAAATAATAATAAAAAGAAATAAGAATAATTAAAACAGTTTAGAAAGCTTCCATGAAGCTACAGTATTTCCATGATAACAGATTGGTCTTAATTTTATTTCAGAAATGAATTTTCCATGAAGCTGCTTTGAACAAGGAATATAATTAACAAATGCACATGACAATGTAACATTTAACGCTTAATGTGTTGATTTAATGTTTCATTTGAATGCTTTATTTAGGCAGTAAATACTGTTCAGTCAGCTATGCACTTTGAATATGTACAATTCTAATTGCTGTATTTTCTGTCTGTTTACAGTTTTACAGTGTTAAAGTTAAACGAGAAAAGATTCATGAAAGCTAATTGGAAGAGTAAAAAGCCATGAACCAACATCTCGCCTGTTCACTGTCTGTCAAGCTGGATAGAGAAGTGACACGTCTAGTGAGGACAGAACATAAAAATAAAAGTAAACATTTAAAAGAAATGTAATTGATTACAAAAACTGCCTACTGAGGCTTTGATTTTTAGTGTTTTAAGGCTTTGACCTTAAAACCACAACGCATGATGTAGTCAGCCGGATCCGGGCCGTATCCAGATCAGATGGAGGACCTGCGCCTAGACACGACCACAATGCATCCCTGAAGTGCCATCCCTTCAACCAGATGGAACTGGATAATGTTCTAAATGTTCTGATCCAATCTGACTTCTGACCTGTAATGCTGCCTGAATCATAATCGCACACTGTTGGTTCGTTGGCCAGAGGAGAACTGAGCGACTGAGCCGGGTTTCTCCCAAGGGTTTTTTTCTCCATTCTGTCACTGATGGAGTTTTAGTTCCTCTCCATTGTCGCCTTTTTCACCTTTGTCGCCATTGGCTCTTGGCTTGCTTAGTTGGGGACATTTAATGTAATGTAACAGCTTTAACTCTGTTACCTTAGTGGTTATATTTCTCCTAATCATCTTTATAGATGAGTATTTAGCTAGGTACTGTAACGACAATGACTATGACATGCGGTCACATGCTGTTCAAATTAGTAAATCCTGATCTCCAAACACATCCTTCGTTGTCTCCTTAGACAACGAATTTGTTCATGGCGCCTCCAAGTCTGCTTGAACGGTCAAAATTGCATCTTTGTGGCTCCCCCGAGGGACATTTGAGTCACATAAGGAAACCCTGTTTTGGAGAATCCCCTCTAAAACCCCCATTTCAGCATGGTTTCCCCCAACCTCACAGACTCGTGACATTCCAGAACACACACACACATACACACACACACACACACACCAACATCCTTTTGTGTTTAACTTTTAAGTATGTAACTCAGGCTTGTATCTGAACTTCCTGTATGCATGTGTGATTAATGTTGTTTTGATCATATAGTTATGATCTTCGAGTGTTTGGCTCTGAAAGGTATTTTTAAAGAAGGTTCCTCAATAGTGGTTTTGTAACCCTACCTCAGACCATAAAACTTTACGACCCAGGAAAGCAGACATTCCCAGCAGTCACGTCCCAAACACACCACACACAGACCCACAGATTTTCCCTTGACTTACCATAGGACATTACCAAAATGTTGATATATTTCTGAGGTGCCTTTTGTTATGACCATGTCATATTGGGGTGTCTACGATTTTGTCATGTGGTAATCAAGACTTTAAATGTGTGTAATTCTGCATATGTCCTGTATCTTTGCATTGCTACAACCTTCATGTGATGCGTTTGATGTCTTTGTAATTCTCTTAATCTAACGGAGTTGAATTCCGATAGCAGAATTCAGTGATGCGCATTGTTTTATAAGTTCATATGTCTGGAGAAAATCCTCTCAAGTTAAAGTCAATCATGACTCATTCGAGTGGGCGTGTCTAACCGGACAAAGGAATCTTCCCGCTCGAAAATTCTCGACAGCTGATTCGTCCTACACGAAGGAGGGGACGGCACATGGGACACTGATAAAAGTCCAAACCTTCAGTTTCCTCGCCCTCTTATCTCTTCCAACTCTCATCCAACTTCTCTTGACCCTCTTCCTCGGCGCAGCGCTTCTCCAAAGGAACATCTGGAGGAGGCCCTGGCCTTCTCCATCGAGCGAGCACATGTTCGAGTCGTAGCTGCGTCCCTTGCAACAAAGACTTTAAACCTCTCCCTGCCCGGGAGACGAATCTGAACTTTCTCGGTAACGTTAAATTCAAGTGAGCCTTTACATCGTCTTGCGAAACGACCCAGAAGACGAAGCTAGACGCAAACCAGCCGGACACGCGCACGCGCGCCCCCTCTTACCATAAGATACCATAACGCATCCCTGAAGTGCCAGCAGAGATTGTGTCAACTAGACTCTCCCCTGTGAAGGCCTCATCGACACGACAGCCATCAGCACTGATCCTTAACAAACTCGTCTCCATACCAGCGTGATGATCTTCAACCAGATGGAACTGGATAATGTTCTTAATGTTCTGATCCAATCTGACTTCTGACCTGTAATGCTGCCTGAATCATAATCACACACTGTTCGTTCGTTGGCCAGAGGAGAACTGAGCGACTGAGCCTGGGTTTTTCCAAGGTTTTTTTTCTCCATTCTATTTAGCTAGGTACTATACCTGAAGAAGTAGGCAATTTATTCAATAAAAATTTCCTAAATAATTTTTATTGTCATGTATGTTCTTGACTTAATGGACCTGACAGAACTTACTTGATCAGACGACATTTTCCGATGAAAATTCTCATGTTGGTCATACTTCCAAAAAGTAGAATCTGTGATTGCGAATGACAGTATCCACACCGGCGCGGTGACGGAGAGACACACATTCTCCTCAAAACATTGAATTCATCCACGCTGTGCGTGCCGAGGCACAACCCATGTGAAGTTGATAATTCCGCAAATAACTGCAATTGCAGATTTCAAACGGAGATGGCGACAAAGAGGAAAAACTACGGACTGCAGCTTTAATAACTTTTTTACAACAAAAATGAAACATCACTGAACTTACTTAAGCTGGAGTGTGACGCTATTTTCTTCTGGAAACAAACTTTGTTGCATTATTTTCCTGTTATCACTGTAAAGCTGCTTTGAAACAATCTGTATTATAAAAAGTGCTATATAAATAAAGGTGACTTTGAGCAAGAACATACCACAGAGAAGTCTTCTGACAGAATTGTGCCCTTTGAATACCACCATAAATAATGGCGGTATATAGCTGTAATTGTAAAAATTGTAATTGTTTTCTCTCCGTTCTACTATTGTCTGGTTTGTTGATTACTGTGTATTAATCGTGTACTGACTGCAGCATGGGTGATGGCCCAAGACAAATTTGCTCATGTGGGATAATACATTTTTACCTTACCTTACCTTACCTTACCTTACCTTACCTTAATTGTAAGTTTTTTTAAATGCTTATTTAGGCCAGACTAGACATACTTTACCTAACCCGAGGATAATAAATAACAAGGTTAAAGTTAAGATCAAAGTACTCACCGCAAAACAAGGATAAAAAAAGTAAAACTATCAAGCAAAGCTGTTTCAAAGGGCACATGCTTTTACTGGAAATCTGATCAGTGTTTGTCTAAAGTGTGTTTATGCAGGGGTGGATCTAGAAAATAATTTATAAGACTATAAATGAGGACATGGGGACTATGAGGGGTGGCAACACCAAAAGGTTTTGTGGATTTATAAAAAAATTAAAATAAAAGAATACATAAAATATCAATATCCAGGGCACCAAATCAAGACAATTTTGAGAGCAACAACAGCAACAGATTCTAACGTCTAATGTCTCTGTAACTGAAAAATCTGAATGTGAAATTACAGTATATTCCAGGTTATTAATTGCACTACTTCCACAGTAATTTCACAGTAGGATTTAACTGCACTTTATTGTACAGAAATGTATTGTAAAATCTACAGTACTTTACAGGCAATTTAAATGACTGTAAACAAACAATATCATATTGTATTTCTACAGTGCATTTGTACTGTGAATGTAGGCCTACCCAGCATGCAATGCAGCATGAATAGGTTATGCTGTAGCCTAGAGTTTTTACAGTTTGGTTTCATGTGCGCTGCTGAACTTATTTTTGCTTCACTTTTAGCAGTTTGTGTTGTTGGTTTATTTTGTTATATTTGAGTTGTTTTTAATTATCATTATTATTTGCTGAGTGTCACCATTGTTGTGTTTTGTAGTGTTGATGTATTGAAGTCTGTGCATCATTACGTGACGATGATGCTTTTAAGAAAAAAAGTCTTGTGTTGCAGATTCTCAGCAGTTGCTTCACTACTGTGAAAGATCCAGTATAAGAAATCAGTAAATCTTCATCCTAAAATAACATAAAAATGTAGCCTAATCATCATATATTTTAACTTAAAATCAGCCAATAAGGTCATTTTATATTCTAGCTTGTCATTATTTAAACAAATATTTTCATTTCTCACACATTGGACTTGACTAAATCAGAAATTTGAATATGAATACAAAGTCCAAGATCCCACGCAAATGGAACAAAACAATTACAGTGGTGAAGAATATAACTTCTGTGGCACTATGGTTAAAGACAACTTTATCATGTGAATTCACAATAAAACACAACTGTGACGTCAGCATCACTATGCTGTTGATTTACAGTAAGAAAATTAGCCAGCATGCACTAATTCCACAGTAAATTTCTGGATAAACAATGATGCTTTTGCTACACGAGAATGTGCTATGCCTATTTATTTCTTCATGCAAATTATCATATGACTTCAGAAGTCAAGTTGTGTGAAAATCCCATTTATGACACGCAAATTCCTCTTGTGCGAGAACCTTGGGAGAAACGGGGGTGAGTGAATGATGTGAGAGATCATTTTTAGCTGACCTTTTCCTTTAACAATTGCTACTTTGCAAACGTGATATTTACTACAGGAAAGATGTTGGTGGCATTTTTAACGTTGGTCTAATATTCTCTGTGTTGTGCTTAATATTTCTCAACTCTTTAAAATGACCAAATCAAGCATTTTATAGGCATTTTGCCACATAAAACACTTGATAAGAAATTAATGGTTAAACATACAGCTAAACATACTGTGTGTAGGTCATTGACGTGCATTATGCTCAGTATCCCTTGCTGCTGATTGGCTGGCCTGGAATATTGAAAAAACATATAAATGTTTTGTTTTGCTCAATAACGGCTCAATGCTCAGAAACCTGGGGTCAGTTTTTGTTGCAGAAACCATCAGAATTAATTTCATCAGTATTTTCAGATCAGTGCTGTAGCAATGCATCACTTCTTTTCCATTGCATTTTCACTGCTAGCCATTATTGGGCAGCATGTGAGCGTTCAGTCCACTGGAAGACGTTCTGAGAGGAGCATCAAGCGATATCCCAGGACACCATTCGTGGTGAACTGCGCTCCAGATGACAAAAGTGAAATGTGCCTCCAGACTGTGAGCGTGTCGAATGGAATGGCGTGGGGGTGGTGGATGTCTACAGAGATGTGTCCATCTGGAACGTACGCCGCAGGGTTTAGTCTGAGGGTAAGTTGCAGTAATATGGGGGTTTCTTTGGGGTTGAACTGGTGACTGAGCGTTGATAGCTGGGAACTACAGTACACCTGCTTATTCTGCTTAATACTAAAGATAAATGTTAATATGAGTTGGCCTACTAGAGTTAACTCTAAAAAGTTGCCTGTGGCTTTCTTTCAAATAGAAGACTGTCATTTTGTTTTGTTTTTTGGTCATTTTTTTAAGGTGGAACCATATTCGGATGGTTACTGGGATGATAACACAGCGCTCAATGGGATTCGTCTTCACTGTATCAGTCGAACAAGCTCACAGCGCCCATATGAGTACTATTCCTCCATTCAGTCAAATATAGGAAGGTAATGGGCTCAGATTCAGAGCAGTAAAACTAATTATAGGCAGTTTGGGGTTATTAGGAATTCTCACATTAAGGGTTAGGAGAAGCTTCTTCGTAAGCTAGACAAATGATTTTCTAAAAAATTATAGATTTGATCAATAAAACTGTTTTTCCACAGCTGGGGTTACTGGACAGATATCAAATGGTGTTCTTCTGGATACTTGACAGCTTTCCAGCTGAAAGTCGAATCTTCCCAAGGAATTGAAGATGATACGTCTGTGAACAACATCAGGTGAGCGCGTGGTGGTAAAAGTCGGATTGTTTTTTTGCTGTTTAACCCTCTACGCAATATTATGTCAAAGAGGGGGGGGGGGGGGAAACAATTGAATGTGATGTTTTTCCTGCTTTAAATGGATTACTTGCACAACTACTTCCGCGTTCTACTTAGTACATATCGGGAGTTTCCGGTTAATGTTCAGCGCACCGACATACATGAGAATGCAGATTATCACTATGTTTTATGGCTGACAATTGATTAAAACAATGAATAATGATCTCTGTATTAATTATACAGAATTGTTTTCTTTCAGACTGTGCATTCTGAATAATATATTCCTGCAGCAATCCAATGCTCGTCTTCTCATTAACAGTGTTTTTCTCTTACTGATATTTCATACCTATTGAGTTTACATTTTTAAATGAATTTGACTAATAAAAAGGATTGCTTGTGTGCGCTGGTGCTTTATTCCAGTCTTTTAAAATAGTTGAATGAATGAATGAATGAATGCTCGCGAGGTGCCTGTAACGATGTTAAATAAGGCTAGGCTATTTAACTCATCTTAAACTGTAACGCACACAGCGTCAGGCACGTGCAGAGGGGGGGGGGCGTTGGGTGCTCGAGCACCTGCCCTTTTGCCCCTTGGTGCCCAAAGTGCCCTTTTGTCAAAGCAAAATTTCCTCTCCTTTTTTTGTAATTAAAGGCCCTTTTGTGGATGCCTGCCCAATCTAACTATTAGTAAAATGAACAAATAATAATTTAGCCGTAAATAAAATGACCCACATGATGACCTTTCACCTGACGAACTCAACCGGGACGATTCCTCACGCTGCACGCGCATTTTTTCAATTTCGCGCGGCTACGCGCACTACCAGAGGATATCTTCAACTCTGCGGCTGCTGGTAAGTGGTGTTTCATTCTCAGCGAAGTGCTTATGATGGTTGTTTACTTATTATTGTTATTTTACTAGAACGACGTGAAGAGAGCATGCAGAAATGTTGTTTATATTGCTGTGTGTAACTGTTTGGCTGTAGTGTAGAAGTAACGTTAGCTTGCTGTTTAGGGAGAAAAGTTTCACGGGCGTCGAGGGGTCTGGTCTTTTTATGTTATTTATACTTTAAACTATTATTATTATTATTACAATATTTATTTAAAAAACGTAGAGTGCCTTAAAAATTATCACTACACTGGTAAGGCTTACCAGTATCTTATGTTTTGTGTGCAGCAGCCTCTGTGAACATCTCCCCTAACAGCCTGGGCAGAATCTGCAGCTTTACAGCAGGTCAGTGAGCTAGTGAGCCAGCTCTAAACACTGTCAGCAATCTTTACATCTTGTCATGGTCACATAAAAATAGTTTAATCAGCTAATATATCCCCTATATGTTTTTTTTAATGTCTACAGTCTCAGATCAACTCCAGCAGTATCATCATCATCATCAGCAGCAGCAGTAACAGCAAAGGCAGCAAACTCACTTAAGGACTTTAGTAAGCATTTACCAGAACAGGTACCACATTAATGTTAAAAATATTGTAAAGTATTAATTGCTGTATTTTTTTCTGTTTGCTTTGTTTTTATTTCCATTGTATAAATGTAACTTGTATTTTTGTAAATCAGTTATGCCATGAAAATAGCCACGGATGCTGACATGGCATTAAATAAAACTGTACTGTACTGAACGAAACATGGGCCACGTTGATTTTGTCCTACACAGTTTACAGCTGCAGGGCTTAAAGTATTCCGGCACCGTGCCGGATCTCCGGCGTGCGGCCGTGAAAAAAAAAAAATTGGAACTTGCATGCGGTTTAATATTTTCGAGTCAATTGATTTCACCTACCAATCATATGAAAGGAACGCAGCTCTACTAACGTTACAAGCCTATCAGAAGCAGAGCAGGGCGGGGCCTGGCAACACAGTGTGATTGAGATTTATACATCACGTTAGCGTTGTCGGTGAAAGGAGCGCTAGTTCATGAAGCTTGGGGATGATGTCCTACCCACGGGCGTAATTTCCTATGGGGACACTTTCCAAAATCCCGTTGTTCTCCCCCACCCCCACTCAAATTCGTTTGTTATGATGTTTAACCGCACGCCGTCATTGCCACGGAGGAGCAGGACCGATCCTGTGTAAAATAGCTCACTGAATGTTCTAATGAGCAAGTAGCGGTTGCGGCACAGACAGCGATGAAGCGCCAGAAACAATAACAGGTGACTTTAATGTCATCATGGATGAAAAGAAAGAAAGGAGATGTGAGTTGGTTGATTCAGTAAATTAGCTCAGATCAGGATAATCATATTTTCTGTCTACACCTGTTGATAACTGAGCTAACGTTAACATACACTGCTGCTTGGTAACTTCAGACTTGGCTAAATATATAATTTTAATATTGAATTAAATATTCTGTGTAGCTTACAAAAAAAAACATTCTGTGTAGGCCTACCATGAAAACGAGTCCACTTTAAACCGCAGCATTTTCTGTCAGCAATGTATGACAAGTAGCCTAACGTTAGTGCTTTCAACGTAAACGCATGCGATTAATTTTTGTCCAGCTTTAACGTGTTAAAATATTTATCGCAGCGTCCGTTCTTTGTCATCCTTTGGGTTATATGATCATGCTCTGGGTTATATGATTATGCTCTACTTCACGCAAATGTTTTAAACTATCAATGCGTGAGAAGACAAAAGAGCACGCGCTGTCAGAGTATGTCCTCCTGAAACACACACACACATACACACACAGAAAGACGCGCGCCAGTATCGCAGTCGACAGCGCGCCATCGAGTTCTCTTTCGCGCTTGAACGAACCATAACACACACACATTTATGCCAAAATGTCAGTTTTGTCGAGTATCTTCACAAGAACAGTCAAATGAGTTAAATACAATCTTAAATGGAAGTAGAGAATGAGATGCGTGAGATCCTGTCAGCAGCGGCGGGTATATAAGTGACAGCAATTCTCTCTGTTAGTAAAGTTAACCAAAGAACAATGGGAACAGAGAAAATTACTAACTGCTCAATGCTTAAGGATAAATCTATTTTTTATTTATAATTTATGCAGTGCGGACTGTATTATAAACGTATTCAATTTCTATATAATTCACATCGGTTAGACAGGTAAGGTACAGGTAAATATGACATTTATTATGGGTTTAAGTGAGGATTGTTTTAAGTTCACTTAAATTAAAAGTTGTTATAATTTTTTAAGCCTAATGTTAAAAATTAAAAAAAAAAAATGTTCATCGAGACATAAGTAGCTATATCAGTGAAACTGGTCTTCATTCATAAAAATATGCCATTAACATGCTTGAAAATAAATGGTGCAATGAAGCCCCCCCCCCCCCCCCCCCCAAAAAAAAAATTTTTTTTCAGGCTCAGGATTTTTTTCCACTTTAACCCCTGCAGCTGTTCTTTATTATTCTGTATAACAGAGAAGAAAAAGCCATCAGGTTGGGACAATTTAAGATACTTCAGTTTCTAATCCCAGAGTTATTAATAGGTGCACATACTTCTTTTTTTTTTTTTTTTTTACTTTTAAACGGGGGGTCCTGGTCATTTCAAGGGGGGTCTCATGAAATCCAACAGAAAATACAGTGGACACGGCTAATAACTGCATATTACTGCTACTAAACAACAAAAACAACACAGCATATCAACTACTTTGTTTTTAATGAATTAATCAATTGCAGTTTGCAAACAATATGCTCGAACTTTAATTGCCATAGCCACACCCATGACAGAAAACATATTTACAAAATCGTATTCTCTATGGAAGCTTGTTTCCGCCACTGAATAAATAAATAATAATAATAATTGCGACTTTTTATCTCACAATTCTGACTTTTTTTCTCACAATTGCGAGATATGAAGTCAGAGTTGTGAGATATAAAGTCGCAATTCTGAGAAATAAAATATAAAGTCAGAATTGCATGATATAAAGTCGCAATTGCATGTTATAAAGTCAGAATTGTGAGATATAAACTATTCTGAGGTAAAATAATTTTTTTAAAAAGTCCGTCTTTTTTTCCCTTAGAATTGGACTTTATTTCACGCAATTCTGACCTTATATCTCGATTACAAATTTAAGAACCTGTTTAAGATCTGCTGATCCTACGTCTTACATTACATCACATGAAAAACTAAGGTGAACTACACTGTATTGGGCATTCAAGGTGAACATGCATGATGATGGCATCAATTTACTGATTAGATTCAATATAGTTTCCATTGAAGGGGTTTTGTCAGTCTTTGATCTTCCTACTGAGATTCAAACTATGTGTGAATGTTTACATAGTCCTAGTTCTTGCGACCATGTTATGTTTAAACAATTTTGGGGGTACCGTTATCTTCAGTTGGGGGTAGTTGTCTCTAGGGGCGTCGGACTGGGGGTAAAACCAGTACTGATTACCAGGGCCCCAATGGGAGAGAGGGCCCTTGAAAAGTCAGGAATATATTTTATTTTACCTGGATATTTTCATTTCCTAATTAAATTTCACAATGAATGTCAGATGAAATGTAAAGTTATAACTTGGTTGATTGACTGACTGGTCCCACCCCTTGCTAATGCGCCAAATGGTTTAGTCCATCTGCACGCATTTTGTTGATGTTAGTTAGTTGAGCATCTGGAGGAGCGCAAACTTCTGCTGTAGAAATGTCTTTCTCAAAGAAAGCCAAATCAGACCACCAAAAAAGAAAGGAAAGACAGGAGAAGGAAAGAAAACAAAATGAGGGGAAACAATTGGTAACTGACTTCTTTTCTAAGAAAGGTGAGCACAAACTTGAACACGAAATCTATAGTGCTAAACCGCTTGAATATCTTTGCAATCGTTATCGAAGAGCAGAACATACACTTTCAGATGATAATTTGGTTATACATGTAATCTGAGGTAAAGGCTAAATAAATAAACTGTACACTAACAATGTTGTCTGCATACAACACACCATTATAATAGCCTAAATTGAAATCTGTTTAATTTTAAATGAATAGGCTATAATATCTAAGATTAGCAATAATTAGCAATTTTATAGCCTACATTGGGAGTTATATATACAAATTGAGGAACATGGGGGCCCATCAGGACTGCCTATGCATAGAGCCCGGGATCTTGTGCTACGCCCCTGGTTGCCTCTATTGTCTTTAGATGATTCGATTTAGTGGTAATTTCTAAGGCTGTGTGTAAGGTCAACACTTTTAAGGACTGTCAGCACCTTTAAGGACTGCCCACTGAATGCCTATAAGATACCATGTAAAATCCCCTTAGTCAGACTTGATGACCTCAGCTACCGACAGCTGGTGTTCTCAGTAAAGAATCCTGCTGAAGATACAACCGAGTCTCCTGGTCTTCACGTCTGAGTTTCCTACACAACCCTAATTACAATATTGTCCTTTCTGAATCTTCTTCAGATTCAAATGCAGTCAAGGTTCTGTACTGCAAGGTGAAGGTGGACGCTGGGGCGATTGGGGCTACTGGAGCCCATCCTGTAAGGGAACAGGAATCTGCGGCATCAAGACCCGGGTAGAAGAGCCACAGGGAATGGGAGACGACACTGCTCTCAATGACGTGATTATGTATTGCTGTGATTAAGGTGATGTGATCACAATCAAAAACTCAGACTGCAGGGCAGCTTTACATATAACAGTGTGTGTTTGTTTGTTTGTTTGTTTGTTTGTTTGTTTGTTGGAAGTGCTGGCTGAGCTGAGTGTGTTTTTTCTTTCAGGTGTAAGAGGATGACCACAAGAACAGCAAGAAGATCAAAATAATTGATCACCATGCATACTATAATTAGCTATTATGAACTGTGTCGTACAACAGTTTTGTAATTGGGATAATGTGCATCCCACTTATTACACAGCTACTTACAAAAAAAATATATATTTTGAGTTGAAATTTTTGTTCTTTCTTGTAGATTAGTGATGTTTTCATTTTCCTGCTTTAGATGGAGACTCCTGATCTGGCACCAATTACCAGCATTAAAGAAGCATCTTGTCGTTTCATGTTCTTTAGTACAACACTTTACATCAGATGTTTCATTACATTAGTGCATTTGGTAGATGCTTTTATACAAGTGACTTACATTGCATTCAAAGTAATCGACAACTCAGTTTATGCTTTTGCTGGCCGTCAAATCCATGAAATGCATACTCTACTGTTTGAGCTACAGGTATACATGAATACTACATTAAACTGTAACAACTCTGTTACCTTACCTTCAATTCGAACAAAAGTGTTCATCATGACAGGACACGAATGCAAAAATGTTTATGGTTGAGCCTGACATCCCTGTCTAGAAATAAGCATCATCTTTGAAGGACAGAAATATGTCCTTATATTACATTTTTCCTTTCCTCACTAACCTGATTAAAATCATTTAAATGTATTTGCTTCTCATTCATTTGTTCATGTAATTTCTCCACATACAGTATGGATCTGACTAATCAAAGAATTAATAAATAGGCCTATTTCCAGTAACTTTCATTTCTCTAAAGCATGTTGAGCATCAAAGCATAAGAAGAGACTTTACAATACATATTTAATTTATTTCAGTGAACTCTATCAAAAATAGGCCTGTCACTAATGATTATTTTGGTAATCTGTCGATTATTTTGACAATTAATCAAGCAATCGTAAAACAAATTCAAAAACTTTTAGCCTTTTATGTTCAAACCGGATTCAGACATTTGGCGCGTTTCCATTACAGATTTGCGCAAAACTTTTGCGATTTTTTTCTAAATGTCGACAAAAAACTATTGTGAAATGACGGCGTTTCCATTAACATTTACATTTACATTTTACATTTATTCATTTAGCTGACGCTTTTATCCAAAGCGACTTACAATTGCTATATATGTCAGAGGTCGCACGCCTCTGGAGCAACTAGGGGTTAAGTGTCTTGCTCAGGGACACATTGGTGTCTCACAGTGGATTCGAACCCGGGTCTCTCACACCAAAGGCATGTGTCTTATCCATTGCGCCACCACCACCGGTAGTTGCATAACATCGGTAGTTGCATAACCGATGTTATGCAACTAAAACTTCATTTTTTCCTCTCGCGATAAGTAAAATCATTCCAAAAACCATGGCAACGGACGCTGGTAGGATTATGTACTAATCCCAGCCACTGCACTAGCCATTATTATTAATCGAGGGAGATGTATGTGTGTTTTCCAAGCATTAATGGTAAGGAACGACCCTTATTATACTTGTGAGAGGCATGTATGAGGTGTTTCTGGGTGTTTCTCCCTCAGATCTGCTTCAAGGTCTTGATTGTGGCATTTCTTTGAGGTTTAGAATCCAGTATTCCTGTAATTCTTTTGTATTATATTAATTTAATAAAGAGCTCTGTCTCGTATTCTGTCCAAACACACCGCGTCATCTACGTCAGCTGACCTGTAAATGCGCAAAAACTGTTTCCATTGCAGTTTTGCGAAATATTTCTTTTTCGAATTGCCTGAAAAACCACCTCATGCGAGCAGGAAAACTTTTCTGCGATAAATGGAAGTTTTTGCGAAATTGACGTGTTTCCATTGGGCGCATTTTCAATTCGCAATTTCAATTTGCGCAATTTGGGTAATGGAAACGTGGCTACTGGAGAGACTCGAGAAGAAGTGACAACATGTAGAAGCAACAGGACATTTCTGAACGGTTAGTTGATGAATTTATGTAGCTTATGTGTAGTTATCTTCTAGCCATTGATTTGCATATTCTGTCATGATAATCTATAAATTGTGTTCTGGGGGCGGGGTTTATGTAAATTCTAGGGTTGGTGATGTCACTAACCCGGGAGGAATGTGGTGTAGTCTCTACCAGCCGTTTGTTGTAGTCCTTAAAAAAGTGATTTCTTTAAAAGCAAATATCTCCCTTTGCTTTGAACTTTGAGCGTCGTAACTTTGCAGATGTTGTTTATGCTCAAACAGCAACATTACACACTAACTAAAGTTAGAAAAGTCAAATCATAATCAACCACCCCTTTAATAAATTGACAGCCATAAAACATAATCTGCCTTCTCATGTTTGTATGTGCGCTGAACGCTTTTACCTGAAACTCCCGTCCCGAGATGTAATAAGTACGTGGAAGTAGTTGAGCATGTAGTCCTGTATGTAGTTGTGACAGCCCTAATCAAAAATCAAATATTTTTCCAAAGGGGCAAGAAACACCATTTTAAATGAACTAAGCTTTTATAGATATTTGTTGTCTCAGCGTTATTTGACCTGATCTTCTCATTGTTTACATGCAGGTCACTTACTGGAATAATTGAGTTCAGTATTCCTGCTCCACAATTATTTTAGTTTTTCATCATTGTCTGTTACTGTCGGGAACCAGACTGTCATACTATTGATAAGATCTAATGTCTTGAGCCATATGGATCAGTTTATATTCTGACTGTATTGACATTGATAACGTTTAGGAGAGATGTTCTATTTGCTTTGCAGGTTGGACTTGGATCAAGTCAATGTCCCACAGTGAGCTTCCCACAGAGGAACCAACACACACACACACACACACACACACACACACACACACACACACACACACACACACACACACACACACACATCTGCTCTGGGCTCCAGCAGAAGACAACAGGACGGCCCTCAAACATGTCCAGAATTCTTCCCCTGACGTTGATTTCTCTGCTGGCTGTTTTCGGGCCGTACGTGAGCACAGAGAGACGCTTCGAGCGCTCCGTTAGCAGACCCGTCGGATCAGTGCTGAGGGTCCATAACGGGATGAGATGGGGCTCGTGGGGGCAGAAGGAAATATGTCCGACTGGAATGTACGTCGCAGGGTTTAGTCTTAAGGTCAGTAACTATCATCACTATGACTAAACAAAATGGACTCTATTTACTTTCCTCAATCCCTGAACGATTATTGCGGTTATAAGTGATTATTATGATGTTTTCAAAATGAATTTGTCTTTTGGCTGATGCAATCTTATCTAGGTCATGCAGACTACTGGTTAATGTTAATGTTAATGTTAACCAATACTAAATGCCAAAGTTTCCTTTCTTGACTAAAGATGTTACACTGTAAAAAATTTTTTTTTAAATCTTCTTCAGTATTTTTGTTTTCGTCAAGATGCATTTACTAGAGACACAATGGGCCCTATCTTGCACCCAGCGCAATTGACTTTGTACACCGACGCATGTATCATTCCTATTTTGCACCCGCGCAAAGCGGACTTTTCCCTCCACAGACGCACGTCGGTTAACTAAGAAATACACTTGCGCTCCCGGGGGCGGTTCAGCGCAAAGAGGAGGCGTGTTCCGGCGCAAACGTTCCCTGGTGCTATTTTACAGGTTTAGAAAACAATTCCGCCACTAACCGAAAAAAACTAGTTTAAAGTCAGTGGCGCGTTGCGCATGTTATTCAGATGCTATTTTAAGGGCGCATGCTTGGCCATAATCAATGTAGCGTGTGCACAACGCACATATACTTTGATTCTCTCATCTACACAGAAGCAGCAGTTTTCATTTTTGCAAATCATACATTATTACGATAGATAGATACATAGATAGATAGATAGACAGTTTATTATAAAAGCATACATCTAGCTTACACATTTACCCAAATTATCATACGCCTGTTTAACCGAAGTTAATTTGGGTGTGTTTCTCCATCCTCAACGTCACTCTCTGTGTTTTACGGCCCTGACGAGAACGTCGGTCTCCTCGGCTGTGAACCGCTGCTGGCGTGCGTCTGGCAAATCCGCTGTTATAATAGGAATCCGCCATGGAACAAGCGCGCCTGCTCTTAAAGGGAATGTGAGATGACGCTCTGATTGGTTTATTTCACGTTACGCCCAAACCACACCTATGAATTATGAAGCTACTTCAGACCAACCCATTTTAGATTTGCGTCAGGCGCAAGAGTCATTTATCCCACCCGTATAATAGCAACAGCGCCCAAGACCCGCCCACAAAGTTACTTGCGTTTCGCGTTTGATACTTGCGTTTCAGATCGTTAAAATAGGGCCCTATATGTTAAGTCTTGTTTTCTGAAAAAAGTATCAAAATTAAGTGAGAAAAAAACATCTGCCAATGGGGTCAGAAAATTTCTTAATTCAAAGGAAAAATGTATTATTTTTCACACTGGAAGATTTTAGTTCTTGATATTAAGCTTAATTTTAATTTAATTTAATTAAAAAAGTAAATTTTAATACATTTTTCATAAAACAAGACTTATTTTCTTCAGTCATTTTGCTTCTCCATTAAATGCATCTTGAATTACGAATGTTTAGATAATTATTTTGCAGTGTATACAATATGCATTTTGTATTATGCCATGACTTTTAATTAAGTTCTCATGTGTTCAACGGCTGTTCAACTACATTTTGTGATACAACCAAAATGTGTAATTGACACACAAACACTGTAAGCATAAAATGATTTACTCACTTCAACTGACAACTATTATACTGTACGTATAGCCAACTTTACCCGCATACATACATTATAAATATAGCAAATCATTTATAATGACGCCATATGTAAAATATTCTATCGCCCAGCTCTAAACCAATGTTAATTTAGTATCTTAAATATAGTATTTATTAATATTTAAAGTCCTTATATTTTCGTTTACATGTTGTTAGTATTTTACATATTTTAGTCAGTTTAATTCGTTTCTGTTTTAGTTTAAGTTAATAACACTGCTCTAAACTGGTGTTTTTCTGAAGGTGGCAGGTATGTGGGAATCTCTGCTGGTTGGTGATAACACAGCGCTCAATGGGATTCGCCTTCACTGCATCGACCCGTCCAAAAGCTCATCAGGCCCGTACGACGACTACGCCACAGTTCAATCCGACGTAGGAAGGTGACGCGTTTGAACTGGACGTAATACAGAGAAGCTGATAGCAAAACCTAATGAGCTTCCTATATAGATAGTATTGCTGGCCATGTTGCTGCCAATGTAGATCGCTTCAAATCTGTCACTTCTTATGTTTTGTTCATCATGATAATCTTCAAAATTGAACACAACTTTCATGAACTTTGAAGCCTAAATACAGTCGGCACAAGTAAAAAGCTTAATAATACTTGAATCACATAACTTCAATGTCACCACCATTAAGCTTACACCTTAAAGGTAGGGTAGGCAATTTCAGAGAGGCTAGCAATAGCAAGTTAGCAACTGTCAGGAGACGAGAGATGGCGTTAAATTACCTCATGTTCAAAGCACATAACATTTAAGGGAGTAGAAATTAATCGTTGCATTTTGATCTACATCACGATTCTACATCAATGGAGTAATAGACCATAATCAGTCATAGCCTATTGACATTTCTCTGACGCCATTCGCCACATTCTCGCATGTGCATGTGCGTGCGTGTGAGGCTGCATCCGTGCATGTACGTGCGAGTGTGTGCGCGAGTCAAGTGCGAGTGTGTGTGCGTGAGTTAGTGCATGCGAGTGTGTTCGAGGCTGCATGCATGCATGTACATTCGAGAGTGTGTGCATCGAGTGCGAGTGTGTGTGCGTGCAAGGCTGCATGCGTGCGTGTACGTGCGAGTGTGTGTATGTGCGCGAGTCAAGTGCGAGTGCTAGTGTGTGTGCGCGAGTTAGTGCATGTGAGTGTGTTCGAGGCTGCATGCATGCATGTACATTCGAGTGTGTGTGTGCGTCGAGTGCGAGTGTGTGTGTGCGTGTGAGGCTGCATGCGTGTGTGTACATGTAATGTCTGAGTGTGTGTGTGCTTGAGTCAAGTGCGAGTGTGTGTGTGTTTGTAAGGCTGCATGGTTGCATGTACGTGCGAGTGTGTGTGAGTGCGCGAGTCAAGTGCGAGTGTGTGTGCATTCGAGTGTGTGTGAGCGTTATTGTAGCTTAAGTACACTTGACTGTTTCATGCACTTTTAGTATTTACAGTGTTTAATCTAAATAGTCCTGTTGTCTGCTGTGTTCAGACTTAAAGTTTTGTTTGATGTTTTGTGGATGTAGGAAGTGTACTTTCTTGGAGCATATAAAATAAAAAGGGAGTTTATATCTGACTGCTTGTATTCATTGATGAAAATGTAGGCATGTGCAGTAATATTGAAAAGTGAGGATGCAATGCGAATCACGCGATATCGAATCGAATCGTTGACATGATAATCGTAATCGAATTGAATCGTGAGACCAGTGACAATTCACAGCTCTAATAACATTACAATAATAATGAACGTAAACAACTTACAGACCTCTAGTTCTACAGCCTGACTGCTGCAGATCCATTTCAGCGTTGATAGTGTTGACATAAAAATGCATTAGTCTGAGGAAGCGAACCGCTCCAGGGAGAACATCATGGGTTGCCATCTCGTAATTATGGTAGTTATGGCGTGGCAGCATAAGCTCATTGTTTTGGTTCAGGAGGAACTGTAAAAGTTAACTGTAAATAACTCCCTTTGCCTACTTTTTCATTCTCAAACAGCAACATTACACACAGCTGAACATGGAAATAAGCGTAGGACCCCTATAATCTCACAGATAACTGGTTAAATCATTAATGTTCCTTATCACATTCTTTCCTCAGCTGGGGTAAATGGTCAGATATAAAATGGTGCTCGAAAGGACTCCTGACATCTTTCCAGCTGAGAGTGGAACCCTATCAAGGGACCTGGGACGACACGGCCGCAAACAATATCAGGTGAAGATTTTATTTTAATTTAAAACTTATTTTGAAATCATAACAGCATTCCATAACAAGCTGCATAAACATGTCACTGCATGAGGCTCATCTGACACAGATATCAAGTGACCAAGAGTTATTTAACAACAAAACACACTACAAGTAGCCTAAATAAAGGTTCCAAAGGAGTTTTTTCCATAGCGATGCAGAAGAAGAACCATTATGGGTTCTCAAAAGAACTTTTTCCTCCACTATAAATAACCTTCTCTGCAATGGAAAGGTTCCAATGATATTCAAAGGTTTTTCATGGAACCATGGATTATTAAAGTCCCCCTGTAGTGAAAATCCAGCTTTTAATGTTGTTTATGTGTCTATGTGGTGTTTTTAATGTGCTTTAAGACAAACCATGTGTAAATTCATAAGTCGACAGCATTGCTGAGTATTTTCTCCTTAAAACTGCAGTGAACCAAAGACAGTCTCAAAAACACGCTTTGAAATCGCTGGTGTTTCTGACGTCACAAACTACCTTGTAACCAATCAGATCAACGTGTGATCGTCAACCAGTGGATCTCTGAGCTGAGTGAGTGAGTGGAGGCGGGGCTCATTTGCATATTTATAGAACCGCGTATACTAAATAAGGCAAGGGTGTCGAGTTACATTCAAGATATTTTAAGACATTCAAGGAAAAAACGTTTAAATATGTCACTTTGATTAAATATGAGTTTTAAGGGATACAATTATTGATTACAGGGGGACTTTAATAGTGGACTGGACAGTTGTCTCAAAAGACAGTTCTGGTTGTCACTCTCAAAACTTAACAAGCGTAAACAGCAGGGCCGGATCTACCATATGGGCAATCTGGGCACCTTGCGCCGTGATCTTTTTTCGGAAACTTCGGATAATTATCCAATCAGAATTTTAAAAAAGTGTATATTACATTATATGATCCCGCTCTTATTCATGCAAATGCTTTTAAACAATTCATGTGCGACAAGACAAAAGTGTGACTGACACACACACACAGAGAGAGAAAGACACGCCAGTATCGTGCGCACAGACAGCACACCAGAATAGTTCTCTTTCGTGCTTGAACTTACAGTAACACACACAATTATGCCAAAATGTCAGTTTTTTGTCGAGTATCTTCGTAACATAAGAGCAGCTGCTGTCTTATGATGAATGTGAAGAGGTGTGAGAGAACGTGTGTGAGATCAGCATCTCTGTCAGCAGCGGCTGGTCTTAAAGAGACAGCAGCCAATAAAGCTTTCTGTCAGTAAAGTTAATCAAAGAACAAAAATAACAGAGAAATGACTCACTGCTCTTGACTAAAGAACGTTTTTAGCTTTAATAAGGATTAGTATAATTTATAATTTATGCAGTGCTGACTTTTTGATAACTTTATTCAATATCAGTATATATGTCCTAGGTCTTCCTATTAGACAGTAAGGGCACTGGTAAATATGACATTTATTTTTTATTATTGTATTATTGAGACAAATAACAAGTTTGCAAAGATGTCAATATTTCATTTTGTAAAAAATATAATTTTAATTTGAAAACACAGTGCATTTAGTTGTTGTTGCTAGTTTGAGTCGAGAAATAAACATTTCAGCATTATCACTAATCTGTGTGTGCATTTCACTTGAGAACCAAGCAAGTTGACTCATTAAACCATTTGTTTATTATATCGCAATCGCAATATTGACCTCAATAATCGCAATATGACATTTTCCCCAAATCGTGCAGCCCTACTTTAAAGACATTTTTTTTTTTTTATATCATTGTCTTGTGAACTAATCATTCAGGTTTTGACCACTAGTGATTGGCATGTCAAATCCCACACCTGGTGGGCCTTAGTAGTGTGTGTGTGTGTGTGTGTGTGTGGTTGTCAGTTAGGGGAGGGGGGCCCATGAGCTTCAGTGCCCAGGGGCCCCTGGGGGTACTAACAGAACAATAGCTGGTCAAACAGGACTGACACTGTAGTCTTGCTGAATTTTCACCAGGTTCAACTGCAGTGGAAATGCAGAACTACTGCAAGGATCTGGGATGTCGTGGGGCACTTGGGGCGACTGGAGCGAGACGTGTGGAGGAAAAGGAATCTGTGGCATCGAGACGATGGTGGAGCAACCGCAGGGAGTCGGAGACGACACGGCCCTCAATGACGTGCGCATGTTCTGCTGTGATTGAACTGAATGCTTGTTTCAGAAAAAAATATTTGGTGGAATTTTTAAATACATCACCAGTAAACCATATCTTCAAGTAGTGCTAAACTGGGCAGAATGAATTGAGCAGATTTTTTGTAATGATAATTATGATTTTTTTCCCGCTTCACATTTAATGGACGACAATGAGAACATCAGCAACATCCAATATTAAAAGATCTTGAACATACTGAAGAGTTTCCTCACGTTTGTGACTACTAGTCATCAGTCTAGGAAATAGAATACATTTCTATGAAGTTACTACATGTGATTCTGTGAAAGCCTTACATAATGTATTAATATGCAAATGAAACACAAACAAACAGATCCAACTCTGAAATTACAGTTTATTACCGAGTCAACAAGAATTTACAAACAATGCGAAATCTACGTTAATTACAATGTTCTTTTACAGAACTGATTTTTATTGTTTGTATACAAGAAACCTGTGTATTGTATGTCTAAAAATAAGGCACGACTTTTGCATATTTTCTTTAAAACTTTTTGTGTTCAATGCCATAAGAGGGACATCTTTATAAGTTTTGTTATTTTGTGTTCAGAAAAAAAGAACGAAGGTCATCCACGGCTTTAGACAAGAGCAACACGGTGAGTAAAAACAATTAGCCTACTGAATTTAATTTAATTTTTTTGGAGTAACCTTATACTGAAACCTATGGAAGTCTGCTATTTCTGCCACATAAGAAAAATTATTCTTTGGTAAATCGTAATTATGACATACAACTACGGCGTAATTATAAAACAAAAAGTCGAAATTATGACTTAAAAGGTCATTATAGCGTAGAAAGTAATAATTTCTAGTTTTATCTCATTATTTGACCTCATAATTGACTTAGTATATGTCAGAATTTCTATTTTTCGTTTCATAATTTCGACATAAAAAGTCAAAATTGACTTAATATGCCATAGTTATGAATAATACGCCATAATTTCGAATTTTTTACACAATTTTGACTTTGTTGTGATAATTATTACTTAGTGTGTCATAATTAACATTTACCAATGCTCAGTTTTCCTTTTGTGGTGGAAATGGGCTTTCATAGAACCCAGAACATTACTTTAAGAACTGACCCATGAAGAAACACTCAATATACAGTACTTCATTCACATTTTTAATGCCCTCCGAGTCTCCCTCTCTTAAGTCCTGTTTGACCTTTCCTGCAGGATTTGTTGTGTGACGCAGTGACCTTACGTGAAATGGGATGCTCTGCTTTTTAATTCGAGTCGCACTGATATCATTTCCTCATTACAAATACCTTTATAAAATAAATAATGCTTTAAAAAAAAAAAAAATTAAATAGAGAAATATGCAATGATGGTAAAAACGTAAAATGTAAAAACGATCCTTTTAAATATTATTACATTATTACATTTTAGATATTACATTTGCCAATAGGTGGCGGCAAGTCATGGTCTTTATTAGTGAGTCATCGAGTCATTCATTCATACAGTAACGAAACAAGTGGCTGTATTATGAATGAACCATTGAATCATTGACTCTCACGATTCGTTCAAAGCCGCTGATTCGTTCACATTCATTGCAGTGGCTTTTGTTGGAGCTATTATTTTGTTGTAAAAAAAATACTGGCAATACTGTGTTGAAAATGAACATCACTTAATATTAATACCTTTCGTTTGTTGAACTGTTGTATAAAATCAATGTCACGTTTGCAATCGTGTGGATATAGAATGTGCTCAACATTAAACACAGGAATTCACACAAGTATGTTTTTGTATCGAAGAGAGACTGAATCTTAAATCGATCTCTATGCACAGTCTGTGTCTATGTATTCTTCATGCTAGTAAGTGCTAAATCCCCACTTTTACAAAGGTACGTCGAGAATGGCAGTATAGTGCGATTTGCCAAGGCAGCATAATCTGCACGCAATCTGTATGCACGAAGCTTGTGTGAATGCAGTCAATTTTGACTGCAAAAGATAAGGTAATTTGATCGGGGCCCTAGCGCCCTCTATTGGCCAGCCGCCCCTGATGGTTTGTCTTAAAGGTGCTCTAAGCGATGTTGGGTGACGTCACTTCCTGTTGACAGTCAAAGTATTGTCAAACAAAACGGAGGCTAGCTCGAAAATACAAAACATATGCCTTTCAGAAAGTCTTTTTAATTGTATTTTCTTATAAATCCACAGGAAAAGGCATCATTTATATACACAACTGTACAATTATTTGTGCAGTCTGAATATAGAAATCTAACAGCTGGACAGATGCAGAAGACAATAAACAGTCTGTGTTCATCAATTAAAGTTTTATAGTTTATACACTGATGAAGGCAAGATCTGCATCATTTAACACCTGAAAGGCTGAAAAGACACAAAATGCATTTAAAGCACATTACATTCACACTATCATTTGAACTCAGGCTCAAAAATGAAATTTCACTGTGTGATTTTTCCATTGATGTCCAAGTGAATCAAACTCATCAAGTGCAATTTTTTCATGTTTGGCACATCGGTATAATGACAAAGAAATCATAAAACTCAAATAAAATGGCTCAGAGATTGAAACCAGTGACCATCTCAAAAAACAGTGCGTTAAACGAGAATTACATTTAATATGGTGTATTTTAGTAGTTTAACACACACACGTCCTCTGTGTCAAACCCCGCCCACTAACACACTCACCCTGTCAAACCCCACCCACTGACAGAGACATACACCATCTGTGTCAAACCCCACTCACTAAAAGACACACACGCCCTCTGTGATAAACCCCGTCCACTAAATAATACACACGCCCTCTGTGATAAACCCCACCCACTAAAAGATACACACACCCTTCTCTGTGATAAACCCCGCCCACTAAAAGATACACAAGCCCTCTCTGTGATAAACCCCACCCACTAAAAGATACACACGCCCTCTGTGATAAACCCCGCCCACTAAAAGACACACACGCCCTCTGTGATAAACCCCGCCCACTAAAAGATACACACGCCCTCTGTGATAAACCCCACCCACTAAAAGATACACACGGCCCTCTGTGATAAACCCCACCCACTAAAAGATACACACGCCCTTCTCTGTGATAAACCCCGCCCACTAAAAGATACACACACCCTCTCTGTGATAAACCCTGCCCACTAAAAGATACACACGCCCTCTCTGTGATAAACCCCGCCCACAAAAAGATACACATGCCCTCTCTGTGATAAACCCCGCCCACTAAAAGATACATACATGCCCTCTGTCAAACAGCAGTGCATGCTGGTTAGAAATTTTGTCCAACCTGAGACAGCGCCGACGCCACGTCACTCGACGTATGGCATCAAATGTAAATTTGATATTCAAATTAAATAGATAAATCTTAAATTTAGGCCTAAATGTGTTTGTGCTCCACAGCTCACATAGTGACACACAAAAGTACAGAGCGAGAGGAGTAATCCTCCAAAAATCACTTATAGCAGCTTCAGTGTTGCTCAGTGTTTAAACATGTAACTAAACAGATGCTGAATGACCCTGAAGTGTGTGTGTGTGTGTGTGTGTGTGTGTGTGTGTGTGTGTGTGTGCAGAGACACTCTTCAGTCGTTCTTCAAGATGCCTGTTTCCTAACGGCTTCAGTCCTGAGGAAGAGTCAGTGTGCGAATGCGTGATGTGTCGTTCTTTGTGGATGGCTAAAAATAAGAAAGAAAACACAACGATTGTTTAGTACGTAACGTGAGTGTGTGTTATCAGTCAAAAACAAACAATGCACGGTCAAGAACACAAACACTTGGCCAACATATTCCTCGAGTACAGCATGTTTTAGTCCTTAAACCAGTTGAAAGCATCATGTGATTAACCAGACTTGAGGAGATTCAGTTCAAGCTGAAGTAAGTTAAGCCTGTTTCACACATCTGAGTATTTACATTAATAATGCATGTAAATGCATGTACATATTCATACACTCGCTTATGGTGACTAGATCCTTATAGGATCTAGACTTATAGGACTAGATCCTGTCCATGTTCTACACAAATAGTTATATGTTCTTATATTTATTGTTGAATGTGTCATAATTTCATTATAATATAATACTGATTTGATCTCTTTGCTATGGTTATTATCTACTATTTTCATAATGTCATTCTTAGTGAATTGTATTAAAACCTGTTAAGCTCAGTTTGACCGGCAAATAAACAAACATCCATCCATCCATCCATCTTCTTCCGATTATCCGGGGCCGCGTCGCGGGGGCAGCAGCCTAAGCAGGGATGCCCAAACTTCCCTCTCCCTAGACACTTCCTCCAGCTCTTCCCGGGGAACACAGAGGCGTTCCCAGGCCAGCCGGGAGACATAGTCCCTCCAGCGTGTCCTAGGTCTTCCCCGGGGTCTCCTCCCGGTGGGACATGCCCGGAACACCTTCCGGATAGCCCCATACTCCCAGAGCACCCTCCACAGGACGCCGCGAGGGACAGAGTCGAATGCCTTCTCCAATTTCACAAAGCACATGTGGATTGGTTGGGCAAACTCCCATGAACCCTCCAGCACCCTGTAGAGGGTATAGAGCTGGTCCAGTGTTCCACGACCGGGACAAAAACCTCCTGAATCCGAGGTTCTACTATCAGCCGTATTCTCCTCTCCAGTACCCTGGCATAGACTTTCCCGGGGAGGCTGAGAAGTGTGATCCCCCTGTAGTTGGAGCACACCCTCCGGTCCCCCTTCTTAAAAAGAGGGACTACCACCCCGGTCTGCCAGCCCAAAGGCACTGTCCCCGACCGCCACGTGATGTTGCAGAGGCGTGTCAGCCAAGACAGAGACTTGAGGTACTCAGGGCGGATCTCATCCACCCCAGGTGCCTTGCCACCGAGGAGCTTCTTAACCCTCTGAGGTCGGCAAACGCGCCCCCGCGTTTTGCTGGATTTTCTTCACATTGTAGTACAATAAACTTAAATTACTCCGTCATTTATGGTTATACAGAAAAAAGAAATATAAAAAAAGAATCTGTGATATTTCTACTTTTGTATGTGTCCACTTACAATCAAATCAAAACATTGTGCTTTTGTAAAATAAAGAAAATAAACAGGGTGTGCGTTCTGCCTCTCCGTCGCGGTGAACTTTTTTTTCTTGAGCACGTCTATAAACTGAAACAAAACTCAGCGAATACTTGTCACACATTTATGAGCCATATACCTTTATACACATTTAAGTGTGTACTTTTAAATGATCGGATTCAAACTGAAAACAAATATTCTCTGTTTAAGTAATTTGTATAAAACCAACAGGATGTCCAGTATCTCAAACGCTTGCTAATTACTTTTAATTCGACCACGCCCACTCGCGCAAAAGTGATTCACATGCAAATCGTCCACATGGAACGCGAACGCCCTCCTTACCTCAAACACAAAACACCAACAAACTTCACAAGTCTCTGCTTTTCGTCGAGTTTGGAAGACACGTCTGAGCTTACATTGGATTTAACTCAGAAGAAGAAGAACGCGATTTGAAGACAAGAAAGATGTAAGGTAAGAAATTCTTACTTATTAGTTTATGGTATTGTTGCATAAACTTCACATTGCAGTTGAACTGTTGCTAGATATATGGTGAATATTATACTATTTAGACCCGTGTTTACTGTTAAATACTGTTTATGGATATCTGCTCAAACATAGATATGTATAACCATAATGTTTAATATTTTGGAGCGCGATGGCGTTTGAATGTATCATATTTTGGAGCGCGATCGCGTTTGAATGTATCATATTTTGGAGCGCGACCGCGTTTGAATGTATCATATTTTGGAGCGCGCTGTGCATTTGAATGTATCATATTTTGGAGCACGATCGCGTTTGAATGTATCATATTTTGGAGCGCGACCGCGTTTGAATGTATCATATTTTGGAGCGTGCTGTGGGTTTGAATGTATCATATTTTGGAGCGCGATTGCGTTTGAAAGGAAAAATGCACCAAACATTAGGCTTTATGTTTTTACTATTATCTCATTTCATATCATCATAACGAATGGAAACATTTGAAGTAACATAAGATAATCAATATATTTTTCTCTAGCATTGTTACTGAAATCTTTTGGAAGATTTATAGGCTGCTATAGGTTATTGTTATAATTATTTTATGCAGTACTGCACATAGCGTATGCCTACAAGGCACAACAAACATGGTGTTCATTATATTATATATTGTTGGAAACATTTGTGTGTGTGTGTGTGTGTGTGTGTATTCTGTGAATTTTAAAAAGCTATTTTAACCAGAAAAATCTAAAATGTATTCCCAAAATCGTGCAGGCCTAGTTTCTCTTGATACCAGTATGTTCACTTTTTTTCTTTTCTTTCAGGGACCAGATGCAACTGAGTCCTGCTGACTTCAACATTCACATGAGTCTCTGTACATGAACATGGTAAAGTGAAAATCAAACACCTTGGAAATGAAAGGTATGTACAATGTTTTTAGGAATGGCACAAAGGTCTCTGTCTTTGGATCATTGTTTTCAATGTGCTCTTTTGTCATTTGTTGTGTATTTTTGGATTATGTTGTGTTGTAAATAAATCCAAACAATCTAAAAGCCATTCTTTTTTAAATCTCCTCATTCTTTGTGCAAGGTTGCTCTGAATGACAGGGCCTGATAGCTCCTAATAGGGCAGTTAGGGGAGTGTCTTTGTCTTTCTCAGGTGTTGAAGGCTTACATATTCATGAGATGATCACGCCTCTTCGCATATGGCTTTCTCACACAAAACACGTCTTAGAAATTTTAAATCAATATATTGTCTTATCTGAATGAGCAGTCAGGGTGATTTTCACATAGTTTTGGAGCAAATATTCTAGGCTACGTGATACAATTTTCAAAAGTCTTGTGAAGAAATAATCAGTATGGGTTTCATGGCCTTATTTCAGTGACAATTTTTTTTTTGTATTTTCACAAACCACGCATAAATGTCATTATCTCAAAACTACAAACTTTTACATGCATGCTGCTGATATATTATTGTAGCAGAGTTTGTGCTAAATACAGTGTAATAAGACTTTAGCCATGACAATGTCACAAGTAACAGAAATAAGCACAAATGTCAGAGCATGTCAGAACACCTCCAGGGCCAGAAAACAGCTCAGACCTCAGAGGGTTAACTACCTCGGTGACTTCAGCTTGGGTGATGGACGAGTCCACCTCCGAGCCCTCAGCCTCTGCTCCCTCAATGGAAGACGTGTCAGTGGGATTGAGGAGATCCTCGAAGTATTCCTTCCACCTTCCGACGACATCCCCAGTTGAGGTCAACAGCTGCCCACCTCCACTGTAAACAGCGTTGGTAGGGCACTGCTTCCCTCTCCTGAGGGGCCGGACGGTTTGCCAGAATCTCTTCGAGGCCAACCGATAGTCCTTCTCCATGGCCTCACCGAACTCCTCCCAAGCCCAATTTTTTGCCTCCACAACCACCCGGGCTGCAGTCCGCTTGGCCTGCCGGTACCCATCAGCTGTCTCAGGAGTCCCACAAACCAGCTAGGCCTGATAGGACTCCTTCTTCAGCTTGATGGTATCCTTTACTTTCGGTGTCCACCACTGGGTTCAGGGATTGCCGCCTCGACAGGCTCCGGAGACCTTACAGCCACAGCTCTGAGCGACCGCGTCAACAATGGAGGTGGAAAACATGGTCCACTCGGACTCAATATCTCCAGACTCCCTCGGGACCCGGTTGAAGCTCTGCCGGAGTTGGAAGTTGAAGATCTCTCTAACAGGGGACTCGGCCAAATGTTCCCAGCAGACCCTCACAGTACGTTTGGGTCTGCCGAGTCTGTCCAGCTTCCTCCCCCGCCATCGGATCCAACTCACCACCAGGTGGTGATCAGTTGACAGCTCCGCTCCTCTCTTCACCCGAGTGTCCAAGACCACAAAGTCGATCATCGACCTCCGGCCTAGGGTGTCCTGGTGCCACGTGCACTGATGGACACCCTTATGTTTGAACATGGTGTTCGTTATGGACAAGCTGTTACTAGCACAGAAATCCAATAACAGAACACCACTCGGGTTCAGATCGGGGGGGGGGGCGTTCCTCCCAATCACGCCCCTCCAGGTGTCACTGTCGCTGCCCACAACAGCTGATAATCAATGATAATAATCATTCATTACAATCATTCAAAAACCCTTAAACATTCAAAAATTATACAACGTTCATGGAACTTCCTTAAACGTTTTATTTGAACCTTGAATGTTTTTTAAACGCTTTTATTCCAAGCATCTTTACATTTGATCATTTCATGCATTTCCTGGAGATCGAACCCATGACTTTCCCAGCTAACAGAAAACGTTCTTAGAACGTTATAAACAAAGTTATAAACAAACGTTCTTCCAGTAACGTTAATAAAATGTCCATTTAAAGTTAGCTGGTCTTTAATAATGTTCACAAAACATAATTCATACATTGTTCATGGAACGCTCACTGGATGTTTGTACAACGTTATTTAAATGTTACTTTGTTTCGGAATATTCAGAGAAAAGTAACGGTCCCATAATTTTTGAAGAATGATACAATGGAATGTTCCCTAAATGTTCACAAAAACATTTAAAAAACTGCATGTATTGAACATTCGGAGAACATTCAGAAATCCCATTTTAATGGGAATGTTAGCAAAACGTTCTTAAAACATATTTTTGTCAACTGATCTACTGTTTGAGCAAGAGGAGTTCAGCATGCGCCACAGACATGCGATGTGTGAAACGATGTGTGTCAGGCCTGAATTAGCAGATGCTATTAGCATAGCACTGATACAAGGTTAGTGAATTGATCTGGAGAGCAGGCGGTTAGTAACTTGTGATTGAGTTATGACAGGAAACAGCATCACATAAACCACAGAGTCACATAAACCACAGTCTGAAGAACAGCAGAATCTGGATGAAACCTCAGCTCCACTACATTTAAGTCTGTCATATAGGCTATATAAAATTATAATGAGAACATTATAATTGTATTCTTGGGACATGGATTTTAATGGTGAGACTTTTGTTTTTGTAATCAGGCTCTCAAAAATTATATAAGAATCTGTATTTGGATTTATCGGCCAATATATAGGTTATCGGCTTACAAATATAAAGAATTATTGGTTATCGGCTTTCAAACAAAGAATTATCGGTTATCGGTTTTAAAATATAAAAAATTATCCGTTATCAGCTTACAAATATCATGTTTTCTGTAAAAAGTTTATAGGGTCCCGAAGTATGTAATAGTGTATTTTTTCTTCTGCACAACAATAATTGAATCTCTGAAGATTCAATAAGTGCAATTCACCTTTACAGTATTCCTCAAGGTGGCGATGTCTGATACACATGAATGGCATGATGTTTCACTCATAATTACCGCAGATATAAAGCAAATGAATATATCAGCAAAACTTGAAATGGCTCAGCGATTTACAGCAGAACAAGTATTTTATCACAATCAAATATTAGTGTCACTGATGGTGGATCTGGTGAACAAGCTGTCAGTGATCAAAATATTGATTTTGAAGGTGCTGAAAATGATAGTTTTGAGAAGATGTTGAGATGGCGAATATGAGCCAAATTCGCTCTGACGGGGACAGTGATGATGGTAAAAAACATCTGCTGAAATTGAACCCTTCCAAGCTCCGAAAGGTAACGAAATATGCTTTATTTTATTCTTTTGTAATTGTTATAAAAATATCAGTAGAGTTTTATATTATCGCGACAGGTGGAGATCCATCCGTGGATCAATCCACCTCAATCACCACCGACTGCAAAACAAATCATACAAACACACATTCAATACGATATTCAACTGTAATGGCTGATTAAATCATCCCAACGACTCTCACCTCATTCAGAAACACAATGGGGAAGATAGTGTTGTTGAGACTCTTGGTCATACTGAGGAAACAGAGACAAACGACCTTCAGCTATAAAACTATATAAACACACACGTCTGTTTATCAGAATGCCGTGATTAAATATATCAGACAGGAAAACATCACTCACGGAAAGCCGGTTACTCTGTCGAGATGAATGTTGATCTGGGTTCTTTTCATGGCACGAACAGGCACTCCCATAGTCTAACATAGGAGAAGTCAAGATCTGAGTCAGATTGCAGTTAACAAACTAATTACACAGGAAAAAATACATCATAGAAAGAGGCACAGATGACGAAAGTGAGCGTTTTCTACATTTGGCTCCTTAACTCTGGAATAGCCTTCCTGATAAAGACGCATCTCTTTAGCCAAGCATTCACATATCATGATTCTCATAAACGTACTACAATTATATTTGATGAAATAGTACAAATACTCGGTCATATTTCGCCTAAAATGCTATGAACAGAAGGTACGCGAATCCTTCTTGCTTTGCTTCCTTCCAATCTAGCAAAAAATCTGTTCTAGGAACGTTACGCTAATGTTCCCATTAAGTTAAGAAAAAGTTACATCTCCAAACGTTGGTTAATATGTGAATGTTTAGGAAACATTCAAACATTATGGGAATGTTACTTTTTGAATGTTTTCTGAATATTCCGAAATTTATTCGCAACATTTAAAAAAGGAACATCCAACTCAAATGTTTGAGGAAAAACACTCCATGACCGATGTATAAATAATGTTTTTGTGAACGTTAATAAAGACCAGATAACTTTGAACGAACATTCTGTTTACGTTACTGGAAGAACATTCGCTCATAACTCTGAGAGCGTTTCCTGTAATTTCTACCTCGGGATCTCGGAGTAACTACAGATCATCCAGCCTTTGTGATCTTTTTAGGCGACGCCGATAATTGCGAAGATTTCAGACGGCGGCAACATCTGATCGATATGCAAAACGTTCAAATATCCTAATATTTCAAATATCATCCTTATACTGTAATAACTACGAGCACAAGTTGTAAGTACTGCCTAACAGGTTAACTAACCTCATAACATGTACTATAATAAAACTGTATTAGTGCTGTCAAATCGTGATTGATCGCATCTAACATAAAAAAAAAGTAAATACTGTATATACACTCACACACACACACGCACACACACACACACACAAACTTATATGTTATATGCGATTAATCCCGATGAATCGATTTGACAGCACTAAACTCATACTGTATCTGACTGACAACAGAACATTTCCTAAATTGTAATATTGAATCAAGCAAAATATAAAAAATGAATGTAAACAGTAGAGAAAGATAACGCATGTGTAGGAGCCTAATATTTCTGCTGCTGTCTGTGTTTTTCATGTTACTCAATCTGAATTGAATCGAGAATCTGTTTAAAGTGTCTGAACGTTGAGTGGGTCTGGTTTCGCTTACAGGGTTCAGATCCTGAAAGGTCTGATGACGCTCGTGGACAGGAGAAATACCCTCGATGGCATTGGCGTACTTCTCATCACCCAGATGAAAGTGAGGGAAAGACATGACTACAGGAGCACCTGTGACACACGGCAACAACATCGTGAAGCTCACAGAACATGCGTTTACATTCATGCATTCGTCTAAAGTGACATGCATTGCTTTCAAGCAGGGTCGTCGCTAGTGGGGTGAAAGGTGGTGACAATTATAGGGGCCCCCGCTGCCCAGGGGGCCCCACACAATCCAGCAGTTATACTATATAGGCCTCTGTTGTATGAACAATTCTAATATTTATATTAGTTGCATGCCTGAGATTTAAATGAAAACCACAAAAACATACAATTTGGTTAAATATTTTTTTCCAAATATCTGCTTCTCTTACCTCCCTAAAAATAGTTTAGCCCGATCTAAAGTATTTATTAATTATTCAGTCCGTGACAAACATCAGATGGACCCAATTGTAAGTCCCACCCCAGCTCGTGAACAGAACCAATCAGAGTTGAGGCAGCAGTGCCTGTGTAACCGGTGGTTCGCTAAACACATGTCTGCGTTGTGTAGTGTAGTGGAAACAACAGGCGGCGGTTTCACTGGATTTGATCTGATGTAAAACACAAATAAAAGCAGCCGCTGAGCATATCGCCCTTATTTTGCTCTATAAAACAAATGTGATGTACATTTAATCACCATGTGCTTTTATCTCCACATATAGGCCAAAGACAAAAATATAACTTAAATGGGGCAAAATGACAAAAATAACCACACAGGTAAGTAAAATAACAGAATAGAATACACATATATTGCAATGAAGATATAGACATAAAAGCAACTATTAAAATAAAGATTAATGAAGATTAACAGGAGCCAAAAATAACTCACCTTTTCCGTGCATTAACAATGCCAAGAGGATTGAGACAAAACAGGAAATTATGATGACATCACAGCAATTAAAGGGGAAAAATGCTCATTCAGGCAGGTACACCAGATATATGAAAAACCATTTTGTGTGAATTATAACAATCAATACATGTTTTAACAGAACACTTTCTGTACCTGTTACACCTGAAGTTAAAGAGAAATCAATTAGTTAGTGCACGAATACTGCATCAAGCTCTGTTTCACGTCTTCTTGCGCTTTAATGGACTATTTCACACAAAAAATGTCATAAATGCCCGTCTCAGCAAGTATCCAAGTAAACACAGTCGGTTATGGCTTAAAGGAGTAGTTCACTTCAGAATAAAAATTTCCTGATTATTTACTCTTCCCAAGTCATCCAAGATATTCATGTCTTTCTTTCTTCAGTCGAAAAGAACTGAAGGTATTTGAGGAAAACGTTCCAGGATTTTCTCCATATAGTGACTTCAACGGGGTCCAATGGGTTGAAGGTCCAAATGTGAGTTTCAGTGCAGCTTCAAAGTCTCGATACGATCCAGCCGAGGAATTAGAGTCTTATCTAGACAAACCAGCGGCCATTTTATAACAAAAATAAACATTTAGATACTTTTTAACCACAAATGCTGGTCTTGCACTAGCTGTGATGCAACACACATTACGTAATCATGTTGAAAGGTCAAGCGTGACGTAGGCGGAAGAACAGACCCAGTGTTTACAAAGCCAACGAGCAAAGACTGAGTCAAACGCCATTAAAAAATAAAATAAAATAAAAGGTAAAACAACGATGTCGGATGATTTCTAAGTTGGAGGAGAAAATGAGTTGGAGTTTTTCACACTACCCCATAATTTTGAACCGGAACATGCGTGACCTTTCAACATGATTACGTAATGTGTGAAGTCGTGGACGTGCAAGACGAGCATTTGTGGTTAAAAAGTATATAAATGTTTCTTTTTTAGAAAATGATGGATTTTAATCAAAAATTTTATTCTGAAGTGAACTAATCCTTTAAGAATTGAATGTAAACAGTAGAGAAAGACAGAAATCCATATTAGAATGATTTCTGAAGGATCATGTGAACTGAAGATTGGAGTAATGATGCTTAAAATTCAGCTTTGATCACAGGAATAAATTACACTTTACTATATATTCACATAGAAAACAGCTGTTTTACATTGTAATAATATTTCACAATTTTTACTGTATTTTCAAATATGATCAAATAAATGCAGCTTTGGTGAGACTCTTTCAAAAACATTAAAAATACCTGCATGCCTCTGGTCCCGAGGTGTATAAATATGCATGTTTGTGTATATATATATATATATGACTTCAAGCACGAGACAATAAACAACTAGTAAATAATACAATTAAATTAAAGATTAAATGGAATGAAATGCCTTTTAGTAATGACTCATATGACTGAAATGTCTTGAGTGGTTATGCACCTTTGCGACACACAGACACGTCCAGCACGCCGTCGTCCAGGCATTTCTTTGGCGTGAGGCAGAATCCCTGGTTCTCCGGGTTGTTCTTCCCGCTGGCGAGCACGTCTCGAGGAGGAGTGAACCGATACGCCGGGATCCCCTTCACCTCCACCTCCTTCTCGAAGCGCATGTGGATCGACCTGCGGGACCAGAGGCAGAACATCAGCACAGTCGAGTAAACTCACGCAGAATACAGCATTTCCTCTGATCAAGGTTTATTTATACAGCACATTTCATACACTATGGCAATTCAAAGTGCTTTACAGAAAGGAATTTAAATAAATCACAAAATAAAAGCAAAGAAAATTAAAACAGTTATAAAATAAATTAAAAGGGATATATGATACAGTTATACAATGAATTAAAAGAGTAAAAAAAATGATACATAGATAAACTTCTCATCTGGCAAAACACCGGTGTGTCATATTTTCACAACTCCCAGTTTTACTCTGAGATTTTACACTGTGTGATTATAAAAATGTGTGTGTGTGTGTGTGTGTGTGTGTGTTGTTCTTTCAGCACGCCTAAGAAATCTGATCTGGAGTGTGTTTCCCGAACAATGCTGTAACTCGCTGCTTCACTACTATAGTACGATGCATCATTGAAGAAATCAACTATAGTCACGACTGTTTCCCGAAACCATACTATATATGGTTGTATGGATATGTGGCCATACATATATGGTATGTATAGATTGACAGTTGTTTTTTGGGGGAACTATCCCTTTAATTAATGAACCTTATTGTAAAGTGTTACCGTTTCATCTGCAGTTCTGGCTCTGAAAACACTGACTCCATGACTAAATCTCTGCTGAATGCATGCGTGTGAATGTGATCATGTGACCTGCAGAGGTCAGGGGTGCATGTGTGTGAATGTGATCATGTGACCTGCAGAGGTCGGGGGTGCATGTGTGTGAATGTGATCATGTGACCTGCAGAGGTCAGGGGTGCATGTGTGTGAATGTGATCATGTGACCTGCAGAGGTCAGGGGTGCATGTGTGTGAATGTGATCATGTGACCTGCAGAGGTCGGGGGTGCATGTGTGTGAATGTGATCATGTGACCTGCAGAGGTCAGGGGTGCATGTGTGTGAATGTGATCATGTGACCTGCAGAGGTCGGGGGTGCATGTGTGTGAATGTGATCATGTGACCTGCAGAGGTCGGGGGTGCATGTGTGTGAATGTGATCATGTGACCTGCAGAGGTCAGGGGTGCATGTGTGTGAATGTGATCATGTGACCTGCAGAGGTCGGGGGTGCATGTGTGTGAATGTGATCATGTGACCGGCAGAGGTCGGGGGTGCATGTGTGTGAATGTGATCATGTGACCTGCAGAGGTCGGGGGGTGCATGTGTGTGAATGTGATCATGTGACCTGCAGAGGTCAGGGGTGCATGTGTGTGAATGTGATCATGTGACCTGCAGAGGTCGGGGGTGCATGTGTGTGAATGTGATCATGTGACCTGCAGAGGTCAGGAGTGCATGTGTGTGAATGTGAGGTGTCCATGAGCTAGGAGCAGGAGTAACTTTTGCTAGGTATTCTGATTAATTATTTTGTCATTTTACCTCCACGTCCCCCCGATTGCCCGTGAGCTTCTCCTCCTGTCCATACGGTAATCTCTCTACTGTGCGACAGAGAGTTGCGTAGTTATGATACAATCGTTAGGCTATTTTTACTAAAACTGCTTCTACGGGGCCATAGCGTAAGATACAAGGTAATGGAGCCTTTTATACATTTTCGTGTTTCTCTAGAAATAAATAATGAACAAATAGAGTCTTTAAACGCCTCAGATGTAAAGTTATTCGCTGTCAAAGTGACGCCAAAATGAATGGGAGTCAATGGAATGCTAACAGCAGGTGATGGTCCGCTAATCAATGGCGGCGCCCGGAGAAACTTCAGTTTTATCTGAAAGATTACCCCCTTGGATCATGTGTGTGAATGTGATCATGTGACCTGCAGAGGTCGGGGGTGAAGACATTCAGTCGCTCTTCTTTGGTCAGGAACGAGTGGAAGGCGCTGCCGTCGGAGCCGTTGATCATGTTACTCTGGTTGGTTTTCCAGAACGACAGCATCCTGAGACACGAAGCACATGAAATCAAACATCTGCACCGCAGCGCTTCATCAAATATAATATTCAGCACAATCTGGCTTTACTTTTCTCCCTTCCAGGTGAAAATGCGTCCGAAGTCCAGGTAGTTCTGCTCTCCGGTGTGATACACAAACTCTCCGTCATCACTGCCGTTTTTCTGAAAACACAACGACAATATATAATATTAACAATGTTCTCACAACCAGTTTAATGATGTTTTAAATGATTAACACCAAAGAGATCTACAATTATATAAGATTACTTGTGTGACAGCATGTGGAAATGTAAACATTTGAAGGAAAATAGTTATATAGTTCAAAAGTTCTTACAGATTTTTTTTAAACCATCAATATATATCGAGTAACACCAAACACACTGATTCTTCTAACAAAATTCTAATGATTTTAAAAAAAAAATTAGAATTAATGAAGGTTTAATTAAAGAAGTAATAAATTATTTTACTGTTATTTTAGGGCAAAAATATTCAGTCGAACTGAAATGTATGTGGTTAAATTATCAATTTACTTCAAAAATATGTTGTCATTCAGTTTTTCATGATCTGTTGACATTACAAAATGTATTATAATATTATTTTTAAACATATTGTAATATAGTAAATATAATATAATTACTATTTTATAAAACAAATTATAAAATATAAATAATCTATTAATCAAATTTATTACATGGCTTGTTTGAATTCTAATGTAGAATGCGGTCTGTTATTTCTTGATATATATAAGTGCAGTGCAAGGGTAAGTGAGGTGTGTTGTGATGTATCAGATGTTTGAGACTCACGTGGAGCATGAGGCCGAAGTACTCGTCGGTGTCGGGCTTTATGGTGCGCATGCGAGTGAGTAACGGGTCCTTGAAGCCCCACAGCAGCTCATCCACCGTGTGTGTCATGAACATGGTGGTGCCGATGGAGTTCATGTACATGGAGACGCCCGAGGCCATCCAGAATCCCGCGCTTTTGAGCCGATTCATCGTGGCCTGTGTGAGGAAACCAGAACGTGAGATTCAGACCGGCCAGAAAAACGAACTTTAACTACCTTCATCCTTAATTTTTTAATGCAATTTGTTTGGAGATTTTTGGTTATTTTTATTTCATTTACCTTTAAATGACTAGATTTTGATCAATAAATAATAAATAAATAGTCATTTAAGCACATTCCTCACATTCTTTCAACTTAAATTCAAAATAACTCACAATTTCATGCATAACGCTTTTAATTCAGCTCAAAATATCTTACATTGGGAGTCATTGCCGACCTCTTGTGGAAAATAAAAATATTTACATAATAACATGATATTTCATGACTCTAGATGGCCTTATAGCTCTATATGGAGCAAATTAGCTGTTCCGCTGGGTCCTAAAGTCAGTTCCCCTCAGTATGCGTTCAGATACACATGCAGACATTATAAAATAATTTTTTGGTTAAGTTTTAGCTTTTTTAGTTTGAATTTTGAGTATTTTTAGGTTTTTCTATGTGTACTGAAGCATTCCTTGCATTCCCTTCATTCCTAAGGGGGTCAAATTGAGCCGTGATAAAATTTTGTGTGCGTGTTTATTCGTGTTTCAATTGCAACAAAAGTCCTGGGGTCTTGGTCAAAGGTCCAGATCAAAATGACCCGAGGGAAGGATGAAGGTTAACCATGTTCTCATGAACTTTAACTGTGTTCTCACCACTGCTGGGATGTTCACGGTCGTCACCAGATCCACGCTCGGGTCTCCGACTGACTTCTCACGCACAAAGACGAAATACTTGGGCGTATAAGCGGCGACCATCGTCCCGTTCTCCACAAACGACACGTTGTGTTTGGGCCTGTACTCTCTGCAAACAGCATTATATCCTATTAGACTGACTTTTAGAGGCATTATGAGAGTGAAGAGCTGATGAAACACAATGAGAATGAAACCAATAAAAAGGCTGCATAATGCAAATGATGATTGTAGAACAGAAAACATTATCTATAAGTACAGGATGTGTAGTAAAATTTAATTACTGCAAACTGTGACTGCTCATACAACATTCACTGGAACTGAGAGTTTAAGATGCATATTCACAATTCTTCAGAAAAGACAGAAATGAACTTGAGAGTTATTTACCTGTATATATTATATATATATATATTTGGTATATATTGTGATTACTTTATTACATTAATGAATATTATAAATTATGTTATGTTCTAACCTGTAAAAAAAAAGTCCACCTATTTCAACTTAAAAACTTAAATTCAGTTGAAATTTTTAAGTACAATATCTGTCAGTACAAGTCATTTCAACTTAAATTATATTAAACTGCCTTAAAAATATCTAGTTGAATCTCGTAAAACATAAAAAAGTTGAAAGAGCTTCAATTATTTTGAGTTAAAGTAATGCTAAAACAGAAGTTGTCATGATTCACTGATAATGTCATTTGTTTTTACAGTGTATGTGGTTTTGCTGTTATGTTATATTTTATGATGTTATGCTGTTGTTTTGTTGTATTATGTTTTTTGTTATTTTGACATAACTTAAAACAAAACATTTTTGCTGTTATGTTATGCTTTTGTTTTGTTGACAGCAAAACATAACGTTAAGTTATGTGTAATGTTTTGCTATGTTTTATTTTATAACACAAATAAAAACATTAAAAAAACACAGCATAACATGTTATGGTATCTTTTTGTTATGAAGCATCAGAGTCTGGGGGATCCATTCGCAGCGTGATTTATTAATAAGAGTAGTCAAACAGGCAAAGGTCAGAACCAGCAGATACAGCAGTGAAGACAAGGCTTAATCGTAGTACAAAACCAGGCAGAAGATCAGGGCAGGCAGCAAACAATCGAAGTCAGAGATCCAAGCAGAGGTAACGTAGGCAGGCAGCAGACAGGGAGAAATCCAGAAACGGGCAAGGTCAAAAATACAAACAGGCAGTCACAGGAATAAACACTCAGTAGAGTTCACAACAGTAAAACAAGACTTCGCAGTGAGGGTGAGAATGTGTGAGACATAAATAGTCCATAGAATGAGGATCAGGTGTGACTGTAATCAGGAACAGTGCAGGTGAATAATGCAGTGCAGGTGTATGAAGTAATCAGTCCAGGTAGATGCAGGATGGGAAATGTAGTCTGTGAGTGAATATGATAGTCTTATGTGGAGTGCCCTCTGGTGGCTCTCAAGGGCACTCCAGCTGGTGACCGTTACACTTTTGTTACGTTATGTTATTTATGTTTTATAAAATAAAAAAGAATAAAAAAATACAGCAAAATATGAAAACACAACATAAAAAAGAACATGTTATGTTGTTTTGTCATCTTATGTTGTGTTGTTTTATGTTGTTTTTATAACAAAAACATAACATAGCAAAACATAGCGTTAAGTATTGTTATATGTAATGTTTTTCTTATGTTGTTTTATAACAAAAACAACAACATAACAAAAGATACCATAACAAAACATGTCATTTTGTTTTCTTTTATGTTTTTTTTAAAGATGCAACGTAACGTAACGTAACAAAACAAAACATAACATGTTATGCAGTTGTGCAGAGTGGGATTTTGGACCAATGAGGTCTCACTGTGGGCGGAGCTTCATAACATAACACAACATAACATAACATGTAACGTAACATGTAACATAACAACATAAAAACAACACTAAATTACATATTTTGTTATGGTATCTTTTGTTATGCTTTGTTATATTTTATGTTGTTTTAAGACACAACGTAACATAACATAACAACATTAAACATAACATAACATGTTATGCAGTCGTGTAGAGTGGGATTTTGGACCAATGATGTCTCATTGTGGGCGGAGCTTCACAACATTACATAACATGTAACATAACATAACAACATAAAACATAACATAACATAAAACATGTTATGCAGTTGTGTAGAGTGGGATTTTGGACCAATGAGGTCTCACTGTGGGCGGAGCTTCCCAGTGCAATTGCAAACAACCAACAGTGTGACCAAGAAAGATGCCCTGCCACTCATGTTTGGCTGGCTAGGACAGAAACACAGAAACGCAGAGATCTGATTACTGGATGAAGCCCAGAGCATCCGCTGTACCTGTAGGTGTACGGCCCCATCTCAGTGAGGCGAGCTTTGGCTTCTCCTTTCAGGAAGGCGTCAGGGTTGGTGACGTTGAAGAAGAAGAACTGCATGAAGACTGGAGGCGGTGGATTCTTCCATGTGGCAAAAACTTTACTGCCTTCCGTCAGCGTGATCTCCTGAACACACAAAACACACAACATATCCAGATTCAATAGGCATGTTTTACATTACAAGATTAACAGGAGTTAGTTCATGTTTAGTACGATGCAAAGTTGATGAGATCAACTAGTCACGACTGTTTCCTGAAACCGTATTGTCGTCAATTTGTTGTTCAACCACGCTGGTTAATGATGTCACGCAGGTGGTGGAGTAATAACTTCTTTTAATTTATCAGATTTTTTTTTTTTTTCTATAAATTACAGTCATGGCATCTGAGGACTAATTCTCATTTTTCTCAGTTATTTGGCTTTATTTTCAGATTCAATCATAGACTCGTTCTTACGCTCTAGAGCAAAATGGACCAAGAACATAACATAGCAAAACATAACATCTTAAGTTTTATGTAATGTTTTACTGTTGTAAAATATAAAACAACAGCAAAACATGTTATGTTGTTATTTTTATGTTGTTTTCTAAAATAAAAAACAACATGACATGTTGTGTGTAATGTTTAGCTATGTTTTTTAAAATTTTTATAACAAAAAATAATATAAAATTATAAGTTACAGTATATTTCGCTGTGTTATGTTTTATAACAAAAAACATAACAGCAAAATAAAAAACAACATAAAACATCTTAAGTTTTATGTTATGCTATCTTTGTGATATGTTGTAAAATATAAAACATAACAGGAAAACATGTTATCTTTTGTTATGTTATTTTCTAAAATAAACAAAAACATGACATGACATGTTTTGTTGTAATATGTAATGTTTTGCTATGCTTTATTTTTTATAACATTTAATAAATTGTCCTGTTGTTTTATAACAAACATAACAGCAAAATAAAAAACAACATAGCACAAAATAACATCTTAAGTTTTAGGTTATGCTATGTTTTATGTGAAATAATATGTTGTAAAAAATAACAATATAACAACACAAAGCGTGTTTTGCTGTTATGTTATTTTTTATGTTGTTTTCTAAATTATAAACATAACATGACAGGAGATGCGCATGCGCAACGGACGGTGACGGCTGCTTAATATCGACGCTCTACCTCAGTTGTCCATTTTTCAGATTTATCTATCCCTACTACGTTTTTTTGGCCGCATTTTATGTAAATCCCTTGTTCTAGCGGCACTCAAGATGGCATCTAAATGAGATTTAATCCACTCCCCTGCGAAGAAAAAGCATAAAAACGACGAGCGCCTTCACGACGCCATTGCCGAAATGCTTGATAAGCAGCTGAGCGCCATAAAGCTAAGCATGTCGACGATTGTTCACGAGGAAATATTGACGATTACAGCACGATTGGACTCGCTGGAAAAGGAGTTCTCCAGGAGAAACTATTTCTTTATGAAGATAAATCCAGACAAAATAACCTAAGGTTGGTGGGCCTATGGGAAGGAGCTGAAGGGGGAATGCAATTCAGTTCTTGCAGACCCATATTCCCGAATGGCTTCCGGCTCTACGAGGGAAGACGATCGAGATCGAACGGGCTCACCGCCTGTACGCGAATGAGGATTCCTCCAGGAATAGAGCGCGCACTTTGATTTTCAAGCTCCTTCGCTACAATGACCGACAGGGAGCCAGGAGCGCATCACCTCTGAGTTATGAAATTTACGGTTCTTTCCTGACTTCAGCAAGGGAACGTCCCAAAAAAGGAAAGTAATGGCCGAAGGGAGGAAACGCCTTCAACTACTAGGCATCGAGTCATTCCTGCTTTACCCTGCGGCGGTCGTAACGGCCAGGAGCATTTGTTTTTCAAAACCCCTGGAGACATGAGTGTCTCCGTGTCTGAGTGTTACTCTGAGAAAGCCTTTGACCGGGTCGAGTGGACATATCTATGGTCTGCCTTAACCCGTTTTGGACCCTCTATGTTAACTCTTCTGCACGGGTCTCAACGGGGTTGTGCTGTTCGGATGCAATCCCGTTGAATAGAGGTACTAGACAGGGTTGCCCTTTATCACCCTTGCTATTTGCAATTTCATTAGAGCCCTTAGCGCAGGCAATTCGGCAGGACCACATTATCTGACCCTGATTACTGTAGGTGACTCCAAGAATTTTCTCTCTTTTTGCGGACGATATCCTTCTCTACATGTCTAATGTTTCCTCTTCTCTACCTCATTGTCTTAAAATATTTAATGACTTTAGCGTCATAAGTGGTTACAAAATTAATTGGGGAAAATCTGTATTAATGCCCTTGTCAGCGTCAACCAATACTGCATTAGCGTTCTCCTCGATCCCAATTAGTAAGACATTTAAATATCTGGGAATTCAGATCTTTCCATCACTGCAGACTATCTCTAAGGAAAATTATAGTTCTTTATTTACTACTATCAGACACGATTTACAGAGATGGGACGTTATCTTAGCCTCACTGCAAGGCAGAATCGCAATCATTAAAATGAATATCCTCCCTCGACTTTTATTTCTGTTTTCCATGATTCCTTTATCTCCTCGTAGAACCTTTTTTAAAGAAATGGATTCCTTGATGGAACAAGAAACGACCAAGAATTAAACTCTCAAAATTGCAGAGAAGATCTGACAAAGGAGGCTTGTCACTTCCAAACTTACGATTGCACTTTTGGGCATGTCAGCTGCGCTCTCTCAAGATTTGGTTAAAGGTTGACTCACAGATCGCCTGGCGGGACGTGGAAGCATCAGCTGTGCTTCCGCATCGGCTCCAGGATATTTTATTCACGGGTTTATCAAAGAAAGACTTGAGGTTTGGGAATACAATTGTGTGCAATTCTCTTAAAATCTGGCATGAGGTGTGCAAATTCATGGGAAGTTCATCTAAGTTCACATCAGAATCTCCGATCTGGCATAATCATAATTTACAATCCGACAACAGACCTTTTGTTTTTAAACCATGGTCGGATCAAGGTGTACATACGCTTAAGGTCCTTTGAAGATCTGAAAGAGTGTTATAATCTTCCAGGACATTCCTATTTTCTGTATTTAAAGCTACACTGTGTAACTTTTTAAGTTGATTCTTAGCAAAAAACACTTTGTTCTATCAAAAGTATATGTGCTCATTCATGTGTAATTACAATGAATGTATTATATCTTTTAACAATATCTATTATGTATATATTTATAATATTACCAAGTTATGTAATATTAACTTCCGAAAGGTCCTGAGTTCTTTTGAATCACCAAATTTAAATAAAAAAAAAATCAAATTAAAATAAAAAAAATAAAAAATCAATTAATAATCAATACATTCACTTGTTTTCCCTTTCATTTCTGTTCTGTATTATTTAGAAGAAAAAAAATTATTGTGTTTTTTTTGTTGTGATTTTTGGATGTTTGTACATTGACAATAAAGAATCTAATTATTTCTGAAAATGATGTTCTCACACACACAAAATATAAAAAAGTTAAGGAAGAGGAAAATAGGATGTATATATATATTAGGGGTGTAACGATACACGTATTCGTATTGAACCGTTCGGTACGAGGCTTTCGGTTCGGTTTTCGGTACGCATTTTCAAACCGAACTAGATCTCGCAGCGATGTTATTACTTCTGTGGCGAATTCAAATGCTTTCTTGGTAACACTTTAGAATACTGTATCTTACTTACTGCATAACTAATAAGTAATTATTGAAGAACTAATAGGTAATTATTCATTAACTACTTCTTCACTACTCTTAACTACTAAGGAAGATGTGTTAACTAATCAGTATGTAATATATATTTATGATTGTGTTAAGTAACAGTTAGTTAATCAATAAATAATGAATTCTGTCATAACTCTTGAAGAAGAACTACTAATTATCTACAAATTAAGGTTCAAGAAAAATAACTAAGAAGTAACTACTAATGAACAGTCATACAAAACTAACTTTTTATATTTTATATACAGTACTGTGTGTGTGTGTATTCCTCAGCATAGAATGCCATTGAGTAAATTCATGTTTGAGGCAATGACTGAGGGAAACTGAAAATATAGGGAATTTATTAGTAATTCATAAATAATTATCAAATAATTCTGCAGGAATTACTTAGAACCTGGAACAGTATTCTAAAGTGAGAATATAGGGAACTCATTAGTAATTAATAAATAATTATCAAATAATTATCCAGGAATTAGGCTACTTATAACCTGAAACAGTATTCTAAAGTGAACATATAAGGAAATTAATTGGTAATTAACAAATAATTATTAGATAATTCTTCAGGAATTACTTGGAACCTGGAACAGTATTCTAAAGTGAGAATATAGGGAACTCATTAGTAATTAATACAGAATTACCACATACTTCTGACTCAAATCAAACTTACTGTAAAAAAAACACATTATTAACGGTATTATCTAAACCTTTGTAAAATAGATAAGTTATCATACATTATGATACATTTTGCTAATTAAATAAAATGTTTGCTTATTTGCAGATCAATATATAGCCTAGTAAATGTCTGCACTTATCTTTCTTATTAGTGCTGAAGAATGACTAAAACTGGCTAGAAAAAAAAAAAAAAAAATTGATCAGTGCTTTTTACTTAAGTAATTACCTTTGTACTTTTACTAAGGTAATTTTGAAAATGAATAGGCCAATAGTTTATCATTTTACTGGAGTAATATTTTATTGGGTTATCTGTACTTTTACTCAAGTACTTGATTTGTGTACTTCATCCACTCCACTGCTAAAATAAAACGGTTTATTGTAGTGACTACTGTGTATGACTGTTCATTAGTAGTTACTTCTTAGTTATTTTTCTTGAACATTAATTAATAGATAATTAATAATAGTTCTTCAAGAGTTATGACAATTCATTAGTTATTGATTAACTAACTGAAACTTAACACAATCATACAATTCTATTACATACTAATTAGTTAACACATCTTCCTTAGTAGTTAACAGTAGTGACTTAAGTGTTAATAAAGAATTACCTATTAGTTCCTCAATAATTCCTTATTAGTTATGCAATAAGTAAGATACAGTATTCTAAAGTGTTACCGCTTTCTTTACTGGATCTCTTATTAGCGCTGTGTAGTAACAGTGTCGCATCACGATCGGCTCGCGCTGCACTGGTCCAAACTGATAATAAATGAGAAGTTTCGTTCCGCTTGCATAACGTTTGCCATTTGATGTTGGAAAATGTTGTGGTCGCGCCGGCGTCTCTTACATTATGAGCACGCTTGCCACGCGCAACGCGCCTACATTTGAAATAACGAAATTTTGGTCCAACCAAATTCATCAACATTACCTAAACGAGTATATACAGTCCTAATTTTATCTTATTAAGATGGGTGAGGTTGGAAAAAGAAACATGATCAGAATATCAGCTTGCCTAATAATTATTAATGTGCCTATCATACACCTGGTGCAATGCAGCTAGAATGTGTTTTACTAGTTTCAGTCCGACAGTTTCATTTTCACGTCCTGCATCACGTTATTTACATAGCAAATGCATTTGCGCCATCTGTTCTCCATGGGCTGCTGGTCTGAGAACCAGGTGTGTGTTCAGGCTTGTTGGAGCGATGCTATTTTGAGGAACTGAAATATACTGAGCCATTGACATAGACACACACACACACACACACACACACACACACACACACACACACACACACAATTGGCGCTCTGGAGAAGTGTTCAGTTTTTCCCATAGACAGTAAAAGAAATGGACACAGCGACCCCATTGGATTCAACGGAGAAACGGACAAGTGAAGTCAATTAGAAGCTGTCACTTCCTGATGGTCGAGCGTACTGCGCAGACTCAAACTGAGCTTGACGACGTAGATGTGACGTGAGCAACCCGTCTGTCTTCTAGTAGCTGTGCCAAGAGAAATCTGAATCATTCCCTTCCGAAACTTGCAGAGACGGAGAGTGTGAGTAGGAGGTGTCCATGAGCTAGGAGCAGGAGCAACATTTGCTAAGTATTCTGATTAATTATTTTGTCATTTTGCCTCCACGTCCCCCCGACTGCCCGCGAGCTTCTCCTCCTGTCTATACGGTAATCTCTCTACTGTGCGACAGAGAGTCGCGTGGTTATGACACAATCGTTAGCCTATTTTTACAAAAACTGCTTCTACGGGGCCATAACATAAGATACAAGGTAATGGAGCCTTTTATACATTTCCGTGTTTCTTTAGAAATAAATAATGGACAAACAGAGTCTTTAAACGCCTCAGATGTAAAGTTATTCGCTGTCAAAGTGACGCCAAAATGAATGGGAGTCAATGGAATGCAAACAGCATGTGATGGTCTGCTAACCAATGGCGGCGCCCGGGGAAGCTTCAGTGTTTTCCGAAACATTGGCCCCCTGGTTTTTCCGCTTGCAAACTCCTCCATGTAAACAGCGAATCCGCTGCAACTGGCTTTTAAAGGGAATGGGAGCAGATTGGGCGGGTTCCCGCATATAAAAGGGTATAAAGGGGTTTGGGCGGGTAGACAAAATTTGGGCTGGCTTGGGATCAGTATGGTGGTTTTCAAACATTTACATTTTAAAGTCTAATTGACCCTTCGCAGGAGTTTGAGTGACAGGCGATCTGACCAATCATAATCCGCCATCCGCGTCCGACAAATCAGTCAGGAGAGTTAGTAGATAAACGTTGGAGGATTTGAACTTGAAAAACGGTGTGTACTGACGTCTTTCTGCGGTTAAAACAACATTCCTTCTTATGCTCATTCATGTTTATTTGATGCTATAAATTAACTAGAAGGAAGAGATGGTCGGTTCACGAGAAGGGCGCCACAACGATCTGTCACGACACATTAAAGAGCATTAAAGAGCCACAAAACGGTATTTATTGTTTACATTTCTTTAAAAAATGACCAAATTTGGAAGTTGAGACTTGTTTCATATCAAAAGTAACCTAGTCTGTCCTGTCTGTCAGTGCGTTATCAGTGTCTTCTTTGCTCCGCGATGTATTTTTCACTGCGTGAGAACATGGTGTGGCGTGAGAGCGGCGTGGCTTGTCGGACATAGCAACAGTAACTAAAGGGGGCGGGTCTTTGCGAACGGTCAATTGGTTAAAAAACGAAATTACTGAACACACACGCCCATGCAGAGTCAGCTGGCGTTGGTGTTGACGTCACCAAAGAGCACGCACTTTTAGCCATTCAGCGATCAGCAGGCAGACGCGATTTAGCATGATAAGTTGTAGGTGTATATTCAATTGATCGCTATTGCCAAAGTGACATGCATTTCTTGATTGCCGTTTGACAGTGTCCACCTGGACATTTTAGTCATATTTTCTAATTCTTCTTAATTCTTGCCCTGTTTTGATCTGTTTTCCTGGAAAATTGATTTATCTTTAATATTATTTTATCATCGTTATTTTAAGGAGATACAAATGGTTGTCAACCTTGAATGACATGGTAATACAATTATATCACATTATTTTGGCAGTAAAATTTTGGGTGTTTTTTTCTTGGAGTGGGCTGGTTTTATTGAGCTTTTGGGCTGGAAATCACCCTACCAATCTGGCAACACTGGATAAGACTCTGCGTCCAAAACACACCCATTACTCATTAAGAGAATAGCAACAAAACACACCCATTACTCATTAAGAGATTAGACACAACACTTTTAGACCAGCGCCGGGACCATTTGTCCCGCTGTTAAACTAACAAAAGTGGATTCTGGCACGACCTGAGTGCACTTGCGCTTTAGACCTGTGCTTAGATCGTTAAAATAGGGCCCAGAATGCTTTACCTTAAATGAACAATGCAGGAGAAAGGAGTCACCCATTCGTTATCCACATATTTGCATGAAAATAAAAAGCTTGTAATAATGTTTTTAATTCCAGTGGTACTGGTGGATTTTAGCGGGAAATTCGAGAATGTCTTTGGGTCATTACGTCACATCTGTCCACATAAAGTCACATCTGTCCACATAAAGAAGAGTCTCGGCTAGTAGGCGATGAGTGTGAAGATGCTGGAGGAGGAGATTTATAGCCTTTTCTCACAGCACTTGATATGATTAAACTTATCAATTTGATGGCGGATCCAGAAAGGTTCAAACGACAATCAACAGTGACAACTGGAGATTCACCCGGTGTAAAACGCAAAAGATTTCGGACTTCGGAGTGGCTACAGAAAAAAAAGAGACGGCAACCGGCCAATGCGGAAACAAGGATAATATCGGGACGGCATTAAATGTAGTCACGCAGTGCTGATGGGTTGATCTTTCGTCGACCAATCAGCGGAAAAGGGCGTTTCCTTCCTTCCTTCCTTCCTTCCTTCCTTCCTTCCTTCCTTCCTTCCTTCCTTCCTTCCTTCCTTCCTTCCTTCCTTCCTTCCTTCCTTCCTACCTACCTACCTACTCCTGAATCTAAAAATATGAAATCAAGCCAAGAACGTATAAATGAACCGTTTGCACATGACGAGCGGGAGAAGATGGGAGGGGGGAGAGTCGCCAACGAGTTTTGACGACAGTGTTGTCAAATATCCATTCCGAAGCTGTAGGGGGAGCTCTATAGAGAAACCCGTGAGCAAAAAGCAAGAAAACAGCGAAGAAATCGGCAAAGCTGCATAGTTCTGCTTTAAATTTAATGATCATTTATCATATCATGTCAAACCGTGCAAATTTTACTTTGTTCTCAAATTGTTAATGTTAACAACGTGCCGCTTTAGTTTTCACAGTTCTGCTCAACAGAATAATAGTCCTCTGCTGCTGGACGGATTCGTAAAGTGTTTGTTACAAATAATCTCAACTGGGCAGGGCCTAGAAAGGGTTTTCTTCTCTAAAGGCATGGATTCGACAACCTACGTGCCAGAAACATATACAGATTACCTCAGACATATTAAAGGAGGTCATCTCGCATCTGCACACACATTACCATCAGCCTACTTTTGCACACCACTGCTTTTGTTTCTTTCTTTTTTTCATAAAACCACATGTTTTTCTATCTATGTGTGCCTTCGCTCTTCCCGACCGGCTTAACACTAGAAATGCATGCTATGTGTTCTCGTGAGCAATATATATAACGTTGCAAGCTGATAGATATATGAACCCAGTTACCACCTGAGCCTGTATCATGGATTAACCTTTTGATAATAACATTACCCTAATTACTTCCACCAACTAATAAAGTATTCTCTTAAGCGTAAAATCTGCCATTTACAATACATACGAGCGAGTCGCTCGAATGCCGGTCGCCATGTTGCGCCTCCATCTTGAAAATACATTTGCCAAAGAGGGACATACCTGGAAATTCAAGCTTCGCCTTTCGCGTTTTACACTCAGTGGCACCGTGACGAATGCAAGGGGGAGATTACTCACGACTGCCGGCAGATTTGAAAGATTGCTGAAGATGGAGGATCACGCCTATTTTCGAGGACATGTAACAGAGTCGCCAAGGAAGCGAAAGAGAGAATTAAAACGTCAACGCGACAGGCAAATCAGCAAGACCAAAGTCAATATTGGAGTAACTTTTCCCAGATGGAAAGAGCTCATGAGGAGCAAAGATTTTGAAACGGACGCCGAAGTTGCCTGCTTTCTCCTCGACAGGTAATTCAGCCTATTTGTGTAAATTCGAAGTTTTATAGTTGCTTGTCTAACCATAGCATGATTGTGCATAACGCCAGAACGACCTCTAGTATAACTTGCGTTACTTTTCCTCGCGTTAATGGTGAAAAAGTATTGTTTACCTTGTAACATAAATCTGTGCTGCGACGGATCACAGGTGATGAATAGTTTTAACTGACTAAATAACTAAATGCACTTTGTAATAGTTTTCTAAAGTAACCTCATCACTTGAAGGAACACTCAAGTCGAACTGGAAGCCATGTTAATCTTGGAATAATACTGCCACCGTAGGAGTTAAAACGCCATCGGAATTGAAAGGAACAGAAACTAATATTCACTGGGTAGTCATATACAATTTCACCGCTAGATGGGGGAAAATATCACACAGTGTAGCTTTAAGGTTGAGAAGCGCTATGCGCGCTTATGGAGTACTGTGGCACTGCAACTTGGACCCCCTCATCCGCTGATGGACTGTGTGAACTTTTCACAGGCACGTGGAGCAGTGTCATTCATTTACAACAGACTGCTCATGCACGGCTGTGGTAGGCTTCCTATCACTACGATATGGGAAAAGGAATTGTCTCCTTGCAAACTAAATTGGGACTGGATGAAAATCTTGCCCATCAGTTAATACACTATAAACTGCTTCATAGGGCTTATGCTACTCCAAATATCTTGGACAAAATGAAGCGCTTGCCTACCCCCTTCTGCTCACTCTGTAATTCAAATACTGTGGGTACCTATATGCACATGTTTTATGAGTGCCAACATATTGGTAACTTTTGGGACGAGGTATTTCAAGTTGTGACTGAACTATGTGATAAGGTTATCCTTAAGCACCCCAGTCTCTGTTTGTTGAATGATGATGCGGATCTTGATCTGACTGTTAGCCAGCGTAGGATTCTTCACACTGCTCTAACTGCGGCCAAAAAGATCATCTTCAAGATTTGGCATGAGCCTACAATTCCAGTAGCTAAATTGTGGCTCATAGAAATGAAATACATTGCGCTGTTAGAACTCACTACAGTGAGAATTAACAAAGCCAAACCAAAAACACTTAAAGCTGCAGTAGGTAACTTTTGTAAAAACATTTTTTTTACATATTTGTTAAAACTGTCATTATGTCCTGACAGTAGAATATGAGACAGATAATCTGTGAAATCAAGCTCCTCTGGCTCCTCCCAGTGGTCCTATTGCCATTTGCAGAAATACACCGCTCCCGGTCAGAAGCAACCAATCAGAGCCAGGAGGAATGTCTTAGCAGTGTCAATCAAGCTTGTGTACGCGCTGATCACACCCCTCTCTTGCACAGCGCGTACAGTCGTTCAAAATCAAGATAGCCGGTGTGCCGCAGCTGTGCTAATGGCGGACAAACAACCAAATCTGCCAATTTCTCGAGTGGCACCTGCTCATACAACAAAGACAGGTAAACGGAAAAAGACCGATGACGATAAAGAAGCCCGTCGGAGCTCATTGACTCAGTGTCAAAACTCTAGCCGCATAACATACAGATACAATGTCACGCACTGTGCAAAGCAACAATTGAAACCTGCTAATTCACTGGCTTGTCATGTTGCTGAAATAATGTACTAGCAAACCTTCTTTAGCATTACATATCGCTAGAATAATTACTTGCATACTGTAACGTTAGTTAACGTTATATTATCTTACTAGCTATTTATAACTTATAGAAAGAGTGCAACGTTATAAAGTTACATTACATGTATTGCAAAATACGTAATGATTTGAGGACCAAGTTTGTAGTCAAAGTATGGGCAGGCCATAGTCAATGTAAAGCATATTGTTGATGTTTCGTCCCTACCAGTGAATGTGCCATAACCGTTTATCCGCCGTCATTGGTGGCCCTGCTTACTAGCCGGCACCATCACGGCAGGCTCCGTTGTGGGGGAGGAGCTGTGGAGGGAGGGCTGTAGCGCAGCAGAGAGCAAGGGGGAGTGGCCTGTAAGCTGTGCTTGTTCATTTTTCTAAAAACTCCCTGCAGCTTTAAGGCCTGGACTGAATTTGTTACAAAACTATCTCATATAATAACTCATTAGGCCACCCGCACTGATTGCTTCTAACGCTATCAAGGAGGAGCAGTGGAAATCCTGCAGCTGTGCTGGTTTTGTTATTCCACCTCCTTAATTAATTAATTATTTAGTGTATTACATATATGAATGTGTGTAAATATATAATTATTTATTTTGCATTATTATGTTTTATTTTATATTCTTTTTTAACAAGTAAACCCTGGTCTTGTATATAGTTACTTGTGGTCGCACATGTGGACCATGTTCAACCTTGCAATAAATAAATAAAATAAATAAATAAAACATAACAGGACATGTGTTATGAATGCTCCGAGACACGAAGATTGATCCAAACGCAGCTTTATTAAATAAGGGTAATCCAAACTCGTAATCCAATAAACAGGCAGTGGTCAAGGCAGGCAGCAATAAACAGAGTCCAATAAACAATCCAGATAGGGGCAGGCAGAACAGAGTCAGAAACGGTAAACAGTCCAGGGTCAAAAACAGAAAACAAACACGGGAAAACGCTCAGAAATGCAGACTAACAGTACAACAAGACTTCGCGATGAGTGAATGTGAAAAACAGGCATTTATGGTGCGGGTGAAACAAGGTGATGAGAAACAGGTGAAAGAGATGAGTGCTGATGAGTCCGGGCAGTGCGTTATGGGAAATGTAGTGTTTGAAGGAGTGATCACAGTCTAGTGTGGAGTGGCCTCTGGTGGCTCTCGAAGGCACTCCAGCTGGTGACCGTTACATAGCGCGCGCGCGGAGGGCATGACCCTTGCAGTCTCGGCTGGACTGGCGTGAAGTGCAGGCTGGACGGGAAGGTCCGACTGGATGGGAAGGTCCGACTGGACGGGTAGGATGTGAAGGTTCGACTGGGCCGAAGTGACGCGAGCAGTCTGTGGCTGGGCAGAAGTGGTGTGAAGAGCCTCTGGCTGGGCAGACGTGACGTGAAGAGCCTCTGGCTGGGCAGACGTGGTGTGAAGAGCCTCTGGCTGGGCAGACGTGACGTGAAGAGCCTCTGGCTGGGCAGACGTGGCGTGACCGGCTGAGAGGGAGAGACACCGGCTCAGGAACAGACAGCAGGGCAGCATCCATCTTGTCCGAAGACACTGGGCTGGGCAGGGCCAGCATCTCGTGAAAGGCTGGGCTGGGCGGGGCCAGCATCTCGGGAAAGGCTGGGCTGGGCCAGCAACTCTGGGCTGTCTGTTGAGACGTAACAGGGCTCTGGTGACGTGGCGGTGGCCACTTTCGCTGAGGGCTCAGGTTCAGTGGATGCTGTGAGTTTGTGGGACCCCTCATCCATAAAGCCCACTGTGAAGGATGAGGCACTTAACCGGAGAGCGAGATCAATATATTGAATTAAAGTCCATTGAGGGGTGTTATCAGGCATGAGGTAATCAACAATGTCTGTAAGCCCATAGCCCATAAGCCCATGTCCTTCAGGACACTCTCATCTACGTCCACCCCATGGCAGAGTTCACAGAACTCCTCCACATACCTCTCTATAGGGTGGTCACCTTGGCTGAGACGGAACAGACGAATTATTGGATCCATGGTAGGTCTGGATCTTACTTGGCTGCTGGATCTGTAGTAGGCGAAGTCTTCTGTTATGAATGCTCCGAGACACGAAGATTGATCCAAACGCAGCTTAATTAAATAAGGGTAATCCAAACTCATAATCCAGTAAACAGGCAGTGGTCAAGGCAGGCAGCAATAAACAATCCAGATAGGGGCAGGCAGGCAGAACAGAGTCAGAAACAGTAAACAGTCCAGGGTCAAAAACAGAAAACAAACACGGGAAAACCGCTCAGAAATGCAGACTAACAGTACAACAAGACTTCGCAATGAGTGAATGTGAAAAACAGGTATTTATGGTGTGAGTGAAACAAGGTGATGAGAAACAGGTGAAAGAGATGAGTGCTGATGAGTCCGGGCAGTGCGTTATGGGAAATGTAGTGTTTGAAGGAGTGATCACAGTCTAGTGTGGAGTGGCCTCTGGTGGCTCTCGAAGGCACTCCAGCTGGTGACCGTTACAACATGTTTTGTTGTCATATGTAATGCTTTGCCTTGGTTTATGATCAGGGTTTTTCCTGGGTCAAAATTGGTCTTCGGTGGTGGCCGACGGACACTGTCATCCTTTCTTGGCCTTTTTTTTTTTTTTTTTTTTTTTGCTGTGATTTTACCACTGGATTTCATAGCTTTGTACAATAAAATCCTTCTTTGCTAAACCTAATAATTATTTTGGTATATAATCATTTCAATATCAAAAAGTAGAATAAAAAGTTTATTTTAACTAATAGTCAAATTTTCTACCATATACAATTGAATACAATTAGCAGCTAGCTAACTACAACTTTGTTTGCCTTTTTTTTTTTGGTTTCACCTCACTCCAGTCTAAACTAAAAGGATTTTTTTTTTTTTTTTTTGGTAACTTTTCTACACATTGTCATATTAACCTGAAAAGACTGTAGTTTATTAAGGTTAAATCTTGCTAACCACTTGCTACACTGGTAAGCACACTTACATTCTCATTTTAAGAGGTGTTGTGAGTAAATGTGGTTTGATTTGTTAAGGGACCGTTCGGTATTTATGGAATGGACCACCGGAGTAAAAAAGGGGAGGGTCATGTCTTTTTATTCTTTGTTGAGGGGAGGGTCATCTAACTTTTTTTAGTCTAGGGGGAGGGTCAATGAAATGTTTACCCGGCAAAGCTTTAAAGCACGAGCAAATAATGAACTTTTGTGATTGCGAATAAGTGCAGTGTCTTGTGAGTGTAACTCTACCGCTGCATTAACATGTGATGTGAATGTACGTCGAGTTTTACAGTATTGGGACTGAGGCGCCAGAACTGCAGCTGATAGAATTTGCGCTGTAGCACGATACTACCATATTTTAGTTTCCATGCTTATTGTGTTTCCACAACAATGTGAGTGAGTAAATCTAATGAAATGGCCACCATTACAGTGGAGTGTGATGTGTAAGATGAGAAAGCAGAGGTTAAGTCATTTGTCATGGTTGTAAAAAACATCTTTGCCAAGCGCAAACCAGTACAGAAGGCCAAAACCACCAGCCTCTATGATGGTGAGGCTCGCGAGATTGCCCACGTGAAGCATGTCTCTGAGCTCATCAGCAAAGTAAGTGCTTGTGTCAAGATAGACTTGTGAATTCTAATTAATGTTTAACGCCTCCACCATCATATCATTAGACCTTCAGCCAAAGCACCAGCAGAAACATGAAGTATCATAAGAGCTATGAAAGATATTCAATCATGACTGTAATTATTAGATCCTCTGTTATCAAATGCAACACTCAAACGCAGCACTCAGATAACCTCGGCCCAGCCTGTGCACGGGTGATAGGACCCTCGAGGAGCGCTGAGACATCGACCACTTCCCGTTTAAAAGAAAACATGCCAGAGATCAAGAACAGCACAGACCCAGAAACCAGCTTTATAGTGACTCAGCACAGGACACACACTCTCTCTCTCACACACACACACACACTTTCTGGAGTTTGACTATCACTAGGAAACAGGCCCTGCAAACATATTTCCACAGCACTTATAAATGTGTAATGGGTTCAACAAAAGTCTCTAAAGAGGAACTGTTATTCAGAGTTAAAGATAGTTATCTTCACAGTTCACACTCGAGTACAGACGGTTAACCGCTAACAGTTTACTATATTAATGCGGTTCACACCCATTTCTCACCTCTATAAATAGAGACACTTGCTTGGAAAACAAACTGACACTCAGTTCAACACTTTATAATAATAATAATAATAATGACTGTTTTGGGGTTGGAATAACTCTCTTCTGCTCACCAATAGTGCACTTATTTGATCAGAAATACAGTAAAAACTGTGAAATATTATTATAATGTAAATATGCTGTTTTCTATGTGAATATATAGTAGGGCGTAATTTATTCCTGTGATCAAAGCTGAATTTTCAGCATCATTACTCCAGTCTTCAGTGTCACATGATCCTCCACAAATCATTCTAATATGATGATTTTAGTGATGTATTTTATTTTCCAGGATTCTTTGATGAATAGAAAGTTCAAAAGAACAGCATTTGTTTGAAATAGGAATATTTCATAACATTATAAATGTCTTTACTGTCAATTTTGATCAATTGAATGCGTTGATGAATAAAAGTATTATTATCATTATTTATTTATTTTATCTTATTGACCCCAAACATTTGAGTGCATACTTTACTCTGCAATAGACATCTCATTTTCCTTCTGCAATCGAAATTATTTCATGAAATAGATTATTAAACAAGAAAATTCTAAAGTAGAAGTTATTGTACGGTGCCAGCAGGGAAAAACATGCTGAATGCAGATAAGAAAATGCAACTAACCATATAAATGTGCATACTGTAGTTAGTAAAGGAAAGGAAAAACATTTCAGTTCCAACATGACATCATGACTTTGCGTAAACATACACGCCACTTTCAAGTCAAGTGGCGTGTTATCTATACGCATTTTGAGCTATCCGCGTGTATGTCCACGCCGTCATCTTCCGCGTGTATGTCTACGCCGTTAAATGTCCGAGCGAAACGAAGCAAAATGTATATCTACATCTGGGGAGCGATATTTTTTTACTAGGATGGTAGGGGAAGACTCATAAATGGTATTAACCCCAGTGACGGGTAGGTTTAGGGACGGGGTTGGGGTAAGTCATATATATTTATATAGAGAGTAATGTAACGTTAAGTCAACGGCGTTGATAAACACGCTGAAAAGCGATTATGCGTGTTGATAGCACGCCAAAAATGGAAATACGAATTGGCGTGTCATACATACGCCATTTCATGAGATCAGTCTGTCAGTTCAGATATGTTTCAGTGCTGATACGACTTTGCAAACAACACTAACTACAGTGTGTGTTCTTAACAGACGGAAGTGGGGAACAAATCGCTGATTTTCTCCTCCTCAGGCCTGTACTCTCTTCTAGAGTTTGTGGATTGTGTTTGACTCCCTGTAGAACTGAAGGAATGAGATCAGACGCACTGACGCTATGAACACAAACTGAGCGAGCATAGCTGTTAGAAGTTCTAGTTTAACTCTCTCAGCATAGTCTATATAGCATGAAGTATATCACAGAGAAGGATTTCTTTGTTCTGTGGGAAGGTACTGTCAACATCTGTTGCTCATTAGGAAGGACCTCCATGTTCGGATGGTGAATGAATTCTCTATGCTACACACAGTACAACGGTCTTTCTGGATCCCAACGTACATGTGGTGATCTTAGCCGGACACTGACCATATATGGACTTATGGATTCATATGGATTCAAACCCGCATACCTATAGACTAAACTCGTAATACGCATATGCACGCCATCAGCGTTCTCACAGGTTCATGTTTTTAAAGTTTGCGCAGGGGTTTAGTTCGTTAAGGGTTTTCTGTTAGAACGGTGTCGTGTTAGCGGCCCCTAAGTTAATAACTAATGATCGTTGCGACGGAAGTGAATCAATCAAAACTAACTTTAGCTGGACAATAACTTTATTCTAGATCTGCTGTAAAGCCAAAACAATCTCTTTTACTGTAATTTCCTATCATCACTGTAAAGCTGCTTTGAAACAATCTATATTGTTAAACGCGCTATATAAATGAAGGTGACTTGACTTGTTATACAATGTATCTTTCTATATGATGTAATGTATATTCTTATTGGTTAACTCTGAGAAACTCCCCTCATATTCTTCCTATATCTTCTGAGATATAGTTCTAATCAGTGTTGGGTGTAACGCGTTACTAAGTAACGCGTTACTGTAATTAAAATACTTTTCCACTGAAAAAGTAGAGTAACTGATTACTGTTCATTTTTAGGGATTTTAATTACAGTTACTTATAATGTACTTGCGTTAAATTGTAAAATAATTAAATTCGCTGAATATCATTATTTAATTTTATTAATTTATCTTCTAAAGGTAAAAGTACACTCTGCCGCTTTAAAATCGTTGTAGTGCAGGTGCACGTGATTTTGCGCCAGTTTGCTGCATAGTCGTATTCTAAAGCGGAAGATGTCGGACTCGGCTGAAGTGAGTGGCTGTTTTACGAAATGGAAATATTCCCATCACTTCACTTTTCTGAAACAAGTAGACAAGAACATTACAGTAATATGTAAGCTATGTCCTGGGGAGAAAAAACTATCGGCCGCTGTCAATAGCACGAGCAATCTACTGAAGCACCTGACACGGCAGCATAGACGAACACTTCTGAGTGATCCTTGTTCATCATCGACGGATAACACCGCGGCAACTCCTGCTAAGCAGGCAAAACTTGATTTTACTTCGGCAGCGCAGAAAGTGTCTGAAGGTGAGCTTAAAAAAATGATTGCAGGCTACATTGTGGAAGAGATGCTACCGCTGCGCACTGTAGAATCTCCGTCTTTTAGGTGCATATTAAACAAAATACCTGTGTGTGGCAAAAAAGCAGCACTGCCCGATCGAAAAACGTTTTCTACTTACTTAGATGAGTGTTATGCTGACATGGAAATGGAGCTTAAAGGGACATTCGAGAGTTTGGAATATATTTCCACGACTGCTGACATTTGGACCAGCCATAACAAAAGTTTTCTCGGAATGACGGCACATTGGATTGATCCTTCTACTTTTGTACGAGGACATGCAGCACTAGCATGTAAAAGAGTTCGAGGGAGACACACATATGACGTAATCGGCAATGAAATCGAGCAAGTACATTCGGCTTATGGACTGAACTCAAAAGTGACAGCCACCGTGACTGACAACGGGTCCAATTTTATCAAAGCTTTTAGAATGTTCCAAAAATCAGACTCTGATTTGGAATCCGAAGAAGATGAAGAGGTGACATTTACTGATGTTGAGCAGACACTCTCCACAGAATCTGAAGGACAGTTTTCTCTCCCTCCACACTTAAGGTGTGCATCACACACACTGAACTTAATTTTTCATGATGTCGAGAAATGGCTTCAAGCAAATGAGTCAAAATTCATCTACAGAAGTTCAACTTCAAAGTGTTCTGCAATGTGGACAAAAGCAAACCGTTCTTCTGTTGCTTCAGAGTTAGTAGATAATTTTTTCAAGAAAAAACTCATAGTGCCTATTTCAACACGATGGAATTCATTTCACGACGCCCTGTCCAGGATCACTGACATTCCCCTTGCTGAATTAAATACTGTCTGCACTCAGTTTGGAATCAAATGCTTTACTGATCGGGAATACCTGTTCCTAAAGGAGTATTGTATTGTGTTGAAGCCACTCACTGTTGCGCTAGACATATTGCAAGGAGAAGATAACTGCTATTTTGGAACCCTTCTTCCAACTCTGGAGATTCTAATGTCCAGGACGCTGGCACTGCGGGACGAGCTTAAGCTGACAGCATCTCTCCCTGATGTCATTGTTAAGGTAAGATATAAAAATATATATTTTTTATATATATATATTAGATATATAAATTATTATATATATATTATATATATATATATAAAATTTATATATATAATAAAAATCGTAAAATTTTGGTCTTACCCTAAAATATTTTTTTGTTTTATTTATCATGCTCTTATGTGAAGTGTCTGAAGAAGTGTCTGATGTATTTTTGTCTCATAGGGGATCAAGGTGCGCTTTTCCTCAATGATGGACAATAAAGAAGCTCTCCTGGCTGCAGTCACTTTGCCTAAATTTAAGTTACGCTGGATCAGAGAAGAAGAGAAAAAAGACATGGTTAGGGCAATGCTTACTACAGAGTGCCGTGGGTTGTCTCTTGAAGACCAACAACATGCTCAAGATCACAAGAACCCTGCTGACTCCACTGATGACTTTTTTTCATTTGAGGAGGACGATTGTACCTACTCTGCTGAAACAGAGGTGATGGAATATTTGAAATCTGCTGGGTCTGAGCTGGGTGTTCTTAGCCAGTTTCCCAGGATTAAGGCCATTTCACTGAGGTACAACACAGCCACACCATCAAGCGCACCAGTCGAAAGGCTTTTTAGCCTGGGCAATCTTGTGCTTACGCCCAGAAGGAACAGACTGTCAAGTAAACGCTTTGAGAGACTTACATTAATGAGATACAACCACTTTTTCAAAAATAAGGCAGCTAAGTAGAACAAAAAGGTTTTTGGAAAACATTTGAGTGCATACAGTATGCATGAAATATGGTGCTCATTGGTTTGAGGAAGTTTCAGAGGAATTCTGTTTGTTAACTAAAGGTTACAGTTAACTTCACTTTGTTGAAACACATGACATGATTACATACATTATGTATGAATATGGTACTCATTGCTTTGAAAGTAAGTTTCATGTTTACAGCTTGATACATGTCATGTTTAATATTTCTTAAGTTAAGCTTTTTTGTTATTCTGATATGTTGCAGAATAATATTTTTTTGTTATTCAGGAATTGTGTTTCTTACCTAAAGAAGGTTACATTTCTTACAAAAAATTTAATTATTATCGAATGTTTTTTATAGAATGTAATAAAGATGATTCAGAAAGCTAAAAGGCTAAACTATTTCTTTTTTGACTCATGTTCTTTTTATTAAAGTGTTTAATTTCTATTGTTTGTCCACTCAAGGTTTATAGGGATTTTAAAAAGTATTTAGTTAAATTACTTATTGAGTAATTAAGTTACTTTTCAGACACAGTAATTAGATAAGTATTTTAAATACAACATTGATTAAGTAATTAGTAATTAGTAATTAATTACTTTTTTAAAGTAACTTACCCAACACTGGTTCTAATAAACTTGAGATATTTTTCTCCCTCAGCGCTGGGTCATTGTTCATTCAAATGCTAATTGCTAGAAGGACTGGAATGAGGCACATGAAATTCTAATTCTAAAAGTAGCCTAAAAATTCTTCATAATATCTGTGACAATAAATTCATTGCTTTTCTAACTAAGAAAAATAACAGCACAGGGGGTGTTGCAAAGGGTTTAATCAGGCGCTTCATATAGAGAACCTTATAGGGGTTCCCATTATGGGATGAAGATAAAGGCTCTTTGAAATTGAGTCAGGAAACCTAGATTTCTATATAGAACCCCATTGGACCTTTTTGGAATAAAGTTTCTTTAAATTAAGTCAAGAACCCAAGAGTTCTATATAGAACCCCATTGGACCTTTTTGGCATAAAGTTTCTTTAAAATTTAGTCAGGAACCCTAGATTTCTATATAGAACCCCATTGGACCTTTTTGGAAAAAAGGTTCTTTAAATTGAGTTCTTTAAATTGAGCTGATTATCAGTGATCAGTGGCAGCTGTATGTCATCTCACCAGCCTATTTAATGCCCTGTCTTTCGTCTCATGTTTGTCAGATCGTTGTTGAAGCTTCCTGTGTTCGTGCCTGTTCCAGTTTTCCTCGTGTTTCCTGTTCACCGAATACCAGATTGCTTCACTCCTGTTCTCACCTCTGGTTCACCGCCATCTTCTTCAGTCACCTCAGGATCGTCCATCTCAGTCCCTGCGTCACGCTCTCCTGCTGTCTGTGTTCCTGATCTGACCCTTGGCTTAGAGAGATCATCTGCTGCTCTACATTGATCGTGTTTTCTTCTGCCTGTTCTGAGGTGTTCTGAGTCAACTACTGTTCAATAAACATTATTGCACTTGCTATTGCTTCCGTCCTATTTATCATTACAGAACGATCTGACCATCTATGGAAGCAGCAAGCTCAACCTCGCTGACAGATTTCATCAACCACAGCGTTTCCCGGATGGATTAGCAGCAGGAGAGCATTACCAACACCGGACGCGCAGTTCAAGCGCTCGTGACGCAGGTGTCCAAGCTCACCCAGCAGATCCAACAACTAAGCATTCCCGCTGCGCCGCCCACACCGCCTGTTCCCCTCGCCGTACCAGAGACGAGTCATCGACCGGAACCACGCCTACCCGTTCCAGAGAGTTATGCCGATGAGCCAAACTTCAGGAGAGCATTCCTTACCAGATGTTCGATACATTTCTCGCTGCAGCCCAGAACGTTCGAGACGGAGGAGTCCAAAGTGGCCTTCGTTCTCACGCTACTTATGGGACGTGCAGCCTTGTGGGGAACGGCGGTGTACGAAAACAAGGACCAATGCTACGCCTCGTTCCACGCACTAGCCGCCGAAATGAGGAGGGTCTTTGATCGGGCTGTAGCCGGCAAGGAGGCTGCCAGAAGACTCGCGGATCTCAAACAGGGTGACTGTTTGGTGGCTGACTACTCGATTGAGTTCCGCACGCTGGCGGCAGAGTGCAAGTGGAATGAGGAGGCGCAGTGGGATATGTTCCTGCATGGGCTGGCCGACCGTGTTCAAAAAGAAATATACATGCTGGACCGACCTCCTAGACTCAACGGACTCATTGACTTGGCTCTACGGGTTGATGCCCGCATCAGTCGGCTGGAGCAACACGCTCGACCCACTCGCACTCCCGGAGGCGCTGGGGTTCGAGGCAGCAGTAAGGAGAACAAGGTCGGTCCCGTCGTCGATCACGAGGCCATGCAGGTGGGGAGAGCTCGGCTTTCCCGGGAGGAGAGAGAAAGGCGGAGGTCCCATGGACTCTGCCTCTACTGCGGTGACTGGACATTTTCTACGCTCTTGCCCTGTAAAAGAGCAAGCCCGATAGTAAAGTTGAGGCTACTATCGGGTGGGATCTCCGCCGGGAAGTCCTCACCGTAGACCAACGCTATTTTTGCGTCATCGAAGGGTAACGCCCCTTTTTGGGGGAAAACAAACGGATTCCCCTGAGAACAGAACTCGCTCTAGATCTGCAAAGTTTCTTGATAGCAAAAATGGCACAAACATACACACTCTCTTTGCCGGCCGAGGACCGTGAGCGGTATTTAAAGAAGCTACTGGATACGGGGTTACAGAGGTGTCCCTTTGAAATGGTTGAAAACTGGATTAATGACCCCACGCAGTGGCCAAATATGGACTATTCAGACATCTAAGTTACCACTATCTCGTGGAATCACCAAGTAACGTTAAGTAGCCAATTTTTTTTTTGTCATTAACACCCTCACAGTATGACAAACTAGACGATGAGGCCATGTCAATTAGGAGTCGGTGGTTTAACGTTACTTGGATCATATTTCACTTGATTTAAGCTATTGACAGTTTTGTTGTTGACTACTAAGTTAACGTTAGTTAGAAAGACGAAGCTGCTATCAGCTACGTGATTAGCTCTCACTAAAGTGGACTTTTTTTGCCGTACACTGTAAACCTTTTTACAACTTTTTACAACTTTCTAAGTCCTAGACCTTTCTAGACACAAGCCAAGAAACCAGCCAAGTCCACTTTAGTCCTAGCCTGCCACTATTTCAACAGTAAAATCAGTTAACAGCCAAGGTAGCGTGCCTAGTGAGAGCTAATCACGTAGCTGCTAGCAGCTTCGTCTTTTTAACTAGTAACGTTATAGCTAGTCGACAACAAAACTATGTCAATAGCTGAAATCAAGTGAAATATGATCCAAGTAAACCGCCGACTCCTCTTGACATGGCTTCATCGTCTAGTTTGTCATACTGTGAGTGTGTTAAACTTAATGACAAAAAAATAGGCTATACTTACTTGGTGATTTCACGAGATAGTGGTAGATAGTCCATATTTGGCCACTGCGTGGGGTCATTAATCCAGTTTTCGACCATTTCAAAGGGACACCTCTGTAACCCCGTATCCAGTAGCTTCTTTAAATACCGCTCACGGTCCTCGGCCGGTGTCATGCCGAAAAGTGATGGTCTGCCGAAAATTGATTGCATTATTTATTGCAATAAGTAGAGGCTTCAATCATTTTGTTGTAAGTAGAATACTGCATTTTATGAAAGAGAGGTGTGGTGGCAAAGAGAGTGGGTGTTTCTCAATATGCGTTCTTCAGCGATCTTGCGTCCTTGTGTTCTCGTTTTACGTCATCATTAACCGTCGAAGTTCAGACTCAATTCTCAAGAACGCAAGTACAGAGGACGCATGAAAGAACCCGGATGTGTTCTTGATACCGAGGATGCATCGAATGCAGACTTGAGCTAGTACTCGCCTGGTGTCCCAGAAGTCATTGCGGCCGGTTCCGAGTTCGTTCTTCCAAGGAAGCTTGGCAAGACCGGTCTCCACGAGAACACAAGTCCGTTCTCTGCGTTCTTGGAATTGAGAAACAGTATGTTTGTGCCATTTTTGCTATCAAGAAACTTTGCAGATCTAGAGCGAGTTCTGTTCTCAGGGGAATCCGTTTGTCTTCCCCCAAAAAGGGGAGTTACCCTTCGATGACGCAAAAGTAGCGTTGGTCTATCCACTCTCCTTCCGGTAAGACTGAGATGGGCCAACAGCACGTACACCTGTCAAGCACTTCTGGACTCTGGAGCGGTGAGTAATTTCATGGACCTACATCTTGCACACGAATGACACCTTCCCATCACGTCTCTCTCTCACCAGATCTCCGTCTGTGCTCTTAATGGGCAAGAACTCCCTAACATCTCACTCACTACTGGCCCCATAACCCTAGTCACCTCCGGAAACCACACCGAGATCCTCTCTTTCCTCCTTATGGACTCCCCTGTCGCACCCATTGTGTTGGGCCACCCATGGCTGGTTAAGCACAATCCATTTCCATGTGGAGCGAGTCCTGCCACGAGTCCTGTCTTGTTTCTGCTTGTCCCTCTGTGTCTGGTTCTGTGTTTCAGGAGAAGGCAGCGGATCTGTCAAACGTGCCCGCGAAGTATCTGGACCTGAAGGAAGTGTTCAGTAAGTCTTGCGCTTCTTCTCTCCCTCCGCATCGTCCCTATGATTGTGCTATAGATTTATTGCCAGGTAAGTCTCCGTCTAAGGGCAAGCTTTACTCTCTGTTCCTGAGAGGGAGGCCATGGAGAAATATATTTCTGATTCTCTAGCAACGGGGTTCATCCGACCTTCTTCTTCTCCTGCGGGGGCGGGGTTCTTTTTTGTTGGTAAGAAGGATGGTTCTCTGCGACCTTGTATTGATTACCGAGAGCTGAACAACATCACGGTAAAGAATACTTATCCTTTGCCGTTGATGTCTTCAGCCTTCGAGAGGTTGCAGGGAGCATCCATTTTCACAAAATTGGATTTACGTAACGCCTATCATTTGGTTCGCATTAGGAAGGGGGATGAATGGAAAACCGCGTTCAAAACCCCCAGGGGGCATTTTGAATATTTGGTTATGCCGTTCGGTCTTTCCAACTCCCCAGCGGTTTTCCAGGCACTCGTCAATGACGTGTTGAGAGACATGGTAGATCAGTTCATATATGTTTACCTGGATGACATATTGATTTTTTTCTTCGTCTCTCCAGGAACACGTTCAACACGTCAGACAAGTGCTTCAGAGGTTGCTAGAGAATGGGCTTTTTGTCAAGGCGGAGAAATGCGTTTTTCATGCACAGTCTGTTTCTTTCCTAGGTTACATCGTCTCTTCTGAGGGAGTGCGTGGAGGTCGATGCGTCAGAGGTGGGGGTAGGCGCAGTTCTTTCCCAACGTGCTTCCTCAGACGACAAGATGCATCCTTGCGTGTTTTTCTCCCATCGTTTATCACCTGCCGAACGTAACTATGACATTGGTAACAGAGAGTTGTTGGCCGTCAAGTTAGCGTTGGAGGAGTGGCGTCATTGGTTAGAAGGGTCGGGGGTACCTTTTTTTGTTTGGACCGATCATAAGAACCTCGAATATATTAGATCTGCTAAAAGACTCAACTCCAGGCAGGCTCGGTGGGCACTTTTTTTCGGACGTTTAGATTTTTCTCTCTCTCTTACCGCCCGGGTTCCAAGAACATCAAACCCGATTCCTTATCTCGTATTTTATTTTTGATCCGTCCGAACGCCCGGTTACTCCCGAGTGAATTTTACCCGAAAAAGTAGTTATCTCCACACTCATATGGGAGGTCGAATCGAAGGTCAAGACGGCTTTAGAAGGGGTAACGCCTCCGCTCGGTTGCCCACCGAATCGATTGTTTGTTCCGGAGGGGTTACGGTCCGACGTCATTCGATGGGGTCATTGCTCCAATGTGGCTTGTCATCCAGGAGTAAATCACACTAGCTGTTTAGTAAAGCAACGATTCTGGTGGCCATTAATGGCTCGCGATATTCACGATTTTGTGCCAGTGGTAAGCAGTGTTGGGTAAGTTACTTTAAAAAAGTAATTAATTACTAATTACTAATTACTTAATCAATGTTGTATTTAAAATACTTATCTAATTACTGTGTCTGAAAAGTAACTTAATTACTCAATAAGTAATTTAACTAAATACTTTTTAAAATCCCTATAAACCTTGAGTGGACAAACAATAGAAATTAAACACTTTAATAAAAAGAACATGAGTCAAAAAAGAAATAGTTTAGCCTTTTAGCTTTCTGAATCATCTTTATTACATTCTATAAAAAACATTCGATAATAATTAAATTTTTAGTAAGAAATGTAACTAGGGATGGGGCCGATCCGATCCAGTATCGGTATCGGGACCGATACCAGCGTAATTCACGTATCGGATTTTCCCGATCCAACCTGCGGAGATATCCGATATCCTTGAGTCATGTCTGCGCTTTAACGTTGTCTGCTGAAATGACTCCAAAAGTGATTCCCGCCGGCTAGTCTGCTAGCTGGCTGCAAACTGCGGAATGGATTTCCTGAACGGAGGCGCGGCTCAATGAGACACAGAGTTATGAGACACGCCACCGCTCAGGAAATCCATTCCGCAGTTTGCGGCCGCTGTGTGGAAATACTTCACACTGGAAACACCGCAGAGCAAGACAGCAAAATGCAATGTTTGCAAAGCCGTAATTCAGAGCTCGTTGAAGCTCCCTCGCGTCGTACAACACAACGAATGCAATCAAACATTTAAAAAACACCACGTTACTGTGCGTTCACACCAAACGCGAATAGCGCGTCAAATTCGCGTCTAGTTGGACGCTTGAATATTTTGAATCCATTCGCGCGCCCAGAGCGAAATTGATGCTCGTAAAAAGCAAAAGTTTGAAGCGAAATTGACGCGCGTCTGAGGCGAAATCCGCTTGTCTGTTTGCAACATGGCTGATGTTGATCGAGCATTCATCGAGAGAGTTACAGCATCGGAGCGAGGATCACCCTTTAGATAGTGTGTGTGTGTGTAAGATGTTTACACTTGCACTTTTCTTATATTTCAAGACTCAAGTATTTGACATTTTGGGAATGTAATAAATATTGACATGACCTACAGTCGCATATTTGTTTTCAGAATGGGATTTTTCCTGTTAACAGGATTTACTGTTTTTCTGACTTCCTTTTCTGACCTTATACTTACCATACATGCATAAATATGTAGGCCTACATATCATACTTGCCTGTTGAGAGGAGTTTATTTCAGCATCATATAAAATAAACAATAATGATAATAATAATATTAAAGCAAACACAGCTCTGGTATCGGAATAGTATCGGTATCGGCCGATATCCAAATTCAGGTATCGGGATCGGATCGGAAGTGAAAAAATGTGGATCGGTGCATCCCTAAATGTAACCTTCTTTAGGTAAGAAACACAATTCCTGAATAACAAAAAAATATTATTCTGCAACATATCAGAATAACAAAAAAGCTTAACTTAAGAAATATTAAACATGACATGTATCAAGCTGTAAACATGAAACTTACTTTCAAAGCAATGAGTACCATATTCATACATAATGTATGTAATCATGTCATGTGTTTCAACAAAGTGAAGTTAACTGTAACCTTTAGTTAACAAACAGAATTCCTCTGAAACTTCCTCAAACCAATGAGCACCATATTTCATGCATACTGTATGCACTCAAATGTTTTCCAAAAACCTTTTTGTTCTACTTAGCTGCCTTATTTTTGAAAAAGTGGTTGTATCTCATTAATGTAAGTCTCTCAAAGCGTTTACTTGACAGTCTGTTCCTTCTGGGCGTAAGCACAAGATTGCCCAGGCTAAAAAGCCTTTCGACTGGTGCGCTTGATGGTGTGGCTGTGTTGTACCTCAGTGAAATGGCCTTAATCCTGGGAAACTGGCTAAGAACACCCAGCTCAGACCCAGCAGATTTCAAATATTCCATCACCTCTGTTTCAGCAGAGTAGGTACAATCGTCCTCCTCAAATGAAAAAAAGTCATCAGTGGAGTCAGCAGGGTTCTTGTGATCTTGAGCATGTTGTTGGTCTTCAAGAGACAACCCACGGCACTCTGTAGTAAGCATTGCCCTAACCATGTCTTTTTTCTCTTCTTCTCTGATCCAGCGTAACTTAAATTTAGGCAAAGTGACTGCAGCCAGGAGAGCTTCTTTATTGTCCATCATTGAGGAAAAGCGCACCTTGATCCCCTATGAGACAAAAATACATCAGACACTTCTTCAGACACTTCACATAAGAGCATGATAAATAAAACAAAAAAATATTTTAGGGTAAGACCAAAATTTTACGATTTTTATTATATATATAAATTTTATATATATATATATATAATATATATATAATAATTTATATATATAATATATATATATAAAAAATATATATTTTTATATCTTACCTTAACAATGACATCAGGGAGAGATGCTGTCAGCTTAAGCTCGTCCCGCAGTGCCAGCGTCCTGGACATTAGAATCTCCAGAGTTGGAAGAAGGGTTCCAAAATAGCAGTTATCTTCTCCTTGCAATATGTCTAGCGCAACAGTGAGTGGCTTCAACACAATACAATACTCCTATAGGAACAGGTATTCCCGATCAGTAAAGCATTTGATTCCAAACTGAGTGCAGACAGTATTTAATTCAGCAAGGGGAATGTCAGTGATCCTGGACAGGGCGTCGTGAAATGAATTCCATCGTGTTGAAATAGGCACTATGAGTTTTTTCTTGAAAAAATTATCTACTAACTCTGAAGCAACAGAAGAACGGTTTGCTTTTGTCCACATTGCAGAACACTTTGAAGTTGAACTTCTGTAGATGAATTTTGACTCATTTGCTTGAAGCCATTTCTCGACATCATGAAAAATTAAGTTCAGTGTGTGTGATGCACACCTTAAGTGTGGAGGGAGAGAAAACTGTCCTTCAGATTCTGTGGAGAGTGTCTGCTCAACATCAGTAAATGTCACCTCTTCATCTTCTTCGGATTCCAAATCAGAGTCTGATTTTTGGAACATTCTAAAAGCTTTGATAAAATTGGACCCGTTGTCAGTCACGGTGGCTGTCACTTTTGAGTTCAGTCCATAAGCCGAATGTACTTGCTCGATTTCATTGCCGATTACGTCATATGTGTGTCTCCCTCGAACTCTTTTACATGCTAGTGCTGCATGTCCTCGTACAAAAGTAGAAGGATCAATCCAATGTGCCGTCATTCCGAGAAAACTTTTGTTATGGCTGGTCCAAATGTCAGCAGTCGTGGAAATATATTCCAAACTCTCGAATGTCCCTTTAAGCTCCATTTCCATGTCAGCATAACACTCATCTAAGTAAGTAGAAAACGTTTTTCGATCGGGCAGTGCTGCTTTTTTGCCACACACAGGTATTTTGTTTAATATGCACCTAAAAGACGGAGATTCTACAGTGCGCAGCGGTAGCATCTCTTCCACAATGTAGCCTGCAATCATTTTTTTAAGCTCACCTTCAGACACTTTCTGCGCTGCCGAAGTAAAATCAAGTTTTGCCTGCTTAGCAGGAGTTGCCGCGGTGTTATCCGTCGATGATGAACAAGGATCACTCAGAAGTGTTCGTCTATGCTGCCGTGTCAGGTGCTTCAGTAGATTGCTCGTGCTATTGACAGCGGCCGATAGTTTTTTCTCCCCAGGACATAGCTTACATATTACTGTAATGTTCTTGTCTACTTGTTTCAGAAAAGTGAAGTGATGGGAATATTTCCATTTCGTAAAACAGCCACTCACTTCAGCCGAGTCCGACATCTTCCGCTTTAGAATACGACTATGCAGCAAACTGGCGCAAAATCACGTGCACCTGCACTACAACGATTTTAAAGCGGCAGAGTGTACTTTTACCTTTAGAAGATAAATTAATAAAATTAAATAATGATATTCAGCGAATTTAATTATTTTACAATTTAACGCAAGTACATTATAAGTAACTGTAATTAAAATACCTAAAAATGAACAGTAATCAGTTACTCTACTTTTTCAGTGGAAAAGTATTTTAATTACAGTAACGCGTTACTTAGTAACGCGTTACACCCAACACTGGTGGTAAGACGTCTAACCGACCTCCTGATGGGCTAGATTTTGTCACCGCCCTCCCACCCTCTAATGGCATGACGTTTGTTTTAACCATAGTGGACCGGTTCTCGAAGGCGGCACATTTCATTCCCTTGTCCAAATTACCCTCAGCCAAGGAGACAGCGGTTACTGTAATTGATCACGTCTTTCGGTTACATTGCCTCCCGATGGACGTGGTTTCTGACAGGGGTTCCCAATTTGTGTCCAAATTCTGGCAAGAATTTTGTAGGTTATAAGGAGCTAGGCACCTCTTGATATCATCTACACATTCCAATAACACGTCAAATGGAGCAGTGGTGTCAAGCTTTACTGGAAGGTAAAGCTGAGAGTCATCTGCATAACAGTGATATGAAATGTTGTACTTCTGAAAAGTGAGGGCCAAGGGGAGCATATAAAGGGAAAACAATAACGGTCCCAAAATAGATCCCTGGGGCACACCAAACAAAACAGGCGCAGATGGCGAGGAACAATTTCCTAAATTTACAGAAGAAGTCCTCTTTTCGAGGTAGGAAGCAAACCATTTTAGTACAGTGCCCTTGACACCTACCATATATTCTAGCCTTTCAAGAAGAATGTTGTGGTCAATGGTATGAAATGCAGCGCTCAGGTCTAACAAAACCAGCACAACACAAGAGCCTGAATCTAGAGCAAGCAAGATATCATTTGTAACCCTCAACAGAGCTGACTCAGTGCTATGTAACGATCTAAAGCCAGACTGGAACATGTCCAAAATATTAAAAGAATTCAAATAAAACTGGAGCTGTGAGAAAACTACTTTCTCTAAAAGTTTAGAGATAAAAGGCAGTTTAGAAATCGGTCGATAGTTACTGCACATTTCTGGATCAAGTTGAGGTTTTTTCAACATAGGTTGCACAATTGCATGTTTAAAACTAGCTGGAACGACACCTTTGGCTAGAGAGCTGTTTATGATAGCGGTTACCATATAACTAATGGTAGAGAAAACATCTTTAAAAAGACGATCCGGGATAATATCTAACTTAGAACCAGAACACTTCATATATTATATATATATTCTTTATTTCAGACTCAACAAGAGGTCCATAGGAGAACATGTAAAAGAGACAGACAGACAAATAAAAACCAAGGATTACTATAATCCATATAAACAATTTCTCCAGTGCCTCCAAAGCAGCACCTAGTACTGCTCTGGTCAGGCCATGTAAAAACAATTATAATTTCATTTTGCGAGTCCATGAGTCTCATCATAAATTTATAAACAACATTTCTTATTACAGCATTTAGTGTGGTCACATCATTCTGCACAAACAACTGGCAGGCACTGGTCCAGCGAGGGACTTTAAAAAAAATCCTAAGAGCATCATTGTATGCTACTTGTAACTTGTGAAATACAGCTTTTGTGTAGCAACACCACAGGTGGGCAGTGTAGAGTGGTGTGCAGTAGGCTTTAAACAAGACTATTTTTACATTTTCTGTACACATTCCAAATTTCCATGCCAGCATATTAGCTTGTGCATACAATTTACAGTACTGCCTCTGAATGTCATCATTATCAGAGAGGTCACTCCTTATAATGTGACCGAGGTACTTCACTTTTTCCACAACTGCCAGATCCCCTCCTGACAAGTGAAACATGGGAAATACAGCCTTACGCTGCTCTCTAGTCCTCACAATCATCACAACAGTCTTTTTCGGGTTAAACTTGATGTCATATCGTTCACCATATTCAGTACACACATCAAGCAATTGCTGAAGGCCTGCAGAGCAAGGTGACAATGACCAGTTCATCAGCATAAAGTAGATGGTTTAATAGTCTTTCCCCTATCATGCAGCCGGTCTTACAGTTTTTCAATGTTCGGGAGAGATCATCCATATAAAGGTTAAAAAGCATGGGTGACAGGATCCCACCCTGCCTCACCCCATTAGTCACAGAAAAAGGTCCTGATATCACACTACCCCATCTAACCTGCATTGTTTGATGTGTGTACCAAAAACCTAGAATCCGGATTAGGAAGGGAGGAACCCCTCGCTGTTGCAGTTTTTCAAACAATTTGCCATGGTTGATGCGGTCAAACGCTTTAGAGGCATCCAAGAAACACAGAAACACAGTGGAATTCTGCCCTCTGTACTTCCTCACAGCCTCTTTCATGGCATAGATGCACATATCAGTTCCATGTTGACTTTTAAAACCAAACTGCTCATCAGTGGTGACAACATATTTCTGAAATCTATCCAGGAGTACAATTTCAAAAACCTTTGATATAACACAAGCCAATGCAATTGGCCTGTAATTGTCAATACTGGAGATTTTCCCTGTTTTATCCTTCACTACAGGTGCAAGTACAACAGACAGCATAGAGCTGGGCAATATACCATGTGTTAACATTGCAGTAAAACATAAAGCAAGTAATACCACAACTCTATGACTGGCAAATTTTAAATGCTCCGCTGTGATTTGATCCAAGCCACAAGATTTACCCATTGATAGTTTCCTAATGGCTTTAGTTACCTCCTCAATAGTGACACTCACATTGTCGGGGGAGACATCACCAATACTGAAGTTTTTACTTTCTACACAATTGAATAAATCACTGTAATGCTTTCTCCACAGCTCCACAACATTATCAGGCCCTGTAACTCCCTCAACACTAAAGGGCAGAGGAACTTTGGCAGCATTCATAACCTGAATTTCTTTTCAAAAGTCTTGCACATTATTTTGCAACAGTTTTCGCACTAAGGAGTCAGCCCTCAGATTATGCTCCGTCCTTTTTATGTACCGTACAGCACATTTAAATAGCTTATCCATCTGCTTTTTATGCTCAAGTACAGGTCCGGTCCTTGGTTTACCCGCAGCAACCCAATTTATAAAGGCCACTTTAGCCTGCTGGTGATGTTTCCTTACATGCTCATTCCATCCAGATCGGGCATTTTGTTGTTTAAAACTTCTTTTACAAAATGGTGTACTTGAGTCTTTTAATCCAGCCACAAGCCCACAACTAGATCATACATCTTACACACATCCTCTCTATGATTCGGATTATCACAATTAATATTTAAGGATGCACGATATTGGATTTTGGCCGATATTCGATATGCCGATATTTTCTAACTAATTTTGTCCGATGCCGATACCGATACCGATGTATATACACATTTTTCGCCTAATATATTTACACTTTAATTTTACTGAAAAGAAATCCAAATCAGTCTCCTGTACTGCCTTTACCGTATTACACTCATGTGTTGTAGATAAGGCAATACACAAGACAAACAAAACAACATTTGATTCTACCATAAATGTATCATTTTACAAATGTAGACAGACATTCACCCCTGAAAAATAGGTAAATGATTTCACTTGGAGAATAAATGATATGCCAGTGACACATTTTATTTTTAAGTTCAGACTTCAAACTTCAGTTTTTAGGAGTAAAATAAATCAAAATAAAATTTTAATTTTAAATAAAAAGTATTGCTTAAAAAAAAAAAAAAACTAAATAATGCAAACAAGTCATTGGATAACATTTTAAGAAGCATATAAAGAAACAAAATGCATGTGCCATGGATAAATAAAATGGAATCGCCTCCGCACGGACAATAAGGAAATTATTTTAATCAAACCATATTGTTGATGAAAATAATACGAGAACAAAAAAATGCTAGTTATTAATAATGCATCAATGTTTTTGAAAATAGATTTTTTTTTTTTTTACTATTACAGTAATAGTAAACATCTTTAATATTAGGCTTACTGTTTCAGATGACATCATTGCGGTTTGAGCTGCGCGCACTGAAGCAACGAACATTAAACTGAATCGCTTTGCCAGAAGGTTAATCAACTCAACGGTTGCTGAAGAATGCAACTAAACCAAAGAATGTACAACTTTTTATTACAATAGTGTATACAATTATAATAATATGACAGTCCCAATCATATCTTTTAATGTTTTGCATTGCAGTTTGATCATGCGCGCGATGAAGCTGAAGAGAACGAGCACCTACTGTAGAAACTGAATAACTTTTCTAGCAGGTTTGTTTAAATCACCGAAACGCACCCTATGTGAGATTAAAGGACAAATCCAGTGAAAAATGAACCTAGGGGTAATTAACACATGGTTACCGAGTCGATCGTTCCCTGAGATGCGTTTTCATGATAATCGAATATAAAGTGTTTTATCTTTAAAAACAGATTAGCTCATAACAATAGTATATGGGGCACAGAGTAAGTAAAAGTAAATCGCTATTTAATACCACTAACAAGACTCAAAATAGCCTCACACTAACACGGTAGCATAATGAGGGTCCATACATGCAAACCGAAGCATTGAGAACTTTGTAAGTGTACAGACAGTTTAATAAGAAGATACTTTATAAAGACAGTACATTACGCGTTTACATTACATTACGCGACTATTTTGAGCCTTGTTAGTGGTATTAAATAGCGATTTACTTTTACTTACTCTGTGCCCCATATACTATTGTTATGAGCTAATCTGTTTTTAAAGATAAAACACTTTATATTCGATTATCATGAAAACGCATCTCAGGGAACGATCGACTCGGTAACCATGTGTTAATTACACGAACAGCGCGCATCTCTCAACTGAAGTATATAATCTATTATCTATCGGCTTTGATATATCGGCCTTATTTTCTTATCGGATCGATAACATCAAAAATGACCATTTATCGGCCGATATCGATATGTGGTCGATATATCGTGCATCCCTATAATATTTCCACACATTAAAGCATTGTATGGAATAGGGATATTCCCAAGGTTCCTCTCTGTCAGATAATAATAGTGCTGTAAATCTCACTCTGTGAGCTTTACCCACCCCACTTTCCCATCACTAATGTGGGTATCATGAGGGGTTAAAGCGGGTAGACTCTCCACATTTAGTGTAACAGAGACAGGCATATGATCCGCAGTTGCCATCCCATACAAGATCTCTAAGTCAACTATACCCTCCTGAGCATCTGCAGTACTTATGCAGTGATCAAGCCATGAAGTTGTATTCCAGGCTTCACTGACATATGTATAGCTATCACTTGGCAAGAAAACCTTACTTGACAAGTTTAGCTTATTGTCTTCACAAAACTGAATTAAATGCTGACCAAATATGGACTTCACATCAGAAATGTCGGCATTAAAATCACCCATTACATAAATACAAGTACATTCACTTTCTTCTATAAAAGAAAGTGAAGAAGAACCAATTAAGGCAAGTGAAAAGGAAAGTGCCAATTAAGGCAAGTGAAAAGGAAAGTTCCTTTTTCAAGGAAAGTGAAAAAGAACCAATTAAGGCAAGTCTTTGTAAATATACAGCTTCATTATCATGACATTCAAATGGTGTATAAATATTCAAAATAATAAAAACATTATTGCCCCAAATAACTTTTACACCTATGCACCAATCAACATTCAGCCTGATCACACTAATAACTGGATCATATTTCTTTTGCCACATTATGGCCACACCTCCAGGTATTCTACCACGCACTATCCCCAAACTCAAGTCTGTTGTAGACTCCCCTGCCCCGTGGTAGTCAATATTAACAGAGTTAAGCCTATCCAGATCTTGCTTCGAGAGCAAAGTTTCCTGTATACATAGAATATCAGTGTTCTCAAACAGTTGATCAACAACCAGTCGCCGGGCTTTATCCGCTGCATTTTGTCCTAGCCGCAGGCCCCGAGTGTTATATGATACGACCCTCATAGATATTTACATCAGAGGGGCATTCGACTCTGCGTCCCCAAAAGCCACTGTTGCCTTGGGTTTACGCACTTCATAGTAACGTCGCACAAATGCGCCCTCTGGCCACAAAGCCGGGTCATACAAGTCTTTAACATCATCACACTCTGCAGCAACTTTGAACGAACTATATCTACTCTGTGTTGAGACTATCTTTGAGCAAGTAATTTCACGTCCAAGTTTGGTGGAAAAGTGAGAGCGTGTCTGCCTCTAGTTCAGGCGCAAACCTAGTGGCAAAGACACTCACCATTTTCGTCCTCACAGTTCGAATGCTACTCCCGGGGCCAGTTCCAACAATGCCACTTCTCTTTTCCCGTTGCAGTGGCCTATTCAGTCGGGGTTTAGGTCTCCCCAAGGTAGCAGCCGAGTGTGGTCTGTGGCGTTTAGCTACGGTGCTCCACATAGCTACTGTGTTAGCATCCCCCTCCGCCGTACTTTCCGCTGTGCGCGTGCTACGCATAGCCCTAACCCCGCTGGACAGCCACTGTGCCGGTGCATCAGGCGCGCTCTCCGTGCCCTCCTCTTCTGTCACCGCATCATTATAGACCTGCGGTGCCCGTGAAATTGCAGCCTTACCCGGGCCGCACTGCTCCACCGCGGTCAGCCGCCGGTGTAGATCCTCTGACGCGGCACACAGTTCAGTAGAAGCACTTGCCTGTATATTCATTCCCTGCTTCAAAGCAGTCATATCTGTACTCAGTTTCTCAATTTTAGTAAGTAAACATGAGACATCAATGCTGTTAAAAGTCACAGGCGGCAGTTCATCCAGGCGATGTGACACAAAGCGAGGAATTTTGTCACCATGCTCATTTAGTAGCGCCAGACAACTTTTAACATTGTTTGCGTCTTTTTGTTCTCCTCTGTGCTGAATATTACGCTGTGTAGACCCAGGGCAGAGATCATACAGAACTTTCTTTGAACTCGCAATCCATTCCGACGGAAAATGACTTGTAGTTAGTAGCACAAGCTCATCTTGCGCCATTGTCCTCATTTTAACAACAAGAAAATTCAATAATTCATCTTCCACAACGATGTTACCATCAGTGGTCGTATACATCTCAGGTTTAGTTTTCACCAGAGAGACAGCAGACTCTCCACCTGCCTGTTTCTCTCGGCCAGACGCCATCTTTCAACTTTCAACCTTTCAAGAACTTTCAACTTTCATAGTAGAGATAATATCAGCTAGCTTAGTTGGAGAGACAGGTTTAAAGTTAGACAGACAACTCATAGGACAGGGCAGTTGCAAGTGACATGGTTCAGATGGAACAATGGAGCTTCTAATTTCATAAATTTTTTGAGTGAAATGTTTTAAAAAATCTTCACAAAGCTCAATAGAGGCCTCAGATAAAATATTCGTGGTCGGGTTTAGAATAGAGTCAATCATATCAAACAGGACTTTTGGTCGCTTAACGTTGTCAGAAATTAATTGAGAAAAGAAATTTGATTTTGCCTGTTTTACTGCCGTTTGATAGTTGAACAGACTTGATTTTAAAATGTCAAATGAAACCTGTAGCCTATCTTTTTTCCACTTTCGCTCCGCTTTTCGACACTCTTGTCTGAAAGCACGGGTGTCATAATTTAACCACGGCTGGCCAGCAACCTTCATCTTTTTACGCTTAAGCGGAGCAACAGCGTCCATAGATATAGAGGATGGTTTATAAAATATCTCAGTCAAGCATTCAGTATCTGTTTCATTCAGAAAATTATTATTAAAATGTGAAGAAAATTTTTCAGAAAACAAATTTGCAGTATTTGAGTGAATAGCTCGAGAGAGAAATGAAGGCTGAGGGCAAATAGAAGACGGGAGAAAGCACTCAGATTCAAACAAAATAGGATAATGGTCAGACACACATGCATCAACAACCTCCAGTTTTGAAATCAAAAAGCCACGAGACAGTACCAAATCTAGTGTGTGACCCAGATTGTGAGTTGGACCACATACAGGTTGTACAAAGTTCAAAGACTCTAAAATAGTTACAAATTCTTTGACCAACGTTTTAGAAGGGCAGCAGAGATGAATGTTAAAATCCCCAAGAATCAATAGTCTATCAGCCCGAGTCACCGGATCAGAGAGAAAATCAGAAAATTGTTGAATAAAATCCTTATTGCATTTAGGGGGTCTGTAAATCAGAGCACATAGCATAGGACCATTTAAATCAACCTTCAGTAACTGGACTTCAAAACTGGAAAAGGTGTCCATAGGCACAGACTTACATTTGAAACAGTTTTTAAAAATTGTTGCAACTCCACCACCATGTCCAGAGGCCCGTGAAGAACTGAGAAAAGCACAGTCAGGAGGAGCAATCTCGGCAAGAGCCATCAAGTCACCCTGTTTTAACCAGGTCTCAGTCACAAATAAAAAGTCTAAGAAGTGAGATGTAAACAAGTCATTTAAAATAAAAGATTTGTTCGATATTGACCTTGCATTCACTAAGCCCATCTTTACAGTAGCAGGGCAAACAGACTGCTGAGAGCTGAGAGGCGTGTGTTTGAGCAAACTAATGTTTTCAAGATTGACACTCTGACTCTTACCATTTGATCTGATGGAAGAGCGGCGATGTGGCGACCAGATGACCGGGATGGGATAATTATCCTGAGACACAGTCGAAGTCCTCACAAGGGGGTCACGGCGAGATCCACGATGGATGTACCTGTGGCGGCGTGTAATTCCCAATGCGGCGCAGCGGTTGTAAATTCCGCCGGAGAGACGGCAGAACGAATTTAGTCTCTGTAAATCCACCGAAGAGTATTTAAGCACCATATTTGGAGAATTATCCACACCGGGAACGAAAAACAGACCCCACTTTGAAGAACAAACAGTAGAACTCCAGCACACCAGTGTGCAAATGATATAACACCACATTTCAATCTGGATTCACTCCTCCACGTTCAAGTTCACCAAACGAGTCTCAATAGATCCACGCATTCAGATCCTCCGACTCAGTCAACCATAGCAAGCGATGAAAGTACCCAACAATAATCAGGTGAGATCTCCTCGATCAAAGGGTTCTTTGGTTCTCCTCGATCATAAAGTTTCTTTAAATTGAGTCAAGAACCCTAGAGTTCTATATAGAACCGCATTGAACCTTTTTGGCATAAAGGTTCTTTAAATTGAGTCAAGAACCCTAGAGTTCTATATAGAACCGCATCAGGGCTTGCAAAATTTCAAAATCGCTGGTAGCCTTTCGGGCAGGCACTCTTCAGATTTTGGTAGCCCGAAATGAATTTTACTAGCCCAAATAAAAATAATTTTTTTTTAAATGTCGAGTAATGCCGAGTAAACATGCACTCTCAAACAGCGCCAAACTGGATTTTTGTTGGGTCAGACCCATCTACTAGCGATGGAAAAATATGCACAAAACAAGCCACTTTGAAATTTTGCTTTTCTCATGAATACAAAAGTTGGGTGACCCTCCCCCTAGACTAAAAAAAGTTGGATGACCCTCCCCTCAACAAAAAATAAAAAGACATGACCCTCCCCTATTTTCCTCCGGTGGTCCATTCCATAAATACCGAACGGTCCCTAAATAGAGTGTAATTACACCTTTTCCATTAATATGTCTATAAGCAACTGAAAAAAGCACAAATGTCAGGGCATGTCAGAACATCTCAAGGACCCCAAAAACCCCTTAGACCCCAGAGGGTTAAAGCTCAAGAAAATTATTAGATTGAGCGGTTTATGTTCCTGATGACTTCAGTAGATTGTTCTCTACACTGTCTGATGAACTGTCATGTGATTTCTGCAGACGTGGCATTTATGTGAAGTTCTGAGAGGAAGAGTGATGGTAGCACATGGACGAATGCAGAATGTGGTGAAGACCTGAGCACGTTACACGTCACTCTCTGAGTCTGATTACACCGACGACTGAACACATCGTGCTCGTTTCCTGCCACTCCATGTTCCATTGGAGTTTCCGAGCTCATGAAATGGTAATAATGAAGTAAATTTAAATAAAAAAAGAAAAAAATAAAAACAATCAATATAAAACACTTACTAAATATTAAATAAATAATAAAAATGTAAATAAATAATTAAAAAAAACACCACAAATGTAAATAATATAAAACACTTACTAAAATTAATATATATAAATATATAAATAAATCATTGCAATTAAAATAAATAATTAAAAATCAATACAAAACAGTTCCTAAAAATGAAAATACATAATTTAAGACTAAAAATAATCTATATAAAACACTTACAAAAAATAAGATAAATCATCAGAATTTAAATAAATCATTTAAAAATAAAAATAAGAAATAAGAAACACTTACTAAAAATTTAATAAATCATAAAAAGTAAACTTAATCATTAAAAAAATCTGCATAAAACACTTACTAAAAAAATCATAAAAATTAAAATAAATATTACATTTAATAAACACGATTAATAAAAACACTTTAAAAATTAAATTAATAATTAAATAAAAACAATCACTATAAAATACTTACTAAAAACTAAATAAATCATAAAAATGTAAAATTAAAAGAAAAAACTTTATATAAAAAATATTATACACATTTAAAATGAATAAGATTACAATATTTTGGCTGACAAAAAAAGTTCACTGTCATCAAGCCGCAATCAAACCCAAACCTCACACAGAATAAGACACAAGCACTAATAAACTCCACAATGATGAATGGAGATGAAAATGAGTCTCTCACCCTCTTCAGCTTGTTGTGGATCAAGGTCTGGAAAACACCGGACACAAACAGTGCGATTCCGGAGACCAGGAGAAGAGCGCCGATGACTCCGGACGAGAACATGCAACAGGAGCCTTTCCTCATGGTGCAGGTGTAATAAAGCTGAGGCTGATGAAGCGATTCCTCTGCTACAGCAGCTGGACGTGTATGTGAGGTTCTCCTCCTAAACACACACACACACACAGGGTTGAAAGTTCAGCACTTGCAGCAGATTTGCATGAGATAATAAATTTTGTATTTGAGTGAATGAGTGCAGTGTGAGGGGCGAACATCACCCAGAGTGGGAGGGAACAGAGAGAGAAAGAGAGAGAGAGACTTGTTTTTTTTACTTTTACAACCCCTTTATTCTACATAGTTAAAAAATGTAAATATACATTATTCCTTCACATTCACATTAAACACACATTTTTAAAAAAAAAATTAAATAAATAAACATATGTATTCCATGTTTTCTTAACACATTCAATTATAAATCACCCATTAAAAAATGTCATTACCAATTAAAACCCAACCCCCCATACTCATTCACTGTAACCAGTGCTTCCTTAACACCCCTTCTCCATTTAAAGAAAATAACATTATTAATATGCTTGTAATATGTATATTCGTGCTTCCACTAAGGATTTGAATAAAGCCACCATACAAATGTCTCTTCCTGCATTTTTTTCCTGATGAGATTTCAAAATTGCTAATTTAGCTTGACCTATGACAAAATTAGCAAGTACACATTGTTCTTGTAAAGATTTCCTATAACAACGGCCCAATATAAATAAGCTATTAGTATACAGAAACCCTAATTATTTTTATTATTTTTCTCAACAGTACAAAAATAGGATCAAGTCTAGGGCAGTCACAAAACATATGAAAAATAGTATCAAGAGCATCACAAAATGGGCAATTCGATGTAACATTTTCATTCATCCTTGCAACGAATTGATTTGTAGCTACACTGTAAAAACTAAAGGAGCCTCAAATATCCTGTCGGATACTCAAGGAACTTCAAAATGTAATTTAAGTGCCTCAAAGCTCTTTCTCCTATAGTAGGGTTACTGGAGGAGCATTGACAATCTTTGAGGTTCTTATTATTATTATTATTAATATCCTATTATTATTATTATTATTATTATAGGCTACTGAAGTTTGATTCAGTATACATACCCAGGTGAAAAAGACGTAGGCTACTATTAAATGTATTAAAAATGTACTTGAGTGTGTTTTTAGTATAGGCCTACAATACAAATATACTTTAATGCATTTGTAATACATTTAACAGTAGCCTACGTCTTTTCACCTGGGTAGCTTACATTTATTTAGTATCTAGGCCTATTTTATTGATTAATTTAAACCTTAAACTACAACACTAAATAATAATAATATTAATAATATGAAGAAGAAGAACCAGGAGGAGAAAAGTTTTAAGTTAAAAGTTTTATTCTGTCACGAAACTGCTGCTGTTCCTCAGCTGTCGTTGCTTCAGTGATCCTCGCGCTGCTCGCGCGCAATCAGAGCTCAGCTGATCGTCATCGGGTTTGAATTGAAAGTAACGGCTCCTCTCATCAAAGCTTCCGCCGTTTGTTCGGCTCTCCGTTACAAGGTTTGTAAACTCGCCAAATAAATATAAATACAGAGTCTACTAACTATATATTCAATCACACATATATATAAACTAAATTTATTATACAATACTACGTTTTACAGTGTTTACCACTCGTTTATTGCACAGTATCTGGTATGAAGGTTTTAGCCGCGATGCTAGATACGTTGATCTAATGAACAAATGGAAATTATTGACTTATTGTCTTAGATTGATTTAATCATTCAATTCAACATATTCTGTACAACTGTGTCTTAAAATTGCTGATATAGCCTAACTAATGTAGCTGATTCCTGCTGTCGCCATTGGCGTTTGTTATGAATAACAAAAGCAAGTTAATATAGTTTGGTCTGTTTTTGTTTAGCCTAACTTTACTTACTACATGTGCCCTCATTCTCTCAAATACCATTTTAAAGCCATTTACTGGTCAATAAATATTTGTGAATAATAAGCTTTGTTCTTTTGTTTCCCCAGAACAACCAGTACATTTCTAAAATAATCTGAACATTTCAGTGGCAACATTGAATTACAGTAAGTTACCTATACACCACATGCAGGTACTTTATTACTATGAACTTTCTCTGTGTGAAATTGTATTGTTTGACTGTGTACTTGTGTTTTTTTAATCAGTTATTCTCTGAAAATCTTCCCTCATGCTCTCAAATCTCATTCATGTTACTCAGAAAAATAATATCACAGGTTTGGCGCCAATAATGCTATGCATTTTTTCTTATATCTTTATCATTTGCATTTGAATATAAGACATTTTAACTCTGAATTAACTTCAAGTTTAGTCTTTTTCGCCCAAAAAAAGAGGAAAAAGCTATTATATGGCTTCAGAAGACTTACAACACAACCCATAACACATGAGTTGTGAACTCATTGATTATTTTTAGGATCTTTTCTGGGACATTTTTGGAGCTTAACCATTTTTACATAAATTGTTGCATTGAATTGAACTACACAAGTGTACATAAGAATGGTTTCATGAATGATTTACACAATTTCTTTCTGCTTGTTTCAAGAAGTGAAATTGAATGGTGACAGGGGTTGCATTATGCCTGAGATCTGCTTTTGGGTTCCACAGACAGAAAGTCAAACAGGTTTGGAACGTCACAAGGCTGAGGAAATTATTTAAATTTGACAACTATCACTTTAATAACCTTATTAACAGTAAATGTTGTACTTTGCAGGGATCTCGGTAAGCTGAAATACAAGTTTGAACAAGAATAAAAATCCTCCTGTAGACCCGAAAATCACTGAAATGCCTGGACCATCCACCAGAAAAGAGGAAAAACAAACAGAAAACGAATCTGCTGTACCTTTTCACTTTTCTAACTCTTTAAGTACCTCACATGTCCCTTGTGAAGATTTTATTATTGATTGGATTTTATGTTGCAGCGAGGAAAGGTGCGGTCACATTTTTGAATTTCGTGAAATTACACGGGCAAAAAAGTCCATTGATCATTGTCAGCAATGTAGTGACATAATGTATGAAGCACAGCTCACACAGGAGTCACTTTCAAGCAGCTTTCTGTTGGTCAAATCTAGCGAATTCCAGTAACCAACTTGGTCCCATAGTGACATTTTTGACCACAAACGAAATTGCTGATCGTGTGGATTCTTATTGAAATGACTGGAATTCTACTTCTCTATCTCTACCTCTACTTCCTCTATCTTGTTTCATGAGAATACTCATAAACCATTTATGAACACTGTTGATTCAAGTCACACATTTAAGCTTTTCAAAAGGCATAGTGTACATTACAGTCTCCAGTCTAACGGCATCCCAGACTTCAACACTTTATGATTCAAAATAGCTGAATAACTAATCATCAGAGATTTCTGTATAGAGATAAAGGTTAGGATCCATGTTTCCATGCATTTTGTTGAAATGTCTTTTCTTGTATAGCCTATTGCATATACTTGGTTGATTATTCATGTTGCTTATGTATTTTACTATTTTTTTGTGTATTCATTGATATTCATCTATAGTTAGCTTTTTTTCCCATGTGTATGGAAGTGTATGTATAAAAATGAATATAAAATATGTAATAAACATTTATTTTGTATTTGGTTCAATTTGTTTATTATAATAGAAGTCAAAGGTAACCATAGTTACAACATGAAATTAAATATTTAAAAAAATGAAATTTGGTTCCTGGAGGCACCCAAAGTGGTTCCACACAGTGCCCATAAGAGTTCCTCAGGAAACTTGTGTGGTTCTTCAGAGAACCACCCCTTTTTAAAGGGTGCCTAGAGGATCTACAGACGGTTCCGCCGGTGTGGCAAAGTGAAGAACCCCAAAAGGTTCCTGCAGGCACCTTTTATTTTTACAGTGTAGGATCCAATGGATCAATCTCCAATGAAGATCACCACATCTCTTAGGTTCCTTGCCACTGTTGCCTTTGGCTTTGGCAATCAATAAATTCTGCTAGAAACAAACCTTGTTGTATTATTTTAATTTAATACTGTGAAGCTGCTTTGATACAATCTGTATTGTGAAAAGCGCTATACAAATATACTTGACTTGACTTAGCAATTGGAGGTTTATACAGAAGTCTCCAAGATGGAAAAGTATCTTCAGATATAGAGAGTTGAGATCTCCATTTAGTATCGACTTTTCCTTTCAATTGACCCAAATGTAAAGTTTTAACGCATATGTGATACAATATTTTTTTCCCTATACAATCAAAAACCAATTTTCCATTACCTTTTAATAAGGAAATAGAACCAGAGTCACCACATTCTTTAGGAAACACTTTTAACTGAGGAAAGTTCAGCCATACAACATCATCTTCCAAAACATGATTAAATACTAGTAATGGGTGACTTCAATGTTAATTGGGAGGACAAAGGCACTAGTAAAGCACTGCAACGGGTCTCTAATAAATTTGATTTCACACAACTAATTAAAGGGCCCACTAGAATAACCTCGTCCTCAAAAACTCAAATTGACTTGATATTCACCAACAAACCTGAAAGGGTGTCAAAATCCTTTAACATGGTCACTGGTCTATCTGACCATAACCTCACTCTTATAGCCAGAAAGCTCACTAAATCCCGTTTTCATTTAAAACCTAACACCAAATCTAGCCAGTTACGAATACCCAAGTGTGATGTTGATGAATTTGACAGAGAAATCAAACAATATTAACTGGGATCAAATCATAGCTGGTGTAGATTTGGATAATGACACAAATGTCCTCATGTCCACAATCCAAAACATAACAAAGTGATTCCTCAAGAAAAGCAAATCTAAAGGGAATAGTACATATACCCTCCCCTGGATCTCTAGTGACATAAGGAGATTGATGAAGGAGAGAGATAATGCTTTAAAGCTCTCTCTCAAGTCCAACTCATTGACTGACAGGCATATATTTGTGTCCTTGAGAAAACGAGTAATAAAGGAAATCAGGGCAGCTAAATCTAACTTCTTTGTTGACCTCATACGGGACGCTAAGGGTAATCATAAACAAGTCTGGGACTGTCTGTATAAACTAACAGGGAAAGGACATAATAAAGCAAAGCAGCTGGTACCGATAATGGTACCCTATATAAGGAACCAGCTGAAATAGTGACTAGGCTATCCTTAATAACCATTTTGTCAATTCTGTGAGATTGACTGTGCATAGTCCCATAAGTGGTTCACTACACTCCTCACCAATTGATGCATCACAGCCAGTCTTCACTCTGACTGAAATTTCTGAACCCAAGGTTAAGTCTATAATTACTTCTTTTAAGAATTCCAAATCAAAAGACATATTTGGACTGGATTCCATGTTTTTAAAGAAACATGCTGCCTCCCTCACAGGGCTTGTTACTAAAATCATAAACACCCCTTTTAAGGAGGAAAAATTCCCAAACGACTGGAAGTCAGCCATTGTTGTGCCCGTCTATAAATCAGGAGATACAACTGATATGGATAATGTTATGATGGTGCAAGGAGATGAACCCAAATGCAGACAGTATTCAAGTGAACTAGAAAAACAGGGAAAACAAAACCCACGAGGGGGCAAAACAAGACAGGATCGACTATATAAGACTAACAAGACTAGACTAAGGCTGCGTCTCATTTCTCTGTCTTACCCCTTACTCTTACCCCTTCCCCTCGGTTTTGCGCATTCATGTGAGGGGAAGTGGTGTCCCAATTCACATTTTGATCAAGGGCTAGGGCCAAGTCGTAGGGCTACATAGCCCTTGAAACGAAGTTTGCGGAGGACCACACTTGAAAGAGAGAGGTAGGAATTTCTCAGAAGTGAGTCGCACAAATGTAAGTATTTTCAGCAGTTTAATGACACTCGTGTTTTATGATACTTTTAATAAAATGTTCAAGCGGTTTTAATTGTAATGTTTTTGTTTTGAATAACCGCTAGCTAGCAGCTACGCGCTATTTGCCGTTTGCTAATGTTTTGCTTAGCTATGGTGTCGCCCGCGCCGCCGTTAAATACAATGAAACAATGTCTTTGACTGATGGCACACAAGCGTGCAAAGATAAAGAGAGACCAGGCAATCGATATCACAACCCGAGACGACGGCATCTTCGTTTGTTTATGTCAACGCGTATCGCCTCTGTTGACGTAGCAGGCTCAGCCCGCTAGCGGAAAGAGAAGATGACGCAAACGGTAATCGAGTGGTGTCTCATTTCTTAGAGAAATGTTCTTCCCCCTACCCCCCTTCACTCGGTCTCGAGGGGCAAGGGGAAGACGCAGACAAAGGGGTAGGGGAAGGGGAAGGGGTAAGACAGAGAAATGAGATTGGCCCTTAGACTCAGACAGAAAACTGAACAATAAACTAACAGCTAAGACAGGATCAAACTCTTCACAAGACATTCAACAGGTTACTCACGGTTGGTTTCACATAATGAATGACAATGAACCGGCACAGGACAGCAAACACAAGGGGATTAAATAGGGAGAAACTAATGAGGGAAACAGGTGACAAGGGTAAAGCAATGATGACTAAACGAGGGTAACAAGTGGGCGGTGTTACGTGACGAGACAACGCAAGCACACAGCCCAAACAAATGGCCATGTGCTTACACATAAAACATGGGTCTGTCATGATCCTGCCTCAAGACCAGGGAAAATTAAAGACTAGATGGCAGAATCATGACAGAACCCCCACCTTAAGGAGCGGCTACCAGACGCTCCCCAAGGTGACACTAAACACGGGACATGACGGACTGAGACAAGGACACAAAACATGACAAATAACAATAAAGGCAGACACAAATACACAATGACAGGATTGGGGTGACAAAATAATAATAAACAAGGAAGAGGAGGAGGAGACAGAGTTCATGGGGGATTGTCCAGGGTGAATAGGAGGACTGGTGGGCTTAGGTTTACGGGGCGAGGGCTTAGGACGAGGGATCTGGGCGGGTTTGGGTGGTGTAGAGTGGGAAGTGGGTTTGGGAGAAACAGTCCGAGGTTGAGCCATGACAGGGGTGACCGGGGAAACAGACAGAGGTCGGGTGACAGTGGAGACCGGTGCAGCCGGCAGCGGGTCGAAGACAAGGGGTGTGGCAGGTGGCAAGGGAGCGGAGAAAGGCATTGCGGCTGACTGTGAAGCTGGGACAGGATCCGTGTTTACAAAAACAGACTTGGAACCTTCACTCTCCGAAGCAGACTCGGAACCAGCAATCTCCATTGCCGACTCGGAAACAAAGTTCTCTGCAGTAGGGCTGGACCCGAATATTCGAATATTCGTTCGGTGGGTTGGTATTCGATTTGAAAATTTGACATTCGAATATTTGTTTTTTTTTTGTTTGTTTTTTGCACACCTGGGATCCCCCGCGAAACGGTTCTCATTCGCGCTTGAATAAGGCCAGCAACACACTGGCTGCGTGGCGTGAGCGTCTCAGCTGCGTGGCGTGTCCGTTTTTCAGCTCCCATGTTAACAGGTTGGAGTTTGCACACTGCCTGCGTGAGACACGCGTCTCAGGCGCGGCTCGAGCCACGCGGAAAACGCGTGCATGCTAGAAATAGAACCGACCCCAGTGTTCCAGCAACGGGAGTGTTCTCTCGATAGAGCGCAGAACAGTGGAGTTTGTATGGACCAAAGTGCATGCCTGAGCTTGTGTTTTGAGTTAAGCTGCGTTGCTTTGACATTGTGGAAAATAGAATAATAGAAACAAAATGTATTAGCCTTTTTACCCGTTATTATCAATCTAAATTAATCTCGTTTTTAATTTAAATTAATTTCGTTTTTTCTTTATTTAAATTTCGTTTTTTCCTTTATTTAAATTTCGTTTTTCTTTATTTAAATTTCGTTTTTTATTTATTTGAAATTTCGTTTTAAATACAAAATTAAATTCTTTATTTAAATTTCGTTTTTCTTTATTTAAATCTACTGTGTCAGTAATTTGTCAGTCAGAAAAATATTAGACTACCTTAAAAGTATTGCTTAATTGAACAGACCTGTGTGCGTGCGTTTTATAACACTAGTGCAGCGGAGCGTGAGGCGCGCCGCTTCCCGCTCGCGCTGTTCTGTAGTTTATTAAAAGTTTATTAATTCTGAATGTGTCGCGTCTCGCATGTCCATCTATATTGCACCAAATACGACACTGCACTCCCAGTGAAGTCGATTGGATAAACGGTTCTCGAAATAATCAAAATGCAAACGGATATACCGACACATAGAGAATACTGCCTTTATTAGAGAGAAGAATATGTTCAGCACCCTCTCTCCGAAGCTTCGAATATTCGATGTTCATTACTACCGAAGCTCAAAAAATGGTATTCGGACCAGCCCTACTCTGCAGTAGTCATGGAGACAGCCTTCTCTGCAACAGACCTGGGTACAGCAGACTTGGGTACAGTGCTCTCTGCAGCTGGCCTGGGATCAGCGCTCTCTGCAGCTGGCCTGGGATCAGCGCTCTCTGCAGCTGGCCTGGGATCAGCGCTCTCTGCAGCTGGCCTGGGATCAGCGCTCTCTGCAGCAGACTTGGACACAGGGTTAGAGGACAAGACAGGACTGACAGGGACATCAAGAATTCTGACAAGACGGGATAAATATTCGGACAGGGTTCTGGCAGCGATGATGACTGGCATCTCCTGGCGAGCTGATACGGACTCTATCACAGCCTTTGCAGCGGAATCAGCCGCTGCTTTCTCTTCAGCAGACATGACTGAAGACTCAGAGACGACATTCACGGTACAAGTCTCTGGAATGGATCTCCCCACCGACTGGGATACAGCGCATTCTGCAGCAGGCTGTAGAACTATGTCTCCTGTTGCCAAGACCGGAACCGCGCTTACAGCAGCGGGGCCAGGAACAGCGCTTTTGACTTCAGCGGCGGGTTGGAGAGCCATCGCGGACTCAGGAGGAGGTAGAGACGGAGAACCAAAAGCTCCCCTCCTCCTCTTCTTCCTGGGTCGCGGAGCGGAGACGGTAGCCAGACTGGTGACCGGAGAGGGAGGTGAAGCAGGAACCGTTACAGGAACTGGGGAGCTCAGCGCAGGCGAGGAGGACTCCGGGCAGGAAGACTCCGATGCTGACTCCCACGACGGGTGCCTCCAACGCTTACCATGAAGATTGATGGACGTGGAAGGTGTCTCAGGAGTCGCGGCGGGACTGGGTTGGTACCCAAGTGTAGCGACGGCTAGCAGACGACCCTCAGGGATCACAGGAAGTGTAGCAGGAGAAGACCTTGTAGTACCCTGCAGCTCCCTCCGAGACAGACTCTCCACCATACTGTGGAACGGGCGGCTGACCAGTCCTTCACGTTCAGAGAGAGGGGGAGGGACATTGAGACCCGCGATGAGGTAGCTATTGACCAGGACGTCCGGCAATAAAAACCTCCTTTCTTCTACGACCTGGGCGTACTTCCTCAGGGTCAGCTTACCCTGAGGGGGGAAAGGAAGCTTGCCCTCCCGGGCGTCGGCGATGACTGACTGCCACCATCGTTCGGGGTCTGCCCGCTGCAGAGTAGGGAAAACAGGCAAGTCAGCTGGGTTGCTTGTTCGGTGGTGCTCCGACTGGCATGGAAACAGGGAAGACATTCTGTCTGCTGGGCTCCTTGTTGGCCGGTTCATTCTGTTACGATGGTGCAAGGAGATGAACCCAAATGCAGACAGTATTCAAGTGAACTACGTTTATTACAGAAAAACAAAACCCACGAGGGGGCAAAACAAGACAGGATCGACTATATAAGGGCGCTTTCACACTGGCAGTTTAGTGCGGACCGGGGCACGGTTCGCATGAAAAATCGCTAATGTGAACGCTGTCATCGGACCCGGGTGCGCACTAGAGTACCGAACCCGAGACTACCTGGAGGAGGTGGTCTGAGCTCGGTTGCTCCCGAACCGTGGCGCGGTTCGCGTTAATGTGCAAGCAACACGGACTCGGGTGCGCGCTTGTTAAGGAAGTATAGTATCCCGCGCATGCGTATCACTGTCGCATCAGTGAAAAATCTTCTGCGAGCAGCAGAAACACGGTGTCCCCTGGATATGTGCTGAATTACACCATGTAATGAACATAAACGTAGTTGTCTCTCACTATGTTGTGCATAATAGCACCAAAAAAACAGACAAATTACAGCTATGCTCAGTCGAGTTGTATTCTCCATGCGTTTTCCGTGTGCGTTTGCGATGACGTAAGATCACTGCAAACGCACCTGGGTTCGATACAACTAATTGAGTGTGAAACCAGACCAACGCTGCGGGGGGCGCCGGGAACTAGCGCACTCGGGTTCGGACCGCAGCAAACGAACCCAGTGGAAAAACGCCCTAAGACTAACAAGACTAGACTAAGGGCGCTTTCACACTGGCAGTTTAGTGCGGACCGGGGCACGGTTCGCATGAAAAATCGCTAATGTGAACGCTGTCATCGGACCCGGGTGCGCACTAGAGTACCGAACCCGAGACTACCTGGAGGAGGTGGTCTGAGCTCGGTTGCTCCCGAACCGTGGCGCGGTTCGCGTTAATGTGCAAGCAACACGGACTCGGGTGCGCGCTTGTTCAGGAAGTATAGTATCCCGCGCATGCGTATCACTGTCGATATCATTGTTTCCTCACACACGACAACCATGAGTGGCAGGGGAACGTTGTGGGACACTGAAGAGGTGATGTCTCTCACTATGTTGTGCATAATAGCACCAAAAAAACAGACAAATTACAGCTATGCTCAGTCGAGTTGTATTATCCATGCATTTTCCGTGTGCGTTTGCGATGACGTAAGATCACTGCAAACGCACCTGGGTTCGATACAACTAATTGAGTGTGAAACCAGACCAACGCTGCGGGGGGCGCCGGGAACGAGCGCACTCGGGTTCGGACCGCAGCAAACGAACCCAGTGGAAAAACGCCCTTAGACTCAGACAGAAAACTGAACAATAAACTAACAGCTAGCAAACACAAGGGGATTAAATAGGGAGAAACTAATGAGGGAAACAGGTGACAAGGGTAAAGCAATGATGACTAAACGAGGGTAACAAGTGGGCGGGGTTACGTGACGAGACAACGCAAGCACACAGCCCAAACAAATGGCCATGTGTTTACACATAAAACATGGGTCTGTCATGATCCTGCCTCAAGACCAGGGAAAATTAAAGACTAGATGGCAGAATCATGACAGATAACTATAGGCCAATTCGTATTTTACCCGTCTTGTCTAAGATCTCTGAAAAATGCGTGGCTGAGCAATTGACTGAGCATCTTAACAGTAGTCCTTTTAAACATCACTCTATGCAATTTGGCTTTAGAGCCAATCACCCCACTGAGACAGCAAATTGTTTCTTTGTGGAAAACATCAAGTCAAAATTGGACAAAGGAGGCATAGTTGGAGCAATTTTCTTAGATTTGAAAAAAGCTTTTGACACTGTTAACCATGAAATACTCATCCACAAAATGTCTTATTTTAATTTCTCAACCAGTGCTACTGACTGGATGAGATCTTACCTGTCAAATAGAGTTCAGTATGTGAGAGTTAATGGTGAGACATCACCACCCCTGAGGAACCCCAGGGATCTGTCCTTGGCCCTATTCTGTTCAGCATCTACATTGATGACCTGCCATTAGTGTGCACTGGATGTGTGGTGCAGATGTATGCTGATGATACAGTCATATATGTTCATGCGAAAACTAAAGCCCAAGCTGCTGCCAAGCTCAGCGATACAATGGTACATGTACGTAAATGGCTTACTGGCTCACAGCTGTATCTCAATGTTAAGAAGACAGTCTGTATGTTTTTTTTAGCAAAAGCAACACTGTATCTCATTGTGAACCCAATGTCTGTGTGTCTGGGGAGGTCATTCAAACAGTTACACAGTTTAAATATCTAGGCATTATTCTTGACTCTACTCTGTCATTTAAACATCAATTGAGAAAGGTAGTGCAAATAACCAAATATAACCTAGCGAACTTTAGGTATATAAGGAACTGTTTGACAACACCTGTAGCAAAGCTATACATGAATACTATGATAATTCCTCACCTAACATATTGTATCCTCCTGAGACCCGAGAGTTTGCCTGGTGTGCATTTTATAATTGTTCTTGCTATTTGGGATAAGTAGGACCTAATAAGTATAATAACTAAAATTTGTTTTTGTACAGGAAGTAGTTTTTGCAGAAAATGATGTCCTCATGTGAGGACAGTGGGCCTATGATTTACCATAGTACTAGCAATTATGTGAAGTGTCAGTACAAATGAAGTGATAAACACTGACAAAATCTGATTGTGTTATAATAGTAATGGTAATGGCCAGCAGAGAACAGTAGAAGACCACTTATTGGCTCACTTTCATTTTAAACTTCTTGATTTTTTTCCAGTTTTCTGCACTAACGCAAACCAGTTTTTCCATGTTAACTCAATAATGCATGCTCACACACACACACACACACACACACACACACACACACACACACACACACACACACAGACACTGTGTGTGATCCATCTAAATATTCCCAAGTTTAGCTAACCACATGGTAGAATAAATAACGTTATATAGTCCCAATGTCCTCAAACGAGTGCTTCACATTTACTGATGTCCTAGAGTGCTACTATTACTAAAATATGTCAAATTTTAATCCCCATATGATGATAGAGACAGTATTGTACATAAATACATTTGTCTCATTCATATAATTTGAATAGATTTTTTACCTGGGTCATTTTTCTTTCGGGAACTGGTGTAGAAGTGTTTTGCTGATATTCCAGCCATTTTCTTCTCACTGACATTGGTGTAATGTTGTGATATCACCACAAGATGGTGTGGGCAGTGTCCCTAAATGTGGCCAACAGGTCTAAGATTTACAAATTTGACTATCATTGTGTCAAGAGGCAAAAATGTAACGTCCTCATATGAGGTCGCAGGGTCTCAGGAGGGTATGACAAGCTGGACCCAGGTATGTAGCACAACACTAAATAAGGCCTATTTTATCACTTCACAAACAAGCACTTAAAGTATTGGACAAAAAACCCAAACTTTACCACCACTGTAACATTCTTAACAAATATAACCTACTCAGTTGGGGAAAATATTTTAAAACACAGTGATGCATGCCTAATCTTTAAGATCATTAATGGGAAGGCTCTCCCACCACTCTGCACTTGTATACAGCAGAAGTCATCTAGCAGCAGAACCACAAGGTCTGCCTTAAGAGGGGACTGTGTAGTCCCTCTTAGGTCCAATTCCTTTGGCCAATTATGCTTTTCTGTGAGAGCCTCTAGTCTAAACTATCAAACCAATTGCCAGTGGACATTAGAAATTCCACCTCACACCATCTTAAGGACTGGCTTTTGAGCATACAAAAATGTGAACACCTCTCATAATAATTAATGTATGTCTGCCTCTATACTCAGGGCTGGACTGGGACAAAAAATCGGCCCTGGCATTTTGGCCCAGACTGGCCCACTATATGATCATAAACCACCCATCTTTGTACACCCTAAAATATATGCATACCAACTCCTATTCCTTAAAACCACTAATGCCATGTAATGAGTGAGTATAGGAACGAGTGAGAGTTAACAGATGAAATAAGTAAAAATTTGACATTTATTAATACAGTTGAACTCTACTCCACAGTGATGAATCCTACAACAAGCTGTAAGCTGCATTGGCATAGCAATACCAGTGTTTCTCACAGGATTTTTGGTAAAACTGTGGTGGGTGGACCTCGGGCCTTCTAGGGGGGTTTGGGGGCATAATAATATAACAATAATTATAACATAATAGTTATAATATTAATCCAATGGAAGTAATAGCTATATTTTGTAAAACAAATGCACTAAAAAATAAAGGAAACTTTCATAATTAGTTTTGTACCATTTTCTATACTTGAAAGAGATAAGCACATGATCTTTTATTTTGACGGAAACTGCATCAAGCGTTTAAAGTTGTGATTGGGCCAGCCCAGTGTCAATCAAGAAAAGAACCAATGGGCCGCTGATCTACGTGTTTCATGGGCTGGTCTGTCAGAAAAAAAAAACTATCGCTGACTTTTTTTGACCAATGCATTACACCGGCACAAACCCAGCGCCGCCAATTAAGCAAAACAAAACAAAACGAATGGGCCGCCGATGTACCAATTTTATGGGCCGTTAAAAAATAAAAAAATAAATAAATGTATGAGTATGAGATGTATCGGCCCAAAAAGCACGTCGGCCCACCGGGAAAGTGCCCGGTATGCCCGATGACCAGTCCAGCCCTGTCTATACTTTAGCTGTCCTGTAACCTATGGTATATGTATGATAGATAGATGGATAGATGGTTACTTTATTAATTCCCTAACAGTTGTATGGCTGTATGGTTATATGTTATATGTTTTAAGATTTTATGTTTTAATGGAGCCAGTGCTATGGCATTATGTTTTATTGTTGTATATCAATTGCTGTGTGATTTAATATGTTCTTTTTTTAGCCATCATGTGCCAAGTACAACATCTTGCCAATGGACTACAGTTGAAAATTAGCCTGCTGGCTAACACTGGCACATTTACAGAAATGTTGATTAATGTGCACTGTCCTTAAATAAATAAATGAAATGAAATTAACAAAGTGATCAAATGATAGAGGAATGGAGGATTTAAAACCCCTAACAAATCCTTCTATAATTCTAAGAGAATTCAAGCCAACTTGATCAGCAAGTGACTGTGAACTTCTCCATTGGCCTCTACTTAAATCAATCAAATCAATAACTTTAGTGACACCACTAATCAAAAATCTATTGATTAAAGACTGAGATATATTTGATGGAAGCTCAATAAGAGGATTAAAAAATTAGGTTCTTCCACACCATAATGCTCCTCAACAGGTCTTGATATTTCAAACAAGTCCCATGATTTGAGCACTGAGACATAAAAACTAAAAGACAGATCAGAAAAAACTGTTTGACAAAAGTTTTCTTCATTAGGAATAATTGTTTGTCAATACCTATTCCACCAATCTCTTTAAGTATAGATCTCCCAAAAAACACCCAGGGTACATCATTTGATGAACTATACAATAGTTTCTGCAATGTTTCCATCATCATTGCCAAGATCTTTGACTCCAGATGTATAAGCCCTTTGACCTCCCTCTGCCACTGGAAGGTAAAGGACTCCTGGAGGAAGCCAATGACATCCATCCCAGAAAAAATTAACCAATGCTTTTTGAACACTTTTAAGCAAGTCTTTTGGAGGGTCTAGAACAGTAAACTTATGCCACAACATTGAGGCTATTATGTTATTAATGACCAAGTATCTTCCTCTAAAAGAAAGTTGCGAAAGTAGCCATCTCCATCTCTGAAGTCTACCATTAACACGATCAACTAATCCCTCCCAATTCTTCTTTTCATATTGTTCATTCCCAAAATAAACTCCAAGCATTTTGAATCCATCCCTGCCCCATTTACACTGTTTTGGCAAATTTGGAGGTACAAAAATTTGCCAATCACCCAGCAAAAAAGATGAAAATGATTGAAAATTATGATCAGGAATGAAGAGAATATGTGTAAATATCATCATGATCAGGAATGAAGAGAATATGTGTAAATATCATCATGAACAGGAATGAAGAGAATATGTGTAAATATCATCATGATCAGGAATGAAGAGAATATGTGTAAATATCATCATGATCAGGAATGAAGAGAATATGTGTAAATATCATCATGAACAGGAATGAAGAGAAGAATATGTGTAAATATCATCATGATCAGGAATGAAGAGAATATGTGTAAATATCATCATGAACAGGAATGAAGAGAATATGTGTAAATATCATCATGATCAGGAATGAAGAGAAGAATATGTGTAAATATCATCATGAACAGGAATGAAGAGAAGAATATGTGTAAATATCATCATGATCAGGAATGAAGAGAATATGTGTAAATATCATCATGAACAGGAATGAAGAGAATATGTGTAAATATCATCATGAACAGGAATGAAGAGAATATGTGTAAATATCATCATGAACAGGAATGAAGAGAAGAATATGTGTAAATATCATCATGATCAGGAATGAAGAGAATATGTGTAAATATCATCATGATCAGGAATGAAGAGAATATGTGTAAATATCATCATGAACAGGAATGAAGAGAATATGTGTAAATATCATCATGATCAGGAATGAAGAGAATATGTGTAAATATCATCATGAACAGGAATGAAGAGAATATGTGTAAATATCATCATGATCAGGAATGAAGAGAAGAATATGTGTAAATATCATCATGATCAGGAATGAAGAGAATATGTGTAAATATCATCATGAACAGGAATGAAGAGAAGAATATGTGTAAATATCATCATGATCAGGAATGAAGAGAATATGTGTAAATATCATCATGAACAGGAATGAAGAGAATATGTGTAAATATCATCATGATCAGGAATGAAGAGAAGAATATGTGTAAATATCATCATGAACAGGAATGAAGAGAATATGTGTAAATATCATCATGAACAGGAATGAAGAGAATATGTGTAAATATCATCATGATCAGGAATGAAGAGAATATGTGTAAATATCATCATGAACAGGAATGAAGAGAATATGTGTAAATATCATCATGAACAGGAATGAAGAGAATATGTGTAAATATCATCATGAACAGGAATGAAGAGAATATGTGTAAATATCATCATGAACAGGAATGAAGAGAATATGTGTAAATATCATCATGAACAGGAATGAAGAGAATATGTGTAAATATCATCATGATCAGGAATGAAGAGAAGAATATGTGTAAATATCATCATGATCAGGAATGAAGAGAATATGTGTAAATATCATCATGAACAGGAATGAAGAGAATATGTGTAAATATCATCATGATCAGGAATGAAGAGAAGAATATGTGTAAATATCATCATGATCAGGAATGAAGAGAATATGTGTAAATATCATCATGATCAGGAATGAAGAGAAGAATATGTGTAAATATCATCATGATCAGGAATGAAGAGAAGAATATGTGTAAATATCATCATGATCAGGAATGAAGAGAATATGTGTAAATATCATCATGAACAGGAATGAAGAGAATATGTGTAAATATCATCATGAACAGGAATGAAGAGAAGAATATGTGTAAATATCATCATGATCAGGAATGAAGAGAAGAATATGTGTAAATATCATCATGAACAGGAATGAAGAGAATATGTGTAAATATCATCATGATCAGGAATGAAGAGAAGAATATGTGTAAATATCATCATGATCAGGAATGAAGAGAAGAATATGTGTAAATATCATCATGATCAGGAATGAAGAGAATATGTGTAAATATCATCATGATCAGGAATGAAGAGAAGAATATGTGTAAATATCATCATGATCAGGAATGAAGAGAATATGTGTAAATATCATCATGAACAGGAATGAAGAGAATATGTGTAAATATCATCATGATCAGGAATGAAGAGAAGAATATGTGTAAATATCATCATGAACAGGAATGAAGAGAATATGTGTAAATATCATCATGAACAGGAATGAAGAGAATATGTGTAAATATCATCATGAACAGGAATGAAGAGAATATGTGTAAATATCATCATGAACAGGAATGAAGAGAATATGTGTAAATATCATCATGAACAGGAATGAAGAGAATATGTGTAAATATCATCATGAACAGGAATGAAGAGAAGATGTGTAAATATCATCATGATCAGGAATGAAGAGAATATGAGTAAATATCATCATGATCAGGAATGAAGAGAAGAATATGTGTAAATATCATCATGATCAGGAATGAAGAGAAGAATATGTGTAAATATCATCATGATCAGGAATGAAGAGAAGAATATGTGTAAATATCATCATGATCAGGAATGAAGAGAAGAATATGTGTAAATATCATCATGAACAGGAATGAAGAGAATATGTGTAAATATCATCATGAACAGGAATGAAGAGAATATGTGTAAATATCATCATGATCAGGAATGAAGAGAAGAATATGTGTAAATATCATCATGAACAGGAATGAAGAGAAGATGTGTAAATATCATCATGATCAGGAATGAAGAGAAGAATATGTGTAAATATCATCATGATCAGGAATGAAGAGAATATGTGTAAATATCATCATGAACAGGAATGAAGAGAATATGTGTAAATATCATCATGAACAGGAATGAAGAGAATATGTGTAAATATCACCATGATCAGGAATGAAGAGAATATGTGTAAATATCATCATGATCAGGAATGAAGAGAATATGTGTAAATATCATCATGAACAGGAATGAAGAGAATATGTGTAAATATCATCATGATCAGGAATGAAGAGAATATGTGTAAATATCATCATGATCAGGAATGAAGAGAAGAATATGTGTAAATATCATCATGAACAGGAATGAAGAGAAGAATATGTGTAAATATCATCATGATCAGGAATGAAGAGAATATGTGTAAATATCATCATGAACAGGAATGAAGAGAATATGTGTAAATATCATCATGAACAGGAATGAAGAGAATATGTGTAAATATCATCATGAACAGGAATGAAGAGAAGAATATGTGTAAATATCATCATGATCAGGAATGAAGAGAATATGTGTAAATATCATCATGATCAGGAATGAAGAGAATATGTGTAAATATCATCATGAACAGGAATGAAGAGAATATGTGTAAATATCATCATGATCAGGAATGAAGAGAATATGTGTAAATATCATCATGAACAGGAATGAAGAGAATATGTGTAAATATCATCATGATCAGGAATGAAGAGAATATGTGTAAATATCATCATGATCAGGAATGAAGAGGGCAGTGAATGAGCTGGAGAACACTGCCCTCTGCTGGACAGGTGAAGCAAACGCTCAAACATCAGCAACAAAAACACATTTTAATGCTAGTTGTGACTTATTATTGGCTCTTATTTATGTCTTTCAATATGACTGAGTAATGGAGTAAAAGAAAGTGAAAATTACTTTTTTTTGGCATCGTTTCCCCCTTTGTACTTTAAATTATTCTATTTATAATATATAACTCTATTATGATAAGACATATATGATAAAAGTTTGGGCTAAATATATGTTTCTAATGTGATCTTAAAAACATTTAATCATTTTGAAAGGCTTCTTAAATACTGAAAATTAATCGAATATAAACTTTACAATAAGGTCCCATTCGTTAATACCTTTAACAATGAGAAACACATTTGTTACAGTATCTAATAATATTTGTTAATGTCAGTTAATAAAAATAAAACTGTTTTGTTAGTTCATATCAGCTCAAGTCAATTACATAATATTAAAAGATACAACTTTTGATTTTAATGATGTATAAGTATGTATGTAATGTAAATTAACATTTATTAAATATGTAATTTTGGTGATCAAAGATGAGTTTTAAGGGACACAAATATTGACTACAGGGGGACTTTAATAGTGGACTGGACAGTTGTCTCAAAGGACAGTTCTGGTTGTCACTCTCAAAACTTAACAAGCGTAAACAGAACGGTATCTGTCCAAACAGGACTGACACTGTAGTCTTGCTGAATTTTCACCAGGTTCAACTGCAGTGGAAATGCAGAACTACTGCAAGGATCTGGGATGTTGTGGGGCACTTGGGGCGACTGGAGCGAGACGTGTGGAGGAAAAGGAATCTGTGGCATCGAGACGATGGTGGAGCAACCGCAGGGAGTCGGAGACGACACGGCCCTCAATGATGTGCACGTGTTCTGCTGTGATTGAACTGAATGCTTGTTTCAGAAAAAAATATTTGGTGGAATTTTTAAATACATCATCAGTAAACCATATCTTCAAGTAGTGCTAAACTGGGCAGAATGAATTGAGCAGATTTTTTTTTTTAATGATAATTATGATTTTTTCCCCCCCTTCACATTTAATGGACGACAATGAGAACATCAGCAACATCCAATATTAAAAGATCTTGAACATACTGAATAATTTCCTTATGTTTCCTCACGTTTGTGACTACTAGTCATCAGTCTAGGAAATAGCCTACATTTCTATGAAATTACTACATGTGATTCTGTGAAAAGACATTAAAAATGTGAATGAAGTACTGTATTGAGTGTTTCTTCATGGGTCAGTTCTTAAAGTTATGGTCTTGGTTCTATGAAAGCCCATTTCCACCACAAAAGGAAAACTGAGCATTGGTAAATCTTAATTATGACACACTAAGTAATAATTATCACAACAAAAAGTCGAAATTGTGACAAAAATTCGAAATTATGGCGTGTTATTCATAACTATGGCATATTAAGTCAATTTTGACTTTTTATGTTGAAATTATGAAACGAAAAATAGAAATGATGACATACTAAGTCAATTATGAGATCAAATAATGAGATAAAACTAGAAATTATTACTTTCTATGCCATAATGACCTTTTTAGTCATAATTTCGACTTTTTGTTTTATAATTACGATTTACCAAAGAATAATTTTTGTTATGTGGCAGAAATAGCAGACTTCCATAGGTTTGAGTATAAGGTTACTAAAAATAATAATAAGTAACGTTAGGCTTAATTGTTTTTACTCACCGTGTTGCTCTTGTCTAAAGCCGTGAATGACCTTCGTTCTTTTTTTCTGAACATAAAATAACAAAACTTATGAAGATGTCCCTCTCGCTCTTATGGCATTGAACACAAAATGTTTTAAGGAAATTATGCAAAAGTCGTGTATTTAGACATACAATAGTCTGGTTCTCTGAGGTGAATATCTCTGGTACGGTTGTCAGTTAACAGATTTGAACGCGAGAGAACTCGAATTGGCGCGAATTTGTTTGCAAATGGGGAGTAGGTTTCTACTTCTATATAGTACTAGGCTATATGTAGTAATATTGCAATGTGATGTTCAAAAACTTTTGCATACTCAATTAATTTTGAAAAAACATTGAAATGTCACAATGTCAGGGGTTTAATGATGTACTTGCGCCTCCTGCAGGATCTTTTGACTCAACAGTCAAAATGACTCTTGGCACATCTAAAAACCTACAAGATCTCTGTGTTTGAACTTTTTGATGTTTGCATTTGCAGGCCTACTAAATATTTTTAAATGATTAATGTAAACACATTTAATTACAAATTAATCATATTAATGTGATTCTGTCATCTTTTGATCTAATATTTCGCATTTATTCATCATCTTATAAATGATTACCTGTGACACAAAACTGTTTCAGATGTAACTTGGATGTTTCACAAAATATACAACAGTTTTCTCTGTATGAAACTGAATGTATTTCCTTAAAATGTCTGCAAAAATATTCATGAAAATATGTCAATATTTACCTCTAATCAACTAGATATGTATTTCTGATTTAAACATATTAGAATGTTTACAGTATTACAATAAGCTGATAATGTGTAGTCTAAAGACACAATCATTTCGTCGTTTCTCAGTTTAGTGTAACAAACAGACACAGCGGAGGCTGTGGCGGTGACGTCACCGCGTGACGCAATCACGCACGAGCGTGCTCCTGTCAGCTGATCAGCGATCCGGTGCGGAATCAACGCGCGTCGCTGGGATATTTTCATAAAATAAACGGAATAACGAACATGAGACGATAAAGACCGGCTCCGGTGAGTAAAACACACACCGACATTCAGTCTGTCACACAACCGGACACTGATAGTGACGCGCTGTCGTATAATAATGATGCTAACACACTGATGAACGGGCCAGAGGTCAATATACACACGATATTTCTACACAAACATACATACTGACATCATTTACATTACATTCATATGCACAATGAACACATAATGAAGAGAACAGAATCCATATGTATGTCCACAAACACTACACACAAACATATAGCCACACATATTCGTGTATATCACATCTACAAACACACTATACATACACAATATATTCATGTTCACTATTAACATTTTTTTCTAGCTCAAAATATTCACACAGGTTATTTTCAGTCCAATTAAATGAATAATATCCGCTGCTTATGGTCAGTGTGCTGACAGACATGAACATGATAGTAAAACTAGTAAAAGTGTGTCATTTCTGTGCCACTAAAAGAATAGGAATTTCCAACAGTAATGATTGTTTTGAAACATGTTTGCTAATCAGCCATTGGTCAGTCCAACATCAGATAGTCCCAACGTGCATGTTTGATCCATACAGTAAGTATTTGTAGGCCCAGACTGAATATATGTGTGTGTGTGTGTGTGTGTGTGTGTGTGTGTGTGTATACAGTGTATATAATATATATATATATATATATATATATAGGGAAATATATATACACACACACACACACACATATATATAATCATACACACACACACACACACACACACATTTATGTTTACAAACTTTTATGTTAGATGTGATTGTATGTAGCAGCCCATGATATTAATGTCACTTAATGCGTCAATCAAACATTTTTTTCTGGCACATGGTCACATTTTATGTTTTATAATGGATTTGCATTCTCAGCAGTTTGTTTTGTTTATTATTATGGTTATTACCTTTATTAAGGGTTTTATTTGATTGTGTATGACATGTCATATGTTAGAAAAGCATTACATCATGCTAGCATGGCATGGAACATCTTACTCAAATTTCCCTGAAAGTATATAGGCCATAATCTCAACATATATTGGCTGATATCACAACACATGAGTCTAGTGATGTTCTGTGTGTGTGTTGTTGACTTTCAGAAGGATCAGAAAGCTTGTGAATTCATTGGTTGTGTTGTGCATTGATTACTTTGAGAGGGTTTGGTTTGATTCGTCTGCTGTCATGAGTGTGTCAGACAGACCGAGAGCGACGGCGGCGTCAGGAAAAACACATCATTCTTTCTAAATCGGCAGAGGAATAGTTTCAGGATGAAGTTGGTTCATGTAGTGAAAATTAAACACGTGTTTCGTCGGCTCAGGTTTAATTTGAGGAGACCCAAACATGTCAGGTAAAGCGAGCCAGTTTTATATACGTGTGTGTGTGTTTTAATTCGTTAATGTTGAGAATGATCTGCATTGTATTTATTGCAATATGGACAGAACAATTGAATTAAATTGAAGGTGATCTGTGTTCATTGAACAATGCTGTCATTTAATTCTGAAATGTTTTATAAAACAGTTTCTTGTCTTTTAATTATCGCAGATACACATGATCTTGGGTTACGGTTCTGTATATCTGAATAAATCTGGTTTATTTTCCATTATGCAAACAGAAACTAGCAGCCATAGTGAATGTTAAAAGCTTGTTTTGTCGTGTTTTATTGGACTAGCACTTATAAAAGTGTTCAATAGTAGCATTGATGTCCGTTTATCTGTACGTTACATAACAAGCACACTGTGTCCGTCTGAATTCTGCTTCGATTTTATTCTGGTGTGATTTTAATTACCAGTTCAATCTACAATTGTGCTCCACTTTAATATCACATAGAGGTCAGATGTCACTGTCTGTTGAACCCATCATCATTCATGTGATCTTGGCTACTTCTGTGTGTTGTGTTAAGTGATGGATATTGATTTTAATGTCAGTTTGAGGTTAATCTGTGATGTTTGTCAATCGTGACTGAATCCCAGTGAAACTCTAATGATCTGTTCGTTTGCTCTACTTAGAAACACGCTCTCTGTCCTTTTATGTCGTATACTCTAGTATTTGTGTTCTGACAGTATATACATGCGGTTTACTGCAGGAGTAGTACAGTATGAGTATGCTAGTGTGCTACTCCAGGCCAAACATATCCAATGAGTGTCATAAATAAGTTATTTTATCATAAATATCAGAAACACATTATAAATGAAACATTTTTCCATTGTTTTCTTTGACATGCTCAAATTCTGTAAACTACAAGCAAGAATTGTTTAAAAAAAAACAACTAAAATATAATTATTTTAACAATAAAACTTTGTAAATAAAAAAAACTGCATGCAATAATTTAATAATATTTTCTTTACAACATTTTAGATATTTTTTGATTTTCTTTACAACAAACGATATAGCAATTATATGAACTCTTTCAGTTTGATATTTGACAGAAAATCTACAATTTATTTTTAATTATGCCCTTGATTAAATGTTTGAATAAAACTGTTGCCTGCTATAATTTATTGAAAATTATGTAATTTTTGTAAGAATTCATTGACTATAAAGCCTATTCTGGATTATCCTGCTTTAAATGAAAGCAGGCAACAGTTTTATTCACTTTTATGAACTGAAAGAGTTTATATAATCGCTATATCTTTTTAAAATGTTGTAAAGAAAATATTGTTAAATTATTGCGTGCATTTTTTGTATAAATAATTGTATTATATTCATTATAAAACAATGAAATTATATATTAAAATAATTATTTTGATTATTATTCTCTAGCATGAGTTATTACAAATAATAATTCTCATACTATTCTTAGTATGACCAGGCCTTTTGTTTTCACCTGGGCTTTTTTCTCTACTAGTTCCTCTTTTTTGTGTGTTTTGAGAATTTCCGTCAATGACTGTGTCTGATCACTGTTTCCTTTTGCTCTCTCTCTCTCTTCAGTATCGCAGAGAACATGTCAGGAAACAGTCTGGTATTACCCATAGTTCTGTGGGGCCGTAATGCTCCCACTCACTGTATCTCCAGCCTGCTGGTGATGGACGATCTGGCCACCATCATCACCGGCTGCCATGATGGACAGATCTGCATCTGGGACATGACCTCAGAGCTGGAGGTGAGAGGTCACAGCGAGGTCGCGCATGTCTTTTTTTTTCCATTGAAGGGATCGTTCACACAAAAAGGGACATTCTGTCATCGATCACTCGCCCTCGTGTCGTTCCAAACCTGTATGACTTTCTTTCTTCCACACAATGAAAGTAAAGGTGAAAACTGAAGCTCGGACATTCTTCCTAAGATCTCTTTTTTTCTGTTCTATGGAATAAAGAAAGTCATTCTGGTTTAGAACGTCATGAAGGTTAATAAACGCTAGAGCTGCACGAGTAAACGTTAAAAGATTGTGATCTCAATTCAATTCAAACACACTTCAAATAAAGATTGTATCAATTACATCATTACACCAGTAGGTGGCAACAAGTGACTGTTAAAAATGTCTTTGTCATTGAATAATTTATTCGTTAGATTCGTTCAAAAACACTGAATCATCTAATAATGAAACAAGTGAAGTCTTTATGAGTGAATCACTGATTGATTTATTTACATTTACATTTAATCATTTACCAGACGCTTTTATCCAAATACAAATAAGGAGAACAATAGAAGCAGTTAAACTAACGCCAGGACAACAATATACAAGTGCTGTGACCCTTCCCAGTTTAGTCTAAAAAATAGATATAGAGTATAAGAGAAGAGAAAAGAATGACGATTCATTCAAGAAATTCGTTTTAAAACGCTGATTCATCCAGTAATAAAACAAGTGAAGTCTTTATGAGAGAGTCATTGAATCATCATTTAAACTGATTTTTTTTAAACAAAAAAAGTAAAATTAATAAAATATTTTTTAAATAGCGGAAATGAACATTTAGTCAGAACCTTGAGTAAAGGACATGTTATTTTGTTTAGTTGTCTATTCAGAAAGTATCATAAGCGTGCAGCTCTAATAAACGCTCAGTGTTATTTGATGAGTGTGTGTGTGTGTTTAGATCAATCCCCGCGCTCTGCTGTTTGGACACACGGCCTCTGTCACCTGTCTGTCCAAGGCCAGCACTGGAAGTGACAAACAATACCTCGTCAGCGCCTCCGAGAACGGGTGAGAGAGAGAGAGAGTTTGTGTGTGTGTGTGTGTGTGTGTGTGTGTGTGTGTGTGTGTGTGTGTGTGTTTGTGTTTGTCATGGGCTCTTTAAGTACTGTAAGGGTGTGTTCGCAGCATTTATTTTGTTTTGTATCTTTAGGTTCTTAAAAATGACAGTGTGATCGCTAAGCGTACTAGTATAATATTCTATATAAAAGAACCAAGAGAACCGAACTACAAGTGTGAACACATTCTAAGATAACAACGTGTTTAGACAGTGAAATGTGACATTATTTTACATGTGACATTATTTTATATTTTATATGTCATATAAAATAATATGTATATCACATATACATATTATTTTATAAGTATATGTGACAAGTTTTCTGCACATTAATTGTTTGATGTGTATCATTTGTCACAGGGAAATGTGTTTATGGGACGTCAGTGATGGACGCTGCATTGAGTTCACCAAACTGGCCTGTGCTCACACTGGTATACAGGTAACACACACACACACACACACAGGCACGCACACACACTTACTGACTCACACAGTTACACGCGCGCACACACACACACACACACATACACACACTAAATGAGGACATACTAAATACTGTTTACATATAGCAAATACTCCAACATCATAATAAGGCCAACAAGCAAAATACTAGGAGCAATACATGAAACAACTGTGTTCTGAAGTAATAGATATTTTGACAAAAAGAACATAACAGTAGTTTCTGTTTAAATATCTTTTTCATAAGCACAAATAAAGTGAAAGAGGTCACCAAACACATCTATTGTTTAAACCTTTGATCACATAAATAAATAACATTTTACAATATATTCACATAGAAAAAAACTGCTTTTTTTTTGATAAAATAAATGCAGGCTTGGTGAGCAGAAGAGACTTCTTTTCAAAAACATTAAAAACTTTTGATCGATACTAGTGTATTTAAAATACTACAGACTAACGCAAACCTTACATTTTTAGAATTACAAAAAAATAAAACATTTAGTTATGAATCATTTTTCATGAAACTCTTTCTCTCCTTTCTGCAGTTTTATCAGTTCACCATCGGCACACAGAGGGAGGGACGTCTCCTGTGCCACGGACATTACCCAGAAATCCTGGTGGTGGACGCCACCAGTCTGGAGGTCCTTTACTCGCTCGTGTCCAAGATTTCTCCCGACTGGATCAGTTCCATGAGCATCATTCGCTCGCACCGCACGCAAGGTACCGGCTGCCGTTCCCATGATGCATTTCAGGGTCAGAGAGAGAGAGAGAGAGTGTGTGTGTGTGTGTGTGTGAGAGAGAGAGAGAGAGAGAGAGAGAGTGAGAGTGTGTGTGTTTGAGAGAGAGAGAGAGAGAGAGAGAGAGAGAGAGTGTGTGTGAGAATGTGTATGTGTGTGAGTGAGTGAGTGAGTATGTTGTGTGTGAAACACATAGTGAAATATTATGACAACCGTCTAGTGAGGACATTTTACAGGTTCTTACTAGTTAAAAAGCCTCATAAATCGGCCAAAACATGTTTATATTTAAATCGAGTGTTTTTCACATGTTTCTGTGATGGAGTGGTTTAGCGGTCATTAAATATCATTAAACATAAAATATCATTAAGCTGATATAAAATCAATGAAAGTCTATGCAACATCCACTAATATAGTGAAACAAACGTGTGTGTGTGTGTTCCAGAGGACACAGTGGTGGCCGTGTCTGTCACTGGTATTCTCAAGGTGTGGATCATCACCGCTGACGTCAGCAGAATGCAGGTGAACGAACACAACCCTACATGTCAATAAACACACTAATCCTGTGTAGATGGCCAGAATTCATGTTTCATACACCGAGAAAATGCAGTGTGTCCAGCTGGAAACGATGTGTGTGTGTTCAGCAGGATCTGGACCCGGTGTTTGAGGAAGAGTCGAAGCCGATCTACTGTCAGGGCTGCCAGAGCATCTCCTTCTGCACGTTCACTCAGCTCTCGCTGCTGGTGGTGTGCTCCAAGTACTGGAGGGTGAGTCACGTCACCTTCATTTACATCGCGCTTTTAAGAGTAGAGATCGTTTCACAGCAGCTTTACACCGTGTGGATTTAGGATTCTTATCCTGTCTTACAAAATCTCATTTTATCTGTAGTGAGGAAATCTTAAACCCCTCCATCGCCTTCGGTAATCAACTCTCAGGTCTGTTAACAAGCAGCCAACAGCTGTTGTGAAGTAAAACGGATAAACTGGAGAATGGTGCTCAAGAATGATGAAAAACAAAATAAGTGGCGCTTTTCATTAAGTGAAGTTTTGATATGATTGGTAGAAAAGGCAAAGACACCGTGTCCTAACCAGACGCGATGCGATAAGATTCCAGCGACAAATAATTTGTCTGTCCACACTAAACACGACGCGACTGCGAGTTGCATCAAAATCAATCAAAACCCACAGCCAATCAGAACAGCATGTGGGCGGAGTCAGCCAATCAGAACAGTGTGTGGGCGGAGTCAGGCAATCAGAACAGCGTGTGGGCGGAGTCAGCCAATCAGAACAGCATGTGGGCGGAGTCTCGCGGCACCAGAGAGTAATCTTGACGGCACTCGCAAGAAAATGGATAAGCAGCAACATAATCAAATTCACAAATATTACACCATTTAAACATCATTAAAATACACAGGCTACTGAGTTACTAAAACAATCTTTGTCAAAGAATACACTTGTTTGTTCACAGTTTGAACGTTCTTGTTTCCATTTGTTTAATTTCAAGATCTGAGGTGAATTATCCATTGTTGCTTTTACAGCTTCAAAGCTGGAGCACTAAATGATATTCAGGGTCACATGACACGCTTTTAACATTAAAGGAGCCGTATGTAAGATTGTGGCCAAAACTGGTACTGCAATCACTTTCAAATTACTGTAGAGCGGTGTATCCCCTCCCCCTCCCCCCTGACTCGAGGTTGCCAGATAGGCTGCAGGATCCAGCAGGAATGTAGGCTGCTATAGCTGTGGTAACTAGAGCAGATCTGGGCTGCGTTCAGCCCCGGCAAAACGTTGCACAGCGTTTTTTAAACAGAAACGGTGATGCGTTGAACACACTGTTCTGATGACGCAAGAGTTGCAACTATGGCAGCTGAGAAGGCTCATTCTTTGTGTTCTTTGTGAAGAATTTTCTGAGCCTGATGAAGTCGGTATAAATATGTGTTTAATACTACAAAATATGCTCGATGTTACAGTTACTGCACTTGCCGCCCAGAACAAAAGAGAACATCCCAATCGAGTGAAGGGATTGCTGAAACTGAAATGGAAGCACACATCTTACCTAATTCAGACTAAAATACATCTATTTAGCCTCACATACTGACTTTATTTGTAGGTCATACTGTTTTAATACCCTGTATTTTCTTTCTCATTTTTAGGAAAAGCACTTAATTACCATTGTTTATTTCTATACCAAATGTCATACACTTGCAATGAAGCTAAAAATATAAACAACTACATCATTATGTTGATATCCTATATTTTTACAATAAAACTTACGACAAACATGTCTTCTAATATCCTCAGTTGTTGCGTATACCGAGCTGCATCGAACACATTTGTAAATTACTTTCCTTGAACCCATTGTGCGAGTTCACTTTAATACCCCGTGTTTTATATACATGTTGCTGCTGATTGGACTGCAGTTCTGACACACCCACCAAACAAGAGAAAACGTATCTCAAACCCCGTTGCACACCGATGCACGCCGTTTCCAGGAAACATGACGTTCAACCCGGAAACCGTAGCAAAACGTTGCGCACCGTTTTGAACTTGAACATGCCCCTGGCAACCCGGATGCCGAAACACTACTGACTTTGTGATTGGTAGATAAGTGGAGGGTGGCGCTTCAGGCCAAAACACAACATGACAACATCAACATCAGTTGAGGGCTGCAACTTCACTTTTAAATGACAATATCCTGGCCGGACTACTGTTGTCAGTGATATAAGTATTTGAAATGAACATGATTTCTTAATGTCTAGTGACATATCAGGGCCATTTTATGATTAATTGAAATACATTTCTTACATACGGTTCCTTTAAATAAAGCACATAAACAGCACCTGAGAGTATCATCGCCACACTTTGTGTTTGTTGTTCCAGCGCGACGTCGCAGAAAAATAGAAACCGCTTCTAAAATAGGATCGTCGCGTGTCGCCGTCGCGGCTGGATAGGACACACACTCTGACTAACATGGAAAAGAGGCATTTTATTGCACGTCGCGTCACGTGTAGTTAGCACACGGTGTAACAGTGATAATAGGAGATTACAGTAACAGAGATTGTTTAGGCTTTACAGCAGATCTAGAATAAAGTTATTGTCCAGATAAAGTTAGTTTTGATTGATTCACTTCCGTTGCAAAGATCATTAGTTCTTTGAACGACACCGTTCTAACAGAAAACCCTTTACGCGCTCCGGATGCTCATTTGCACGACAACAGTGTTTGGTGTTCGAGAACACAAACCCTGAAATAGGTTCCAAGGTGCAGGCGTTGAATAATTTTGGAAAAAACGAGAGAAAAAAATGTATCTTCTCTGCGCAAACTTCAAAAACGCGAATATGTGAAAACGCAGACGGCGTGCACATGCGTATTACATGTTAAGTCTATAGGTATGTGCGTTTGAATATATATGTGTGCAGGCTTGTGGTCTTTCTCTACAAATTGACCTCAACAAACTCCCTGTCTGGACTTAAACATTCATAATACAGGATTGTTTTTCCCGCTTCCGCATGTCCATGAGAAGCGCAGTTATGAGCGCTGTGGGATTGGGAGTTTGAGCTTCTCTTGTGTTTGAGTTATTATCATGTGTTGTGCTGTAGGTGTTTGATGCGGGTGATTTCTCCCTGCTGTGTTCGGTCCCGAGCGACAACAATCAGTCGTGGGCCGGAGGAGAATTCATCGCTGCTGATAAAGTCGTAATATGGACTGAAGACGGTTGCAGCTACATTTACAAATTACCTGCCAGGTAACACAGCAACACACAGCAACACACAACAACACACAACAACACACAACAACACACAACAACACACAGCAACACACAGCAACACACAACAACACATATTACTAGGCGCTGCGTTAATAATCCAAATAAAACCAGAATTGCAAAATGGCTTGTTATAAAGTTGCAAAGGCTGTGATTTAATTAAATGTATGCACTGCGTGTTTCAGAGTGAAGCGCGTCACTGTGTTCATTTATGCGTGAGCATCTTATGATCCAGTGCTTTCAGAGTCAATTTGCAGTAAAAACGCTGTAAAAATGACAAAGTCATTAACAATAAACAAAGTCTTGTTATTAAAAAGTAAATCTTGTTATAAAAAAGCACTTATAAACGGGTTGTTGACGACAAAAGAGAAGCTATGAGGGCTTTCTGTGGTTTTCCACCAAAATGGTTTAACATTTGAAAATCAAGAAATTAAGAAAGCCAACAGCCATAAATATTAGTATTGTAATTTTAGTTATATTGTATTATTATTGTTATTTTTATTATTAAATATTATTGAAATGCTTATTATATGCCAATTCTTGTTTTTTTTTATTTAATTTTAATTAATTAATTTTTTTATTATTATTCTACTACTGCTACTACTACAAATAATAACAATTATTATTTTATAGTTATATTGAGGTATATATTTGTTAAATCTCAGTTTGAATAAATTTTTTTTTCAATCAGAAAAATCGCAATTAGATGTGTTCCCCCTGAATCATGCAACCATACACTAGGGCTTGCATAGACTAGTCGAGTAGTCGATAGATTGACTACTTCAACCACTAGTCGACGCTGTCGGAAACAATCGACTACTCGAGCGTCCATTAACCATAAATGAATTAAAAATGGTGAACGTCACCAACAGACACCACACGTCAGATGTGTGGAAGTATTTCATCAAGGATGACAAAAATATTGTAATTGGCCAACTCTGCAAGAGGCCGTTCACATGTTGCATCTAAAAACGTGTGGAAAGCGCGGCCGTGCCGCTGTCTCCTAAGCGCTTGCGCTCCCGTGGCGTCTGTCGTTGCTATGCAACCATGAACTGCCGAGCTTTCGATGATGTTACGGAAAGGCCGAAGCTGATTGGTTTTTGTCACTAGCACACCACGTTGCTTCCATTATGAGCGCGCTCGCCGCGCGCCTACATTTGAAATAACGACCTTGAGCGCGAAAAAGACGCGATATGTGAACGGCCCCTAGAAGCAGACGACTGAAATGAAAGGCAAGAACGGCTATTTATTTGGCTTTAGACTGTTACATGAAAATTTAAAAATGAAATGTCATAATTATAATGTTTTGAGAGTTTACTTATGTAATTGTTGCATTAGGCTATGAATTAATACATGTTTATTGATAAGATCTAGCTATTTCATGTCTTTTCATTTACAGTAGCATGAACCACGAGTAGTCGAGTAACTCGAGTATTGTTTTGATAAGAAATCGACTAGCAGAAATTAGTAGTCGTGCAACCCCTACCATACACACAAACTAACAAAACTAACAATAACCACACACTCACAGACTGTAAAACATCCAGCTATGGCAAACACACTACCATCCCGTTGGCTCAGAGCTTCAGCCCATTAACAGTATCTGTGTGTGTGTCAGTTGTCTCCCGGCCAGCGAACACTTCCGCAGCAGTGTCGGGAAGAAGCCGGAAGGGTCCATCCCTCCTCTGGTGTACAGCATAGCCGACCGCACCGACAAACAGGTCAGACACACACTCAGACTCACACACACACTCACACTCACTCATGCACATACACACACACACACACACACACACACACACACACACACACACACACACACACACACACACACTCTCACTCATACACACGCACACACACACACACACACACACACATACTCACTCATGCACACACACACACACACTCACTTATGCACACACACACTCACTCACTCTCTCACACACACACACACACACACAATCATGTGTGCAAATGCATTGATGCACACAGGATATGCAGTGGAATAAATGTATGGCAGACTTCACTTTATCAATTACAAATTGATTGGATTTGTGAAAAGTGGGCAAGTGCAAACCAGACTTAAGTCAGGTGGTTCAAGAGGTTCAAAACTACAAGACAATACACTTTGATCAAAGATTATTTAAGTTTAATAACATCACAGATGAGTCATTCACAACAAGCAGGAACTAGAAACATGAATTAAGAAAGTCAGTTTTGATTTCATGTAACTAATTCTCAACCAATCATTGACTTTTAGTTCAGTTTCTTTATAAATAAACCAAGTCCAAACTTCTAAAGGGAAGTTCATGTGTTGAATTTGTCTTCAGTTTGTGTTCTGTCAATATTTGTTCCTGTTAGTCTGTTCCTGTGTATGTTTATGTGTCACCAGTACAGTAGTTTGTGTCTGTGTTTGATTTGATTATGATTTTGCTCTCTGTCTGTTGTCGCCCCCCCCGTCCCTTGTCCCAGCCGGAGGAGGGGTGGGAGGGGCCGTGTGTTGTGGTGCGTCTCCCTGACGACGCTCCCGATCCCGAGCTCTACTCTCCTGAAATGCAATTCCTCCAGCGGCCTCTAGAGGCACCAGTAAGCCCATCCCACAGCGAGACGCAGGCGCACACGCCAACAGCTCTACACGCATGTTTATATATGCGCCAGGCATCCAGTCAAAGAATACTGACATACTTCATTTTGATTGTGACTATTTTGTTTTGGCAATTGTAAATAGGGCTGCACGATATTGGGGGGAAAAAATGTGTTTCTGCGATATGAGGAAACACAGGAAGTTTCACCAGATGACTCGAATAACTCGATTTGGGAAAGAATAAATCGTTCTAGAATAATTGGGGTGATTTTGTTTTGGAAAGTACATTCGCATAGAAATTTAAAAAATAAAAATTAAATAAGGTTGAATAATTAATTAATCATATTTTTATATATTTTATTGAATAGTATGAGTATATTTATACACACACGCAAATACTGTATATATAAATATAATAATATATAAACACATATTATATAAACAAACAGCACTATTTATATATTATATTACTATATATTCATATATTATTAAATATATTAAAAAGGAAATATATTGTAATAATACCATTGTCCTGTAAATAAAAATAAAAAAAGAGCAATAAAATTAGTTATTTTACTGTAAAACTAATATTATGTGCATCCTAATTTCTCCATTTTCAAATGATATATCATCAAACTTTTATTTTGACACGTTGCTGGCAAATAAAATAAAATAAAAGTGCTGCCGGGTTCAGAGTTCAGTTGTTCATTCACACGCTCACAAAACAACAGGATTGGCAGGAAACCAGACTCTGTCACACTATCATGAGCTACACGTGTGTAAATGACGTGCTTCACTCTGAAACCAATAGCACAAATACTGTATTTACTTGATTAAATCGCTTGACAATCACACTGAGCCATATTGCGATATCGATTACATTTTTATATATTGTGCAGCCCTAAAAAATTCCACACAGGATTTGCATCTGTGAATATGATTGGATGTCCTGAGAGCTCCCTGTGGTGTTCCCGCCTCCGTTTTGCTGTCACTCACTCTGATTCGCTAAGTCTCATGCTCCTCCCACTAAAACGACCAATCATTGACTTTCCCCTCACCCGTCTTCACGCGGTGAAGGTGCATGCAAAGTCCCAGAGCTTCTTTACAGTCGCTTCTGCTTCTTACGCTTGTTTTCTGGTCTGTTTTAGACAGATGCATTCAGTTAAAGGGTTCATGGCGTTATTTTAGTCCTTTTGAGATCTGGTACGTAGTGTTACACAACTAAGTGTGTCGTTGACTAGTTGCTCTTCTGTTTCTTCGGCTGATGTTTTTGTGTGTTTCCTTTGGTTTGAAGTGTGCTGGTGTGTTTTTAGCATGTTTTAATGTGGGTTTAATAATAAAATAAATACAATTTGAAATTATATTATTTATTTTATATACAAATTTTATGTGTAAATATAAATCAATTTAAATGAAGTAAATAAAATGTTAAAATTATATACATATATATATATATATATATATATATATATAAATGAAGTTTAAAATATGAATATATATGTCTTTTTTTTATTATAAATACATTAAAAATAAAATAATTAAAAATAGGATTTTTTATTAAATATATATAAATATATATAAATAGTGTCTTTTGGTTTAAAGTGTGCAGTGTGTGTTTGTTGCATGTTGTATTGTAATGTGTGTGTGATTTGGACCTGTGCACCCACACTAGTGTATTTATTAAGGAAAGCTCATCGGTGGCACTTTGCACTGTTCTCAAAATAGGATGCTTTGAGAATTCAGAGGACAAACATCAGTAGTGTGTGCATCTGTTTTATACATTTAGCCATTTAAAATGGCCATTTCAACATCAATCCATCCCACTTCAGACTCTTGACATGGTAAAATATGCAGAGGAAGTGTACATTAGAACATCACTCTCGCCATCCTAATTTATATGACAGATTATGAAGACAAACATACGTTCCTCTGGAATAACATGCACGCTCACAATAAGACCAAGAACATATATATATTTAAGTAATTTGATATGACCATATTTGAGGGACCCCCATCCTAAAGCTAAATTTTTTCATGTATAAATATGTCTGAAATATTATTTGAAAATATTTAGTTTCTGTTCATTTACATGATTATGTTTCTACCCACTATAGGACTCTACTGTTAAGTGTATTATTTATTTATTTGTGTATTTCGATTAAATTGTTATTGTTTATTGGGTATGATAAGGTTCCGTTTGTTAACATTAGTCAACTACTTTAGTTAACCTGAACTAACAATAAAAACTAATTTTAAAGCATTTATTAATCTTAATTTCATCATTTATTAATACATTATGAAAATCTACATCTATTAAAATTATTTAATGGATATATTATATATTATGCATTTATTTACTTTAATCTACTTTTTATGATGTTTTAATCAATATTTTTTTAATCAAATATTAATAATACATTTTTTTATTTTAATCTATTTTAATCAAATAGTTATTTATATATTTATTTTAACAGAATTTTAATTTTAATCAATTGAGTCTAATCTACTTTTATTATTCATGTATTTTAATCTATTTTTATAATTTAAAAAAAATCATATTATATTTATATATTTATTCATTTTTATCTTATTTTTATCTATTTTTAAAAATTTTGACTTTTTTTATTCTGTTCGTCACGGACCCAAACACCCCTGGAATAGACTAGCTTTAAATCATTGTGGTGAAGAAAACGACTCCATTTCGCGTCCATTTCCCGTCGATACGTTGGTGTCGTCACTAGAATGGCTGATGTCCCTCATGAACCTGCATGAGGAAACAGATGCTCATGTTTAACAGCTCCAGCATCCATGCGCACATCCAGCGGCTCAGAGTGTGTGTGTGAGAGAGGGTGTGAGTGAGGGAGTGAGTGAGGGAGTGAGGGAGGGTGTGAGTGAGTGAGAGAGAGTGAGTGTGAGAGAGAGTGTGAGTGAGAGGGAGTGAGTGAGTGAGTGAGTGAGTGAGTGAGTGAGTGAGTGAGTGAGTGAGTGAGTGAGTGAGTGAGTGAGTGAGTGAGTGAGTGAGTGAGGGTGTGAGTGAGGGTGTGAGTGAGGGTGTGAGTGAGGGTGTGAGTGAGAGAGTGAGTGAGAGAGTGAGTGAGAGAGTGAGGGTGTGAGCGAGGGTGTGAGCGAGGGTGTGAGCGAGGGTGTGAGCGAGGGTGTGAGCGAGGGGGTGTGTGAGGGTGTGTGTGAGGGGGTGTGTGAGGGTGTGTGTGAGGGTGTGTGTGAGGGTGTGTGTGAGGGTGTGTGTGAGGGTGTGTGTGAGGGTGTGTGTGAGGGTGTGTGTGAGGGTGTGAGTGAGGGAGTGAGTGAGAGAGCGAGGGTGTGAGCGAGGGGTGAGTGTGTGAGGGTGTGAGTGAGGGTGTGTGTGAGTGTGTGAGTGTGTGTGAGTGTGTGTGTGTGTGTTGTGTGTGTGTGTGTGTGTGTGTGTGTGCGTGTGTGTGTGTGTGTGCAGTGACTCGTCCTGAGCTCAGGCTGTTGTGCAGATGTTGATGTGTGTGTGTGTGTGTCTCCCGCAGCTGCTGATCTGTCCCCCGGTGACGCGCTTCTTCCTGGGCCGTCGGGAGCCGCTCCTCAAGCTGCTGCTGCAGGGAGACTCCGCGGGCCGGCTGACGGTGTGGAGTGTCCCGGAGAACACACCCTCACACACACTGTGCTCCGCCACAGGTATTCACGGCAACCCGACCTGACTCGCATACTGTTCGGGAAATATCATTTCTCACAATAAACACCAGAACATATTGTTTTTAAAACTCTATTTACAAACTTTTTTTTTCTTTTTTTTTCTTCACAAACTGTTAATATTTTAAACTGTATTGTAACTTTTTTGTTTTATTACTTTTTTTTTACTAAATGGATATTTTTAACAGTATTGTAACTTTTTAAAATTTTATTCGTAATAAAAAAAAACATTTTAAAGAAAAGAAGTGTGGAAAAACACTTCAGAGTGATTATACTGTATGCAAACAGCAGTAGATGTTGTACAGTTGTGTCTTGCCTCAGCGTCTCCCTCTGCTGTGTGTGTTCAGTAGTTCTCACACGAGCACAGAACACACTCGTGTCCCTCATATATGATGCGTTTCCCTCTGCTGTGTGTGTTCAGTAGTTCTCACACGAGCACAGAACACACTCGTGTCCCTCATATATGATGCGTTTCCCTCTGCTGTGTGTGTTCAGTAGTTCTCACACAAGCACAGAAACACACTCGTGTCCCTCATATATGATGCGTTTCCCTCTGCTGTGTGTGTTCAGTAGTTCCCACACGAGCACAGAAACACACTTGTGTCCCTCATATATGATGCGTTTCCCTCTGCTGTGTGTGTTCAGTAGTTCTCAGACGAGCACAGAACACACTCGTGTCCCTCATATATGATGCGTTTCCCTCTGCTGTGTGTGTTCAGTAGTTCTCACACGAGCACAGAAACACACTCGTGTCCCTCATATATGATGCGTTTCCCTCTGCTGTGTGTGTTCAGTAGTTCTCAGACGAGCACAGAACACACTCGTGTCCCTCATATATGATGCGTTTCCCTCTGCTGTGTGTGTTCAGTAGTTCTCACACGAGCACAGAACACACTCGTGTCCCTCATATATGATGCGTTTCCCTCTGCTGTGTGTGTTCAGTAGTTCTCACACGAGCACAGAAACACACTCGTGTCCCTCATATATGATGCGTTTCCCTCTGCTGTGTGTGTTCAGTAGTTCTCACACGAGCACAGAAACACACTCGTGTCCCTCATATATGATGCGTTTCCCTCTGCTGTGTGTGTTCAGTAGTTCTCACACGAGCACAGAAACACACTCGTGTCCCTCATATATGATGCGTTTCCCTCTGCTGTGTGTGTTCAGTAGTTCTCACACGAGCACAGAAACACACTCGTGTCCCTCATATATGATGCGTTTCCCTCTGCTGTGTGTGTTCAGTAGTTCTCACACGAGCACAGAACACACTCGTGTCCCTCATATATGATGTGTTTCCCTCTGCTGTGTGTGTTCAGTAGTTCTCACACGAGCACAGAACACACTCGTGTCCCTCATATATGATGCGTTTCCCTCTGCTGTGTGTGTTCAGTAGTTCTCACACGAGCACAGAAACACACTTGTGTCCCTCATATATGATGCGTTTCCCTCTGCTGTGTGTGTTCAGTAGTTCTCAGACGAGCACAGAAACACACTTGTGTCCCTCATATATGATGCGTTTCCCTCTGCTGTGTGTGTTCAGTAGTTCTCAGACGAGCACAGAACACACTCGTGTCCCTCATATATGATGTGTTTCCCTCTGCTGTGTGTGTTCAGTAGTTCTCACACGAGCACAGAACACACTCGTGTCCCTCATATATGATGTGTTTCCCTCTGCTGTGTGTGTTCAGTAGTTCTCACACGAGCACAGAACACACTCGTGTCCCTCATATATGATGCGTTTCCCTCTGCTGTGTGTGTTCAGTAGTTCTCACACGAGCACAGAACACACTCGTGTCCCTCATATATGATGCGTTTCCCTCTGCTGTGTGTGTTCAGTAGTTCTCACACGAGCACAGAAACACACTTGTGTCCCTCATATATGATGCGTTTCCCTCTGCTGTGTGTGTTCAGTAGTTCCCACACGAGCACAGAAACACACTCGTGTCCCTCATATATGATGCGTTTCCCTCTGCTGTGTGTGTTCAGTAGTTCTCACACGAGCACAGAACACACTCGTGTCCCTCATATATGATGCGTTTCCCTCTGCTGTGTGTGTTCAGTAGTTCTCAGACGAGCACAGAAACACACTCGTGTCCCTCATATATGATGCGTTTCCCTCTGCTGTGTGTGTTCAGTAGTTCTCACACGAGCACAGAAACACACTCGTGTCCCTCATATATGATGCGTTTCCCTCTGCTGTGTGTGTTCAGTAGTTCTCACACGAGCACAGAAACACACTTGTGTCCCTCATATATGATGCGTTTCCCTCTGCTGTGTGTGTTCAGTAGTTCCCACACGAGCACAGAAACACACTCGTGTCCCTCATATATGATGCGTTTCCCTCTGCTGTGTGTGTTCAGTAGTTCTCACACGAGCACAGAACACACTCGTGTCCCTCATATATGATGCGTTTCCCTCTGCTGTGTGTGTTCAGTAGTTCTCACACGAGCACAGAACACACTCGTGTCCCTCATATATGATGCGTTTCCCTCTGCTGTGTGTGTTCAGTAGTTCTCACACGAGCACAGAAACACACTCGTGTCCCTCATATATGATGCGTTTCCCTCTGCTGTGTGTGTTCAGTAGTTCTCACACGAGCACAGAAACACACTCGTGTCCCTCATATATGATGTGTTTCCCTCTGCTGTGTGTGTTCAGTAGTTCTCACACGAGCACAGAAACACACTCGTGTCCCTCATATATGATGCGTTTCCCTCTGCTGTGTGTGTTCAGTAGTTCTCAGACGAGCACAGAAACACACTCGTGTCCCTCATATATGATGCGTTTCCCTCTGCTGTGTGTGTTCAGTAGTTCTCACACGAGCACAGAAACACACTCGTGTCCCTCATATATGATGTGTTTCCCTCTGCTGTGTGTGTTCAGTAGTTCTCAGACGAGCACAGAAACACACTCGTGTCCCTCATATATGATGCGTTTCCCTCTGCTGTGTGTGTTCAGTAGTTCTCACACGAGCACAGAAACACACTCGTGTCCCTCATATATGATGCGTTTCCCTCTGCTGTGTGTGTTCAGTAGTTCTCACACGAGCACAGAACACACTCGTGTCCCTCATATATGATGCGTTTCCCTCTGCTGTGTGTGTTCAGTAGTTCTCACACGAGCACAGAAACACACTCGTGTCCCTCATATATGATGTGTTTCCCTCTGCTGTGTGTGTTCAGTAGTTCTCACACGAGCACAGAACACACTCGTGTCCCTCATATATGATGCGTTTCCCTCTGCTGTGTGTGTTCAGTAGTTCTCACACGAGCACAGAAACACACTCGTGTCCCTCATATATGATGTGTTTCCCTCTGCTGTGTGTGTTCAGTAGTTCTCACACGAGCACAGAACACACTCGTGTCCCTCATATATGATGCGTTTCCCTCTGCTGTGTGTGTTCAGTAGTTCTCACACGAGCACAGAAACACACTCGTGTCCCTCATATATGATGCGTTTCCCTCTGCTGTGTGTGTTCAGTAGTTCTCAGACGAGCACAGAAACACACTCGTGTCCCTCATATATGATGCGTTTCCCTCTGCTGTGTGTGTTCAGTAGTTCTCACACGAGCACAGAACACACTCGTGTCCCTCATATATGATGCGTTTCCCTCTGCTGTGTGTGTTCAGTAGTTCTCACACGAGCACAGAAACACACTCGTGTCCCTCATATATGATGCGTTTCCCTCTGCTGTGTGTGTTCAGTAGTTCTCACACGAGCACAGAACACACTCGTGTCCCTCATATATGATGCGTTTCCCTCTGCTGTGTGTGTTCAGTAGTTCTCACACGAGCACAGAAACACACTCGTGTCCCTCATATATGATGCGTTTCCCTCTGCTGTGTGTGTTCAGTAGTTCTCACACGAGCACAGAAACACACTCGTGTCCCTCATATATGATGCGTTTCCCTCTGCTGTGTGTGTTCAGTAGTTCCCACACGAGCACAGAAACACACTCGTGTCCCTCATATATGATGCGTTTCCCTCTGCTGTGTGTGTTCAGTAGTTCTCACACGAGCACAGAAACACACTCGTGTCCCTCATATATGATGTGTTTCCCTCTGCTGTGTGTGTTCAGTAGTTCTCACACGAGCACAGAAACACACTCGTGTCCCTCATATATGATGCGTTTCCCTCTGCTGTGTGTGTTCAGTAGTTCTCAGACGAGCACAGAACACACTCGTGTCCCTCATATATGATGCGTTTCCCTCTGCTGTGTGTGTTCAGTAGTTCTCACACGAGCACAGAACACACTCGTGTCCCTCATATATGATGCGTTTCCCTCTGCTGTGTGTGTTCAGTAGTTCCCACACGAGCACAGAAACACACTCGTGTCCCTCATATATGATGCGTTTCCCTCTGCTGTGTGTGTTCAGTAGTTCCCACACGAGCACAGAAACACACTCGTGTCCCTCATATATGATGCGTTTCCCTCTGCTGTGTGTGTTCAGTAGTTCTCACACGAGCACAGAAACACACTCGTGTCCCTCATATATGATGCGTTTCCCTCTGCTGTGTGTGTTCAGTAGTTCCCACACGAGCACAGAAACACACTCGTGTCCCTCATATATGATGCGTTTCCCTCTGCTGTGTGTGTTCAGTAGTTCTCACACGAGCACAGAAACACACTCGTGTCCCTCATATATGATGTGTTTCCCTCTGCTGTGTGTGTTCAGTAGTTCTCACACGAGCACAGAAACACACTCGTGTCCCTCATATATGATGCGTTTCCCTCTGCTGTGTGTGTTCAGTAGTTCTCAGACGAGCACAGAACACACTCGTGTCCCTCATATATGATGCGTTTCCCTCTGCTGTGTGTGTTCAGTAGTTCTCACACGAGCACAGAACACACTCGTGTCCCTCATATATGATGCGTTTCCCTCTGCTGTGTGTGTTCAGTAGTTCTCAGACGAGCACAGAAACACACTCGTGTCCCTCATATATGATGCGTTTCCCTCTGCTGTGTGTGTTCAGTAGTTCCCACACGAGCACAGAAACACACTCGTGTCCCTCATATATGATGCGTTTCCCTCTGCTGTGTGTGTTCAGTAGTTCCCACACGAGCACAGAAACACACTCGTGTCCCTCATATATGATGCGTTTCCCTCTGCTGTGTGTGTTCAGTAGTTCTCACACGAGCACAGAAACACACTCGTGTCCCTCATATATGATGCGTTTCCCTCTGCTGTGTGTGTTCAGTAGTTCTCACACGAGCACAGAAACACACTCGTGTCCCTCATATATGATGCGTTTCCCTCTGCTGTGTGTGTTCAGTAGTTCTCACACGAGCACAGAAACACACTCGTGTCCCTCATATATGATGCGTTTCCCTCTGCTGTGTGTGTTCAGTAGTTCTCAGACGAGCACAGAACACACTCGTGTCCCTCATATATGATGCGTTTCCCTCTGCTGTGTGTGTTCAGTAGTTCTCACACGAGCACAGAACACACTCGTGTCCCTCATATATGATGCGTTTCCCTCTGCTGTGTGTGTTCAGTAGTTCCCACACGAGCACAGAAACACACTCGTGTCCCTCATATATGATGCGTTTCCCTCTGCTGTGTGTGTTCAGTAGTTCCCACACGAGCACAGAAACACACTCGTGTCCCTCATATATGATGCGTTTCCCTCTGCTGTGTGTGTTCAGTAGTTCTCACACGAGCACAGAAACACACTCGTGTCCCTCATATATGATGCGTTTCCCTCGCAGAGCTGCAGGTGTCGGCCAGCATCAGTCTCCAGCAGGCCTTCATACTGTATTATTAACTCAATATTTTAAACAGCATTGCAACTCTTTTTAAAAAAAAAAAAATTACAAACTGAATATTTTAAACGGTATTGTAACTACTTTAACGATTTTAAAGAAAAGAAGAAACATATGATGTGTTTCCCTGGCAGAGCTGCCGGTGTCGGCCAGCATCAGTCTCCAGGAGGCCTTTGATAAGCTGATGCCGTCTCCAGCGGGCATCATTGACCAGCTGAGTGTCCTGGCCGGCTCCAGCGCCCCGGTGAAGGTCACGGCCAGCGTCTACATCCCGTCTCAGGGTCGGCTGGTGTGTGGACGAGAGGACGGCAGCATCATCCTGGTTCCTGCGACGCAGACGGCCATCGTTCAGCTCCTGCAGGGAGAACACATGCTGCGCAGGGGTGAGACTCAGACATCTTATAAACACTTATAACCCCAAGAAATGGCAAGCTGAATGGGATCAGCAAACAAACTTAACAAAATCAATCCTGTGGTTGGTGCAAAACGTTGTGCCCATTTAGAAAATCACTAGGATCATATTACCTGTAATATTATCATATTAACTTTGTCATATTAAATTCTGTTAACGGCTAAAGATCCTCCTTTATGCCCTCATACCAGAATCCATCATCACTGAAGCATATTTTCATGGACTGTGATAGATTGAACTCTGAACTCTGTTAGAGGTCTTAATTTTTCAGTTGACTAAGATTTTATCTAAGATAACATTTTAAAACCTATTTTTATCATTCCTTTTTAATCTCTTTCTCGCCATGAATATAGCCGGGGTAGCTGCCGTTAAACTATAAACAAACAAACAAACATTATAATTTATTATTTATGTATAATAATAAATTTAACATATTATTATTGTTTATGTATTTAATATTATATATATATATATATATATATATATATAATATTTTTTTTGTAAGTTTATTTTATTATTAACAATAACCAGTATTGTTTTTTTGAATTGTTTCCTCAGTATTAACACACTATTATTGCTATTGATATTACTATTATTATATTATAATATATTATTAATGTGTAATAATATATTGAATATATATATATATATATATATATATATATATATATATATATATATATATTTATATATTAATATTATTTATATATTTGTATAATATATTTATATCTTTTTATTTTGTATTTTTTATAACAGTATTATTAACAATAACCAGTATTGTTTTGTTTTTGTCTTTACAGTGTTTGCTTATTATTGACAGTATCATTATACATTATGAATGAATAATATATTATTATTTGTAGTTTATGCATGTACTATTTAATATATAAAATGTTAATATCTTTTTATTTTATAATGTATTATTATTGCTAGTATTATATTACAGTGTATATATATTAATAATATCTAATATTTTTATATATATATTTATTATTATTATTATTGTTTTTGTGTAATTTATTTTTTATTAATAACCGTATTATTAATAATATTGTTTCCTCTATATTAGCACACTGTTATTGCTATTGATATTACCAATATTATTATACATTGTAAATAAAGAATATATTATTGTTATTATATATTATTAATTGTATTGCATTTATAATATTTTTATTTTTATCATTATTATTATTTTATTATTATTATTAGCAACTGTATAATCTGCAACTGTGTTTTCTCCAGAATTATGATTTTAATGTCACTGCACCCCCATAACAACATGCTAACAATAACTAGTGTGTGTGTATGTGTATGTGTATGTGTGTGTTTTATTGTTTCTTCACTGTATCTGTATGTGTGTAACGTGGTTCTCTCTCTCTCTCTGTGTGTGTGTGTAGGCTGGCCTCCTCACCGCACCCTCAGAGGTCACAGGCACAAGGTCACGTGTTTGCTGTACCCGCACCAGGTCTCGCCGCGCTACGACCAGCGCTCGCTAGTGTCCGGCGGCGTCGACTTCTCCGTCATCATCTGGGACATTTTCACGGGCGAGATGAAGCACATCTTCTGCGTGCATGGAGGAGAAATCACACAGCTGATCGTGCCTCCGGAAAACTGCAGCGTAAGTTTCCTCAACGATATAGGTGAAGTCAGAGGTGTGTGAAAGTGGGTGGGGCTTATTGGTCCTGATGCTTCCTCTGATTGGTCAAGGAGGGTGGCTGTATTTGTCAAATTTTGATGAATATATCAAAGAGAGATGAGAAACACTTCATTGGCACACAGAGAAACGCAAAAGTCTTCACGGCAACCCGTCAAAATAAGAGTTCTGTTTAACTTGAAGAAATTGTGACAGAAATATTTAACGTATTTCATAGGCCCCTAAAAATTTTTTTTTTTTTTATTTTTATAAATTGTTGTTAATTGTATAAGTTTCATGATTTCAATTGATTAGACATGCTTTTTGATTACTAAAATTTAATTATTTTAGTCCAAAAAATGAAAACAGAAAATAAAATGGAATCCGCAAAAATTCTAACGAAAAAAACCAACGAAATATGTCAAAAAAAATTACACTGATTTCACAGGGTTCTGCGAAACTGAATATCATCGCCTGTCAACACACGCACACAGAAAACTTCACCCAAAAATGAATATTCTGTCATAATTTGCTCACCCGCACTTTTTTCCCCGTAAAGGTTCCTCTCTAGACATTGAAAAGTTCATCGGCGCTAGACGGCTGCAGAATTTCTAATCTCTGAGTCTCACCTTGGTGACCAATTAGACAGAAACGTCCAGCACTAAATGTCAGGCTCCGAAACGCCATCAAAAGAAAAGGCTGCGCCGTTGCCATGGAAACGCTCCGAGTCTCCCTCTCTTAAGTCCTGTTTGACCTTTCCTGCAGGATTTGTTGTGTGACGCAGTGACCTTACGTGAAGTGGGATGCTCTGCTTTTTAATTCGAGTCGCACTGATATCATTTCCTCCTTCATTGTTGGCAGGTTTTGACTTCTCCGTTGTGTTTTTTCCACATGTTTTTGGCATTTCTCAATTCGCCGGCAGCAGCCAGTGGGAATAAAGCGAGACAGGATCGATCGGAGAGCCTCTGTGTGTGGGGTTTTAATCTTTATTATGAATGAAAATCTCGCCATAATTTAGCTGGTGCTTATTACATGCTCTGAAAGAAACTTTACAGTCCCCCTGTAGTCAATCATTTTATCCCTTAAAACTCATCTTTGATCACCAAAATGACATATTTAAACCTTTTTTCCTTGAAAAAAATGCTTTATCTCTTAAAATATCTTGAATGTAACTCGACACCCTTGCCTCATTTAGTATGCGCGGTTCTATGAATATGCAAATGAGCCCTGCCTCCACTCACTCACTCAGCTCAGAGATCCACTGGTTGACGATCACACGTTGATCTGATTGGTTACAAGGTAGTTTGTGACGTCAGAAACACCAGCGATTTCAAAGCGTGTGTTTGAGACTGTCTTTGGTTCACTGCAGTTTTAAGGAGGAAATACTCAGCAATGCTGTCGACTTATGAATTTACACATGCTTTGTCTTAAAGCACATTAATAACACCACATAGACACATAAACAACATTAAAAGCTGGATTTTACAACTTACAAAGGAGACAGTTATTAATTTAATATGAATTAGACCCATCATTCTTGACCAATCGGAGACAGCATCTGTGCCTCTAAGCCCCGCCCCTTCCTCTGCACGCTCATGGTGTTGTGTTTCCTCTCTCTCTGCAGACGCGCGTGCAGCACTGTGTGTGTTCGGTGGCCAGCGATCACTCCGTGGGCCTGCTGAGCTTGAGAGAGCGGAAGTGCATCATGCTGGCCTCCAGACACCTGTTCCCCATCCAGGTCATCAAGTGGAGGCCGTGCGACGACTACCTGGTGGTGGGCTGCTCCGACGGCTCCGTATACGTGTGGCAGATGGACACGGGTGACTCCCCTCTCTGTTAAACAGATTTTATTGGACTGTCCTAGGTTTAATACAAGTAGAATGCTCTTTTATGAAGTTATTTCACTTAAAGGGTTTGTTCACCCAGACCATCATCCGCCAAATCCACCATTTTTTGCTGACAAAGCAGTCAGGAGAGTTAGTAGATTAACGTTGGAGGATTTGAACTTGACGGAGTGTACTGATGTCTTTCCACGGTTAAAACAACATTCCTTCTGATTTTCAGACTGTCTGTCAGTGCGTTGTCAGTGCGTTGTCAGTGCGTTGTCAGTGCGTTGTCAGTGCGTTGTCAGTGCGTTGTCAGTGCGTTGTCAGTGCGTTGTCAGTGCGTTGTCAGTGTGTTCTCAGTGTGTTATCAGTGTGTTATCAGTGTCGTCTCTGCTCCGAGATTTGTGTTTCACTGCGTGAGAACGTGTGGCGTGAGAGAGGTGTGGCTTGTCGGAAATAGCAACAGTAACTATAGGGGGCGGGTCTTTGCGAACGGTCAATTACTCTCCCTTATGTTGTTCCAACCCCGTAAGACTTTCGTTCATCTTCGGAACACAAATTAAGATATTTTTGATGAAATCTGAGAGCTGGATCACTCCTCCATAGGCTGCAGGGTAATTTCATTCTGCTGGCCCAGAAAAGTTAGTAAAGACATCGTTAAAATAGTGATTACACTACAGTGTACACTAAGTGACTACAGTGGCTCAACCTTAAGTTTATCAAGCGTCGAGAATACTTTTTGTGTGCAAAAAACCCCAAAACAACGACTTTTTCCAACTATTCATTTTCTTCCGTGTGAGCCTCTGAGTGAGTTCACGAGAGCAACACGACGCATGTGCGCGAGAACTGGGAAGATGACGCAGATGGGTCTCGATGTAGTGTTTAAAATGGTTCTAAAGTGTGCATTTCCTCAATGTCCGAATCGTGAGAAACCAACGAGAGAACGTAAAAGTGCCTTACCTTTCCTACTTTCCCATCACATGATCATGAGCGTCATCTTCTCAGTTCTCGTTCACTCTCTCCCCCGCTGTGTTCGACACATTAGTGTTTATATATCCACTTACAGCCTGGTATTATTGGAGCTGAGTAGAAGAGAAAACACACACACACTCAAACACACTATCACACTCATATATACACAAACACACACACTCAAACACACTATCTCACACAAACACACACACACAAACCCTAAACCTACCCATCTCTCACACACACACACACACACACACACACATACTCACACAACTAATCCGACCCCCATCACACACACACTAACCCGACCCCTAAACCTACTCTCACACACACACACACACACACACACACACACACACACACACACACACACACACACACACACACACACACACACACACACACACACACACACACACACACACACACACACACACACACAAACCCTAAACCCTAATCCCACACACACACACACACACACACACACAAACCCTAAACCTACCCATCACACACACACACACACTAACCCTAAACCTACCCATCTATCACACACACACACACACTAACCCGACCCCTAAACCTACCCAACACACACACACACACACACACACACACACACACTAACCCGACCCCTAAACCTACCCATCACACACAAACACACACTCACACACACTAACCCAACCTCTAAACCTACCCATCACACACACACACACACACACACACACTAACCCGACCTCTAAACCTACCCATCAGACACACACACACACACACACACACACACACACACACACTAACCCGACCCCTAAACCTACCCATCACACACAAACACACACACACACACACACACTAACCCAACCTCTAAACCTACCCATCACACACACACACACACTAACCCGACCTCTAAACCTACCCATCTCACACACACACACACACACACACACACTAACCCGACCCCTAAACCTACCCATCACACACACACTCAAACACACTCACACACACACTCACTCATAAGCTGTATCAGTGTTTGATGAGCGTAAGTAACAATACAGTTTTAAGGTTTTAGTTTTAGAGATGCTGACCCTGAGACAGACACGCTGAGTGTGTTGTTCATGAGAGTGTGTGTGTGTTTCAGGCGCGCTGGACCGCTGTGTGATGGGAATAACAGCGGTGGAGATCTTGAACGCGTGTGACGAGGTGGTCCCAGCGGCTCTGGACTCTCTCAACCACCCGGCGGTGAACCTGAAGCAGGCCATGACCCGCCGCAGTCTGGCGGCGCTCAAGAACATGGCCCAGCACAAGCTGCAGACGCTCGCCACCAACCTGCTCGCCGCAGACAACGCTGACAAGGTCAGAGCCGTGTGTGTGTGTGTGTGAGAGAGAGATCCATCAACACTAAGCCAAAACTGAGATATTAAAGGGATAGTTCACCCAAAAATGAAAATTAGCCCATGATTTACTCACCCTGAAGCCATCCTAAGTGTATATGACATTCTTCTTTCAAACGAAAGATTAATGAAAGTATTCATTACTTCAATGAGCTCATTGTATCTGCTAACTGTGACTTTGCATATGTACATTTCTGAAATACTTAGACAGTTTCCTCTGATAACAGATCAGTCTACATTGTAATGTGGACTCAAGCACTTTCTGTAAAGCTGCTTTGAAATGTGTATTGTTAAAAGTGCTATACAAATAAACATGAATTGAATACAATTGGAGTTATATAAAAAAAGTGGAAAAAAAAAACAAAAGTGCGTCTGTCCATCATAAAAGTGCATCTATTCATCATAAAAGTGCATCTATCCATCATAAAAGTGCATTTATCCATCGTAAAAGTGCATTTATCCATCATAAAAGTGCATTTATCTATCATAAAAGTGCATCTATCCATCGTAAAAGTGCATTTATCCATCGTAAAAGTGCATTTATACATGATAAAAGTGCATCTATCCATCATAAAAGTGCATCTATCCATCATAAAAGTTCATCTATCCATCATAAAAGTGCATCTATAGTATCCATCATAAAAGTGCATCTATAGTATCCATCATAAAAGTGCATCTATACATCATAAAAGTGCATCTATCCATCATAAAAGTGCATCTATCCATGATAAAAGTGCATTTATCCATCATAAAAGTGCATCTATACATCATAAAAGTGCATCTATACATCATAAAAGTGCATTTATCCATCATAAAAGTTCATCTATCCATCATAAAAGTGCATCTATCCATCATAAAAGTGCATCTATTCATCATAAAAGTGCATCTGTCCATCATAAAAGTGCATCTATAGTATCCATCATAAAAGTGCATCTATACATCATAAAAGTGCATCTATCCATCATAAAAGTGCATCTATACATCATAAAAGTGCATCTATACATCATAAAAGTGCATCTATCCATCATAAAAGTGCATCTATCCATCATAAAAGTGCATCTATATTGATTACATATATATCTATGTGATATTCAGCTACAATTAAACGTTTTGCAATAAGACTAAATGTAAATGATGTCTAAGGTTTTTTCTTTTTTTTTTTTTTTCTTATTGGAATTTAAATTAGGAATCGATAAGAATCAGAATCGATAAGCAGAATCGTAAAATTAAAACGATACCCGACCCTAGACAGGAAGTAAACAGCGTTACTGACAGACTGGGAATAGAGGAGCTGCAACAATGGAGAATATGAGGAGAATAATCAACATTCAAGCTGGAAAACCTGGTCTAGTAGAGCCTAAAACACTCAGTATAAGCCTGTAATAGGTCCTCTTTAAAAGTGTGCGCTCTTGATGATGTCCTTGAGAGGACACTTTTTTTTACACTTGTCTGTGTTAATGCATTTGTATAAGAGAGTGTGTTTGTTTAACGTGTGTGTGTATTGATTTAGTAATGGCCCGTGCATCTATAGTTTGTTTATATCATCGACACACTCGTCTGCTAGTGTTTATTTTACAGCACGCTTGTAAACACATGCTATGCTCACGTTAACCGTCTACATTTAGAGCTGGCGATGTGTTTAGCATGTCAGATTGTGTTCGAGTCGTTCTTATTGGCTGTCAGAGTTTTTGTTTGTGTGTGTTTGAATGTAGTCAGAAGTTGCAGTGGAGTCAAGTGTGTGTGTGTGTGTGTGTGTGTGTGTGGTGTTGAATGTCCTCTAGAGGGCAGTGTGTGTCCATGATCACTCTCTGTGTGTTTGTGGACATCAGGATATGATGTCGTCACGCTCTGCTTCGAACACGTCACACGTGTGTGTTCATAGGCTTGCTGACTGCAGGGAAAAGCTGTGCTAAATGCAAATAATAAACTACAATTAATCATATAAAACTATGCAATGTTGTTGATATCATGCAGTCAAATTAATCTTGGGTCACATGACATAAACTGCTCGTTTAGTGTGTATTTGAATGCCTTGCCTCGTCTCTCTGTCATTAAAAGCGTCACGTGATGTGCTGAGATCTAAAGCATATACTGCAGGAGGTTTACAGACGCCTCAGACGCTGCTCTGGTATCAGGTGTCCTGTAATGATGTGTTTAAAATAGCCCAGTGGTTCTGGGACAGCGCTCTGTTCTGCCTAATGATGCGCCTGTGTGTGTGTGTGTGTGTGTGTGTGTGTGTGTGTGTGTGTGTGTGAGAGAGAGAGAGAGAGAGACTGGTCTGCATTCAGATAGTGTGTGATTTTGAACAGAAATTATGTTACTGAGACCCACATATTTTTTGTTATTTATTTAATTTTATGTATTCGATTTATTTTTATTTATTTATTTTATTATTATTTTATCTCAGTCAGACATTTATTAAATTAGTTCTGGAATGTTCTAATAATTTCAGATGATTTTATTTTTATTTATAGTGTTTATTCTTATCACAACAGTGTCAGACAGATAGAAATTGTTACTGAGACCCTCATATATATTCTTTTGTTTTATATATTTATATATTCAGATGATTTTATTTTTATTCTCTTTTCTTATAACAACAGTGTCTGAAATTATGTAAATACAGAAATTATGTTACTGAGATTCGTATATATTTTATTTTGTATTTTTTTAGTCCTATATTAATTTACTTCTGAAATGTTCTAATAATTTCATATTATTTTATTTTTATTTATAGTGTGTATTCTTGAACACAACAGTGTCAGACAGACAGAAATTGTTACTGAGAAATCAGAAATAATGTAATAATTTAAGGTGATTATAGATAGATAGATAGATAGATAGATAGATAGATAGATAGATAGATAGATATTTTTTTTTTCTTTTTTTTCTTTTTTTTTCTTTTTTCAGTCAGACTTTTATTTATTTTAGTATATATTTTAGTTGGATGTTTTTATTTCATCTGTATCTCACAGATTTGTCTTCTTTCACTGCAACAGTTGCCTTTTACTTTGGTTTCCCAGAGACCTGAAGGAAAATGAAAGGAGCGAGGCCTTGCGCAAGCTCTGTGTGTGTGTGTGTGTGTGTGTGTGTGTGTGTGTGTGTGTGTGTGTGTGTGTGTGTGTGTGTGTGTGTGTGTGTGATCAATGCGGCCCCTCAGACCGCCATCAGAGCCATTGAACACGAACACAAAGAGCAGACATTGTACGCCAGACTCCAGGAGTCAGACATTACACTGAAGGACACGAAATACAGGAGGAGTTTAACACAGTAAATGCATTGCACTTCATAAAGAAACCCAATATCAAAAGAATAATTTCAACTCGAAAACACCATTGCATGAGCCACGTTCAAATTTTACCTTAACGCACGGCCTTCTGGGTCATTTATCTAATGCTTTGTGCATTTTTATGTTCAGCCACAGAAGTTTTGGTTAGGAAGCGCGTCTGAATCGGGCCGGTCGTAAACATCCTCCCTGATGTCTCTAATGGATCGCAGGTGCTTTGTTCATCGAATTAACATTGAATAACAATTAGCAAGCTCGCTATTTAATACGGGCCGACTGGAAGCAGATGAGATGAAATGAATGCTGGAGGGCTTAATGAGCATTAGAGATTATTACACAGATCATGAAATAAATAGATTATCCTGCGCGCTGAACAACTTTTGACTGATGTGTTTGAAGAAGACTTGCTGATTACTGCTGTTATAATGAGCTGAGTATTGAGGAGGGCTTGAATCACATGGAAACGCATCCGATTCACCCTGCAGATACAGGAACATGGATTTTGTTTCGAGAACATGGAGCCCGTTTTTAGAATGAATAAAAAAATAAGCATGATTCATCTGCTGATTTTCATTTCATTAACTCATTCATAAGTTCATTAGATTTAATAATTAAAAAAATGTTTTATAGATTTGAATTTATTGTTTTTAATTTAGTAATTTATTTAATTAATGTATTAATTTATTTATATGTTAATTGTTTATTAGTTTATTTATTAAATTCTATATGAGTGAGTCATTGATCATTCAAATGTCTATATGAGTGAGTCATTGAATCATTCAGATGTCTTATATGAGTGAGTTATTGAATCATTCAAATGTTAATATGAGTGAGTCATTGAATCATTCAAATGTCGATATGAGTGAGTCATTGAATCATTCAAATGTCGATATGAGTGAGTCATTGAATCATTCAAATGTCGATATGAGTGAGTCATTGAATCATTCAAATGTCGATATGAGTGAGTCATTGAATCATTCAAATGTCGATATGAGTGAGTCATTGAATCATTCAAATGTCGATATGAGTGAGTCATTGAATATTCAAATGTCGATATGAGTGAGTCATTGAATCATTCAAATGTCGATATGAGTGAGTCATTGAATCATTCAAATGTCGATATGAGTGAGTCATTGAATCATTCAAATGTTTATATGAGTGAGTCATTGAATCATTCAAATGTCGATATGAGTGAGTCATTGAATCATTCAAATGTCGATATGAGTGAGTCATTGAATCATTCAAATGTCGATATGAGTGAGTCATTGAATCATTCAAATGTCAATATGAGTGAGTCATTGAATCATTCAAATGTTTATATGAGTGAGTCATTGAATCATTCAAATGTCGATATGAGTGAGTCATTGAATCATTCACTCAAACAGATTTTTGAAAAAAATTATTAAAACATTTTTAAATAGACGGCAGCAATTAACATTTTGTCAGAACCTCTAGTAAATTACTATTTATTTAGTTTAGATGTCTGTTCAGAGTGGTGATCTCTATTTGAAACAAAAAAATGGTGTTTCACAGTTCATCCAGAATCGTGCAGCTCTATTTTACGGTGAAGTGTGTTTGACTCTCTGCTCGTCGGCTCTCACTGCAGTTTCCTTTTCATCATGGAGACGCCGGAGCAAAATCATTGACCCGAGCTTCTTTGTTGTTCCAGAACAGTCACAGACACATTTTTCTTGCTGTCTCTTGTAAAGTTGTTCCTTTTATAGAAGGTTTTCTTTGAATCAGTGGCACAAAACGGCCTGAAAAAAAACCCATTCTTCTTTCTTGTTTGTAGGGGAACCTTCCCAAATACTCCCACAACTCGCTGGTGGTCCAGGCCATGAAGACGAACGTCACGGATCCCGACATGCACGTGCTGTTTTTCGACGTGGAGGCCGTGATCATCCAGCTACTGGCGGAGGAGGCGCAGCGTCCCAATCCCACTCTCGTCTCCCCAGAATCCCTGCAGAAAGCTCCCGGCGGGGCCGACAAGAGCGGGTCATTCCTGGCCAATAAGATTTTCAAACAGGTCAGACTCTTGCTTGTTTCTTTTTTTTCATATCACTGAACAAAAGACTATCGCTGTCCTGCAGTCCATAGCAATCCACTTTACAGTCAACTTTATAAACCTGTCTAATGTGTTCTTGCGTTTCATCTGCAGATCAATTGAATTGATCCGATGGTTGGAAAAGCCCTTATTGGGGAATTTAAATGTGATTCAGGGGGAAGTGATTAAATGCATTTACAATTTTATTTGTTTTTACATAATTGTATTTATTATTATTTGTTTTATAATTGTCCTAAATTAAGCTTAAATTAAAAAAAAAAAATATATATATATATATATATATACAATTATAATTGTTCTATAAAAATATTTATATATTTATATTTGTATTATATATTTTAAGACACTATTTTTAAATAATTTTGTTTGTTATAATTCGTAATATAAAAGTACTGAATTAAGATAATCAAGTATTTAATAAAACATTTAGAAAGATATATATATAGAAGATAATAAATATTTTTAATTAATATATATAATAAAGTACATGTACAAATAAAGTATACAAATAATATATACAATTTGTATATACAATATATATAATATATACAAATAAATTAACATGAGTATAATAATAAATACTATATTTACTTATATATTTATTATTATTAATTATATTTATTTGTATTTATAATTAATGGTTTTATATTTTATAAACATTTCATTTTACATGTTTATTTTTATAGGAATAAAAAAATATATTAAACATTATAGTTTAAAATCAAAAATGAATGATTAAAAGTAGTTAACAAGGTTATTATCGTAAACTAAAACTATTAAAACATTTCAGCTAAGTGAAATAAAGCTGAAATAAAAATATAAATAAATTTATATTAGTTGAAAAACTTCAGAATATTTGCTTTTGAATATACTTTTAGAAATGTTACATTGACAATACACTAAAATAAGTTTAAGTTGAATCACTAAAATTATTAGCTTGAAATAAATGCTAATTAAATTATAATAAAAATAAATTAAACCTATATATATATATATATAAAGGCACATAATGAAATGACTAAACATTTAAAATTAACATAAACTCAGAATAAATTAATAAAATAAAATAACACTGATAGTCAAAAGCTTTAGGCTTTATTTTACTTTCTAGATGTAAAAAAAAAAAAAAACTGAGAAATAAAAGCATAAAAAATCGTCTGTTGCTGGTTTATTTGTCGTCACATGTTCCATCACTTCACCTGCACAGGTGAAGGAGACCATTAAAGAAAACATCAAGGAGCACCTGCTGGACGAAGACGAGGATGAAGAGGAGGAGCAGCGTCGGCGCGAGGAGAAGTCGAAGTCTCTGAGTCTCCTGGAGTACAACCTGACCATGGACACGGCCAAGCTCTTCATGTCCTGCCTGCACGCCTGGGGCCTGAACGGGGACCTGGACGAGGTGTGTGTGAACCGGCTCGGCATGCTGCGCCCACACACACCCATCTCCTTCGGCCTGATCTCGCGCGGCGGGCACATGTCTCTGATGCTGCCCACCTTCAAGGACTCGCTACTCCGCCGGCTGGCGCAGGGGGCGGTCGAGAAGCTCTCCGTGTCTGAGGTCGTGGGGAAGGGAACGTACGGCGTGTCGAGAGCAGTGACCACGCAACACCTGCTGTCCGTCATCTCACTCGCTAACACACTGATGGGCATGACCAACGCCACGTTCATCGGAGAGCATATGAAGAAAGCGCCAGTCAGGTGACATCACACACACACACACACACACACACACACACACATACACATACATACATGCACGCACACACGCGTGCATACACACACACACACACACACACACACATACATGTACGCACACACACACACACACACACACACATACATACATACATACATGCACGCACACACACACACACACACACACACACTCACACACACATAAATGTGCGCACACACACACACACACACACACACACACACACACACACACACACACACTCATAATGATCTCTAGTTAATAATCTTATCCCTTAAAACTCATCTTTAATCAACAAAATGACATATTTAAACGTTTTTCCTTGAAAAAAAAAATCTTTGTCTTAAAACATCTTGAATGTAACTCGACACCCTTGCCTCATTTGGTATTCGCAGTTCTATGAATATGCAAATGAGCCCCGCCTCCACTCACTCACTCAGCTCAGAGATCCACTGGTTGACGATCACACGTTGATCTGATTGGTTACAATGTAGTTTGTGACGTCAGAAACACCAGCGATTTCAAAGTGTGTGTTTGAGACTGTCTTTGGTTCACTGCAGTTTTAAAGAGGAAATACTCAGCAATGCTGTCGACTTATGAAGTTACACATGTTCTTAACACCACATAGACACATAAACAACATTAAAAGCTGGATTTTCACCACAGGGGGACTTTAAAAACATTTCTGTTGAAATAAAATATTAGGTTTTGAACTTAATGAAAATTTACAAAAGTTGCTTTGGCAATAAACCAAAATAAGTTGAAGTTGAAGCACTAAAATTATTAAGTGGAAATAATAAAAAAAACTAAAACTGAAATAAAAATAAATTAAACCTGAATAGCAATATAAAATAAAAGAATATAACGAAATTACTACAAATTTAACTAAAATTAACATAAAAACGAAAAATATTAATAAAGCTAAGATAAATAACACTGGTCAGGAACATATAACAAAGAAGGACTGGGTCATATTTCACCCACAGAAAATAAGGAATAAACATGAGACGACATATTTTGTATGAAGACAATAGAGCCTAATTTTAGATGTTTTTTTTTAAGTTATTTTTTTGGCATTTAAATGATTATCTGGACAATTTACTCAAATTCTCAGAATCACAATGCATAATCGTAATAATTTTTAATCATGTGAATAAATTATATAGAAACATATATATATTGCTTTTTTATATTAATACATTTTATTTATTTTATTATGTATATACAAACAAAGACTGTGGTGTGAAAATGCACTGACATATTTAGCGTTATAATTTTAAATTCGTTCTTATTTACATATTTTTTCTTTGCATTTTAATTTCAATTAAAATTTGTACATTTCTTTTGTAATAATATTTTTTTTATTAGTTTATTTCCTTAAATGTCTAATATAGCCCTCTTTAATTTAATTCTTATTTCAGTTTTATTTTGAATTATTATTATTAAAGTACTTAAAGTAAAAAAAAAAAAAAGTAAAAAAAAGATAAATGACATCTCGGCAAAAAGTGAGAAAGTAACCGACCCTCAGGTGTTTCAGGCCCCGCTGGTTCTGTTGTTTACCTGTGTTCTCGTATGCGTGTCTGGGGGCTTTGGTTCCCCTCGGGTTCCCAGGGGTGTGATGGAGGTTCAGGACAGTGAGAAACAGCACGCAGCGCCTCGTCTGCACGCAGGGGCCTCGACCGGTGCTCGTTCTCAGGGGCCGAGGCAGTTGTTCTGGTCATAACGGCCCCGCGGGGTGAAGCCGCTGAAGGCTATCGAGCTCTTTCTCTCGCTGGTTGTTTGCTGATCGTTCAGCTTGTCTGCAGGTGAGAGATTTCAGTCTCGTGTTCAGCGCTCTGCAGGTGAACTAGCAGCAACACGTGAAATCCGTCGATACGCGCCGTCAGTGTGTTTGTGCACATGTTTAGATTGAAGGGCAGCGCCACCGATTTCTTTCAAAGTCAGTTTTACCCTTGAAACAACTTTCGTGAGTCGATATAATGAGGGTAATTTTGAAGGAGCGGTTTATTTGAAGGGTTAGCGTTATATTTCACACTAATTTAATCTTGAATTATTTATATGTGATCAGAATCACTGTATAAATATCATGAAATTTGCATAACCATAATGCTTTCTTAATGGTGATTCTTCGTGGATTTTCATTATTGAATTTTACAATAAGGCTCCATTTGGTAACATTATTTAACTGCGTTAGTTAACGAGACCTAACAATACAATTATAAAGCATTTATTAATCTTAATTTTAATCTCAACATTTACTAATATATTATTAAAATCAAAAGTTGCATCTGTTTGTATTATTTAATGGACCCGAACTAACAATGAACAGTTGTTATTATTAACACTAACATTAACAAAGATTAATAAATACTGTAACAAATATATTGCTTATTGTACTACAGTAAGATAAATAAAATAAATATTTTAGGAAGATTATTTTTTTATATTTTTTATTTTATTTAATTTTTTTAATTTTTTTATTGAGATGTTTTATAAAAAAATTAATATTTTAATACACTATTTTTAAATAATTGTATTTATTATAATTTGTAATATAATTGTACTAATTTAAGATAATAAATAAAAGAGTATTTAATCATTAATTTAGGAAGATGATTGATTAATTCTTTTATTTAAACATAAGCATAAATTAAAGGAAGTACAAGTCCTTTTTATAATTCAAATAATCATGTATGTTTTGCATAAGGTAATGAGAATTCTAGAGAAATGTGCTTAACTATCATGAAAATAATGTCTCCATGCAAAAATATTTGATTATTTAATTAGATTTTTGGGGTAAAACATGACATTTCATATGCATTTCATTTACAGACTTTATGAGTGAGTCACTGAATCATCACTGTATAAATATCATTAAATTTGCATAACCATAATGCATTCTTAATATTCACATTTTATAAAATGAAGTAATATGAGTATAATAATAAATGCTACATTTACTTACTTATTTATTATTATATTATACTAATTACATTAAGTATATTATATGTGTTAGTAACTGACATTAACAAAGATTAATAAATACTGTAACAAATATATTGCTTATTGTTAGTTAATGCAATGTTAACAAATGGGTTTTATTGTAAATAAAGTAAATGTAAAAATGACTGTAATACATTGATTAGTTTATTTACACATAAGCATAAATTATCGTTTAAATAATTCATAATCATGTATGAGAAATGTACTTAATTATCATGAAAATAATGTCAATGCAAAAATATTTTGATTATTTCATGATATTTGACCTGAGCATGTTTGCCTTGAGAGTCGTACAAAACTCTAATATGTTGTACTACTATTATGTATTTGACTTTATGAGTGAGTCATTGAATCGTTCACTCAACTGACTTAGAAAATAAATACAATTTAATCGTTTTATAGTTGACAGCAGCAATTAACATTTTGTAAGAACCCTGAGAAAATAACGTTATTTCTTATAATCTATATTTTTTTGTATGCTAATTTTTTTCCACATGAACTACATCCTTTCTGTTTACACACAGATATTAAAACATTTCTGAACATCTTTCAATCTCGGCGTTGCTCTGAGCAAAATCTGCTCCACACTTTTATGAGGCAATTTCACATTTACGGCCTTGCTTTAGATTTGTTTTCTAAACGCTTTGGAGGGCAAAGTTACGCAGTGGAAAGCTAAAACGGCCAAAAAGATGGTATTTTCAATAACTTGTCAATAAACTTCTCCAACAAGCCCAGGATGAAGCTGGCAGAAATGTTACCGTTGAAATAAAAGCAGTGTATTATTGCTGTTGGTGGACGACGTCTGGACCGTTTCCATCAAACTGCAGGTTTAGTGTCTTTTATAATGTGTTCAGACGGTTTTATAAAGCAGCTAAAACTTTCCTGACACACTCACACACTCACACACACACACACACGTTTCTTGAGTTCCTATCAAATGCCTTTTGACTGTATAGTTTGGGAAGTGAAACGTTTCAAGCGAGTCTCTTACTAAACCTACAGCTTCTTAGAGTCCGTCAGAAGTCGTTTATTTCACGCCTCCTCTCCCCTCTTAACATGTGCTTTTAAAAAGCTGAACTCTGAGCAGAATGTGGAATCAAAGATCTCACAGAAGCTTCATCTGAAGCTTTAACGAGGTCAGGCTCTCGTTAGAGTGAATATGACAGGTGGAGCGGAGAGTGATGATGACAGGACGAGACGGTAGACACCAACACTAGAGAGAGAAAGAGAGAGAGAGACAGCAAGTATGAGAGAGAGAGAGAGAAAGAAGAGATAACAAGCTGACTATACGAAGACATCTTCGTTTTTTTTTTTTTTTTTTGCAGCTAGGGTTGAGTGATATTGCTTGCATGGATACAAAACAATATATTTTAATATTTTTTGCTGTCTTTTCATGATCATTATACATTTTAATATATTTTTTTTACTTTATTTATTTTTTATTTTATTTTCCAACCAGTTGTTGTCGGGTAGATTCAAATAGTTTAATGCAACAGTTAAAAATGCAGAAACATGTTGAAGTATTTGCATTAGGGGTGTGCAATATTGGCAAAATTAATACCTCAATATTTGGGGGGAATTTGTTGATAATATTTTGATGATATTTTTACATTCTTCAAAAATGTGTTTGTGACAGTGTTATTTTAGTTGTATTCATATTTTGAATAAGCTTTTATTTTTTATAGTTTTTATGTTAATTTTAATTAAATTTGTAGTCATTTCATGTGCTTTTGTAATTTTATTTATTAATTTATTAATTTAAATTATGCTATTTAGGTTTAGTTTATTTTTTATTTCAGTTTTAGCTTTTATTTATTTCCTGTTAATTAATTTTAGTGCTTCAACTTAAAATTTTCATTCAGTTTAAGTTTTTCGACTAATATCTATATTTTATTTCACATAAATGTGAACATAAACATAATATAAATGTTTTAATAGTTTTAGTTTTCAGTTAATGATAATAACCCTGGTTTGCAGAAGCTTTATTGTACTCGCTCGCGCTTGTTAAGAGGATATTAATTGTTTCTTATGATATATATATATATATTAAAAAAAAACATATTTAAGGAAAAAATTTCTTATTTATTTACTTAAAACAAAGACATTCAAGTAAAAACAGTGATTTACCAAAAAAAAAAAAAAAAAAAAAGATTATAAAGAGAGCATTTTAAACACATGGCAATACACTGAAATATGTTTATGTTGAAGTATTGAAATTAGGAACATAAAATAAATAACTACAACTAAAACTGAAATAAAAATAAAAAATAAAGTAAAAACTAATAAAGTGACAAAAGCACATAACGAAATGACTAAAAATGAAACTAAATTTAACACAAAAACAATATGAAAACAAAATATTAATAAACTAAAATAACACACACACACACACACACACAGTCCTGCATAAGCACACATGTGCGTGTATCTGCTCACACACACTCCTGCTGGTCTGATGTTGAATTCTGTGCTGCAGATACAGTATGTGTGTTAAATATTTCATTTGGGCTTTTGTGTTTCAGACCCCCAAGACCAGGAGCCCCCGAGAGCCCGAGACACAGCGGCCCTCAGGCCTCCAGCCCGGCCCTGCAAGGGCAGATCAAACAAGGTGAGTACAAAGATCTGCTCTCGCTGTGAAACAAACACACACAAAACACTCAGACTGACACTATTTTTATATATAAAAAAATATATATATATATATATTTTTTAGAACAGGAACCATGTTTTAACTAATCAGTTGTTGTCGGGTAGATTCATAATGTTAAATGCAAGAGTTAAATGCAGTAAAGATAAATAAGTATTTGCATTACGGGTGTGTGATATCAATAAAAATGTATCTTAATATATATATTTTTTTATTATTATTATTATTATAATTTTTTATTCAGAGGAACTATAACTTGACTAATCAGTTGTTGTCGGGTAGATTCATAATGTTAAATGCAAGAGTTAAAATGCAGTAAAGATATAGAAATATTTGCATTAGGGGTGTGTGATATCAACAAAAATGTACCTTAATATTTTTATAAATAAATAAAAATATTCAGAGGAACTATAACTTGACTAATAAGTTGTTGTCGGGTAGATTCATAATGTTCAATGCAAGAGTTAAAATGCAGTAAAGATATAGAAATATTTGCATTAGGGGTGTGCGATATTGACAAATGCATATCTTAATATTTTATTATTTTATTTTATAAAATATAAAATTTTATAAGATATAGAAGTATTTGCATTTGGGGGGGTGCGATATCGGCAAAAATGTATATTACAATACTTTTGGGTATTTTTTTCAATAACAACATTTAAAGTTTATTCTCCTTTTCATACTAACATAGGTTTTCTATTATCTAGTGCACTTTTCTTTCACTGTCTGGTTTTTAGATGCTTTCTTCCCGTTCTGCATGTCTTGCATTTCATATCGTCCAGCTGGAGAAAATGCTGATCTTAGCAAACGCCAATAATAATGCATTTTGTTTGGCACTGAATCTCTGTTATGGAAGATTCTAGATAACATGCACCAGAAAAAGTGTCCAGTTTAGTGGAGGGTGTCCATTTAAACCCTGTTAGTAACACACACAGACACACACACACACACACAATATTTTATTTTATTTTATTTTATTTTATTTTATTTTATTTTATTTTATTTTATTTTATTTTATTTTATTTTATTTTATTTTATTTTATTTTATTTTATTCAGAGGAACCACGATTTGACTAATCAGTTGTTGTCGGGTAGATTCATAGTGTTAAATGCAAGAGTTAAAATGCAGTAAAGAGAAAGAAGTATTTGCATTACGGGTGTGTGATATCAATAAAAATGTATCTTAATATTTAAATTTATTTATTATTATTATTTTTATTTATTTTTTATTCAGAGGAACTATAACTTGACTAATCAGTTGTTGTCGGGTAGATTCATAATGTTAAATGCAAGAGTTAAAATGCAGTAAAGATATAGAAATATTTGCATTAGGGGTGTGCGATATCAACAAAAATGTACCTTAATATTTTTATTAATAAATAAATAAATAAAAATATTCAGAGGAACTATAACTTGACTAATAAGTTGTTGTCGGGTAGATTCATAATGTTTAATGCAAGAGTAAAAATGCAGTAAAGATATAGAAGTATTAGCATTAGGGGTGTGCGATATCAACAAAAGTTGACATCTCAATATATATATTTTTTTTGATCAATAACAACATCTAAAGTTTATTCTTCTTTTCATACGAACATAGCTTTCTATTATTTAGTGCACTTTTCTTTCATTCTGCCTTTTCTTTTATCTTTTTTTATTTTTTATTAATTTTTAAATTTAAATTAAATAAATTTTTATTTATTTTGCATTTTGTTTGGCATTGAAGCTTTGTTAGAAAACTTCTAGATAACATGCACTGTTTAGTGCAGGGTGTCTGCTTGAACCCTGTTAGTAACACACACACACACACACACACACTCTTCCTCCACACGTGCCCTAATTTGTCCCCCGTCCCGAGCTGCTATTGTTGGGCCACAATGGAGGAGGACTGTGAATAATGTCTTGTGTTCAGTTGCTCACGCCACACGCCTGTTTGGCTCATTCACAGGGAAGTGTGTGTGTTGTGTTCTTCTCTTCGACCAGAAGGCCCTGCAGCGTTTCTTTCTCATGCTAAAGTCTTTCACCGGACAAAACAGCGCGAGCAGCGTCAGCCCTCCGTGTCCGGCGTCCTGACACGCGCCTGTCCGATGAATTCTCACGCCGGACCAGATTGCGTTTAGAGAAGGAGAACGTTATGATCTCTCTCTCTCTCACACACACACACACACACAGAGAGAGAGAGAGGGTCCTCTGAGATGTGTTGAGAATATTGATCTAACACTTCTCTTTAGGTTTGTACACATAATGAAAGTTATTCAACGCGTGTAGCGTTTTCCCCTCCTCTCGTTTCCTCGTATTGATCCGGACGGGTTTGTGGAACTGCTCAGGTTGTGTTATTAAGTGTTTTTTAATGGAGTCGTTCTTTAAATCGCGTGCCGAGATAAAAGCCGAGCGTGTGCCGGCAGAAACATGCAGATCTCGCTGTGCGTTACGGAGAAGTTTCAGTCTGAGACCCTGCTAGTTTTAGCACAGGAACACTGACATAAAATATGTTTTTATTGTCATGAAGTGCTGAAGACTTTTAAAATTCACCTTTTTTCATGTCTGTCGTCTTTGATCGATATATGCTGTTGTATGATCTATTTAGCAGACTTAAAATGTAAATGAAAGCTTGATTGAGGACTACATTACTAGTATAGTAACGGTTAACCGATATGCTGATACTGAGCCGTATTTATTGATATTTATTTAAATATATACTTAATATAAATATATATATACATAAGGGGTTCGATTGCAAGGGGTTGCATAAGAAATCTATTTTGCATAAAATGTATGTCTCTATTTTATTTGTATTATTATTATTTTATTTTAATTAAAAAAAAAAAGTATAATGGTGACTTTAACAGTTCACTGGTAGCTGATAAGAAGTCTACAAAATACAGTGTAAAATCCTTAATTTACATGATGTTTATGATATTAACAAAAATGCATTTCTTTTAAAAATGTATTTTATTATCCACCGACAGATTTTCCTTTTTATAAATAAAATTAATTTCTTGTTTTCATTCTACAAAGATTGATTTGTATATTTAGGGCACTTTTTTCTTTCCTAAAAATGTTTTCTTTAAAAAAAAAAAAAGAAAAAAAAAAAGATTTGTTGTTTTGCATTTTGTAGCTGCAGTTTGCACTTATTTAACAAATAATTTTGTCAGATGAATACCTTAACCAAGTTTAGTGTTTTTGTTCTTCCCTCATATTTAACATAATTAAAAGATATTTTCCTGATATTTTGATGGTTTACTCGAGCTGTGTTTCCCCTCGGGACGTCAGGTTTGGTCGCAGCCTCACTGAGGATGATGTGCTCCTAGGAAAACACCTTCCACTTGTTTGTTTGTTTGTTTGTTTGTTTGTTTGTTTGACAAACCACACTGCTCTGTTTTTCTCTCCACTCTGCAGGATCCCTGTCTCTCTGTCTGCATGCATGGCTTCGCTCTACTATCTCTCTCTCTCTCTCTATCTCTATCTCTATCTCTATCTATCTCTCTCTCTATCTCTCTCTATCTCTCTCTGCCATCTCTCTCTCTCTCTCTCTCTCTCTCTCTCTCTCTCTCTCTCTTTCGCTCTCTCTATCACTCATGGGATTTGTAATTCTTGCTCATAATTGTTCATTTTACAGGTGCAGCTAAATGTTTTGGATCACTGGAGTATGATTCTGCTTGAGTAAGAGCAGCATGATTCTGGATAATTTGAGAATCACGATTTATTTGTTTAAATTAGAGATTACGGTTGAACAAATAACGTTATTTTCTCGAGGTTCTGACAAAATGTTAATTTTTTTCTAAGTCAGTTGAGTGAATGATTCAATGACAATCACATTTTTTAACAGTCACTTGTCGCCACCTACTGGTGTAATGATGTAATTGATACAATCTTTATTTGAAGCATCAAGTTACTTTCAAAAGGTGATTTACTCTAATGATCGCTACTGTAGACATCAGTGTTTATATCTGAACTATAATCTTTTATTCCAGTGCTTCTGTGATCATATGAATGATTGTAAGACAGAAATAATGATACGGTGTGGCTGAAAAGACTGTTTGTGAAGCTGTTTCATATCTCTAATAGACAGAGGAGAATTGTTGTAATTTAGGAATGAGATTGTGTGGGTGTTTGAATTGAGATCACAATCTTTTAACTATTAATCTTGCAGCTCTAATATATTCACACAGTATATATATATAAAAGCATCAGTTTAAAAGGTTCAATTGAAAAACTTTTGTTGAATTAACCATATTTTATCCAGGTTTCAGAATAATGCTTTTCACCACAAACATTTACTATGCTAATAAAAGTTTCCATCTGGAAACCACTATAATAAGAGGAATGTAATGAAAGCTTTAGTAGCGTTTATTAATATCTGATGATCCGACAGTACAGTAACGGTTTTAGGGAAAATGCTGTCTGAACTACTTTTGTGGAAGTTGATATTAAAAACTATTGAAGCAGATTTTATTCTTGCTGCTTTATGGACCTGTATTAACTTTAGAGAATAACATTTTTTGCACTTAATACATTAGCATTTTTTTTACTTAAATTCAAATGTTTTGTTTAATATGAAACAGCAAAGACGAAAAAGTGTCTAAAAATTATTTAAAAATGCATTTATTCTGTAATGCTTAACATTTTTAGCCTTTTGTTGACATTAGTTCACAAGTATTATCAATAAAAAATACTCGTAAAGCATTTATTAATCTTAGTTAGTATTAATGTCAACATTTACTAATACATGAAATAAAAATCATAAGTTGTATCTGTTAATATTATTGTGGACCATTAACATTAACAACGATTAATGTTTAAGTTAGTTAATAACTCATTTTAACTAATAAGAATTAGTGTTACAAATTATTCTTATACATTTATAAAAAACAACGTCTAAAATATTGGTTTTGATACCAGTCGTATTTTGTGGAAACTGTTACCATAGTTCATAATAATTATAAAATCTAGATTTTTTTGGTGATAGTCACACTAATAACCATAATAACCAATTACTTACTCATTTTTAATTTCAATTTTTTTTCCTGTGTCCATGTGAGTGTTCAGTGCCGATGTATTCAGTTTATTTTCATTTAATAACAGCCGCTTTACTCTTCTAACACTGCTGGAGGCCTTTCCTTCTTTCTTTCTCTCTTTCTTTCTTTCTTTCTTTCTTTTTACTTTTCTTTCTTTCTTTTTAATTTTCTTTCTTTTTGTTTCACGGATCTTTTCCTCTCTTTTCAAGCTGCCGCCGCTGTTCCGTCTTCTGCTTCAGGAGTGTCTCACTCTCCCTCAGTCAATGAAGGTATTCTCTCTGAATAAAGGCCTCTCTCTCTCTCAGTCTCTCTCTCTTTCTCTTTCTTTAGCCGCGCTCGTTTTCTCTCCCTCTGCTTTCCGTCCGCCTCGCACTCAGTGCCTGTGTGTGTTTGTGTTTCTGTCTCTAGGTTCACTATTCTACTGTACCTCGTGCTTGTAGTCGTTTTCTGTCTGTCTGTCTTTCTGTCTGTGTCAATGTATGTCTTGGACTGCATGCTTACTTTATACACACACACACACACACACACACACACACACACACACACACACACGTTTATCTTCAGATCCTCAGTGTTTTAATAAACATCTTTACGAGTGAAATAATTAAATCCTTAAAGCAGTTGTTTCTGTACTGTATATACTGTAGATATAGAAATAAAAACAATTATAAACATTTAAACAAAATAATAGTTTACAATAAGGTCTCATTTGTTGACTACCTAATACATCAACTAACAAAAACTAACAAAGATCAATATATTTGTAAAGCATTTATTGACTTTTGTTAATGTTAGTTAATAAAAATGTTCATGTTCTTGTTGGTTCACACTTAACAAATACAACTATTATTAGTAAATGTTAAAATCAACAATATCTGAGGTTAATAACTTCATTGTTTTTTTGTTAGTTCAATGTTTACAAATTAACTCGTATCGTAAAGTGTTAGCAAAATATATATATATTTTATTATTTCAGAGATGTTTTCTTCCATTCTGCATTTGGAACATTTTATTTTAAACATATTTAGAAATGTTTTAAAATGCTTCTGAAATTTGAAATTTCTTTAAATAAATAAAAAATTGAAAATTACCCGTTCCCACAATGCATTATTTTTTATAAAGAATTTAGTCATACAAAAATACATTTGGATGTAAAATGTACCGCTGGTGAAAATCATTACAATAAGTTTAACATTAGTTTACTACATTAGTTAACATGAACTTACAGTGAAAATTACTGCAAAAGCATTTATTAATCTTAGTTAATGTTAATTTCAGCATTTACTAATATATATATATTTTTAAAGTCTCTGTTAACAATAGTTCATGAACAAATAATGACCAATACTATTATAATAAACATAAACCAAGATTATTAAATGCTGTAAAACACATTGTTCATGTTAGTTAATATATGAACTGATGTTATTGTAAAGTATTTTAAGCAAAAAAGCGATTGTAATTAAAATTTTTATTCAAAAGAGAGCCAAATATGTAAAATGTAGAATTTTCCACAAGCTGTTTAAAAAAATACATGGTGGTAAATGTCAAGTTATATTTTTGTATCAATGTTTCTGCTTCGCACTTCTTTCCCTTCTTAGAGATCCAGGCTAGATTTGTCTTTTTTTTTTCAATCAGTTTTTATAAAGCGATGGCCTGAATGTACAGTAGTTGTTAGAATATTTTCCTAAAGGTAAGTTTGTTGATCTTGTTTCACAAAGAAATATAATTTCTTTGAAGTTTCTCTCCTCAGAAGTTTTCCCGAAAGCTGTTCCATATATTTCTGATATATGTGATTCTGTGTTGGATGTTGCTCATCATGAATATGAAACGTTGCTCATGTTTTTCTAGGGTCCTGTCAGGCCGGGCTTCAGATCTGCAGGGCTGTTGTGTATCGCCGTGATTGACTCTCTGTGTGATTGTGTGTTTGTGTAGGTTGGAGTCAGCTGGCCGCCATGCATTGTGTCATGCTTCCTGATCTTCTGGGTCTGGATAAATTCAGGCCTCCTCTACTGGAGATGCTGGCTCGCAGATGGCAGGACCGCTGCCTGGAGGTAGTAAAGTGTATTATTAGCGGCTAACCTTTTCATAGTTCCTAGAACTATTGGCGGAAGTTCCGGGATTTTGGCGCGTTCGCACCACAGGAGCTAGGAACGATTTTAATTCTAGGAACTCCTTTTGGAGGAACTAATTGAGCTCCTATTTCAGAGTCGGTCTAAACCAGCACTATAGGAACTATATGTGACGTTAGTGTTCGCTGATTGGCCGAACGCACGCGAAACACCAGCTCCCGCAATTTTTTAAAAGGCTGTGTAAACACACAGATTATAGCCTATATATTTACTCCACAAACTAACTCTACGAACAGGGAAAACAGTGATAGATGGACCTCTTAACCTTGACACTGAGGAGAATATACAACGTGACTTTGAGGAGACCAAGAGAAACATGATTATGTATTTTTGCTCAGCAACACTGGACATCAACCACACGGCATACGCTAATACCTTTACACTACTGTCTACTTTCTATGTATAACAGTTCTATCTAATAAAGTATTAGACAGGTCTGTTAGACAGATCTTAAACTAATGAACATGGAGAATCTGCCGTTCTCAGCTCCGTCAAAATAAAAGTCACAACAACAAGCTCTTCAAAGTTCCTACTAGCGGTGCAAATGTAACCAGGAAAATGTTCGTAGGGGAATCATTAGTTCTCGGGGAACTAAGTTCCTAGAACTATCTGGTGCGAAAGCCCCTATTGATATTTCAATAGTTACATATTTGTTTATTATATTCAAATCTTTTTTAGGGATGCACCGGTATGAAAATGTTGTTCAATACCGATAACCGATATTTCTTTATATTTGTAAGCTGATAACCGATAATTCTTTATATTTGAAAGCCGATAACCGATAATTCTTTATATTTGAAAGCCGATAACCAATAATTATTGATATTTAAAAGCCATTAACCGATAATTCTTTATATTTGTATGCAGATAACCGATAATTCTTTATATTTGAAAGCCGATAACGATAATTCTTTATATTTGTGAGCCAATAACCTATAATTATTTATATTTAAAAGCCATTAACCGATAATTCTTTATATTTGTATGCAGATAACCGATAATTATTTATATTTGTAAGCCGATAACCGATAAATCTATATATTTGTATGCAGATAACCGATAATTCTTCATATTTGTAAGCCGATAATCGATAATTCTTTATATTTGTGAGCCAATAACCTATAATTATTTATATTTGTATGCAGATAACTGATAATTCTTCATATTTGTGAGCCGATAACCAATAATTATTTATATTTAAAAGCCATTAACCGATAATTCTTTATATTTGTATGCAGATAACTGATAATTCTTCATATTTGTAAGCCGATAATCGATAATTCTTTATATTTGTGAGCCAATAACCTATAATTATTTATATTTAAAAGCCATTAACCGATAATTGTTTATATTTGAAAGCCGATAACCGATACAAACACACACTTATAATGTTCTCATGATAATTTTATGTAGCTTATTTGATTTCAATCATATTTCAAGCAATTCAAAACCATCATGGTGAACAGTGCGCATCTGAAGTGTCTCAGCTGAAGGAACTAATACACTATTTATCAGATTTAAGATATCGGGCAAATTTTTTTGTCGGGTCGATAACAATAACATTAAAAATAACATAAAAAATGTAAATATAAATTTACAAATATACCGATATGGTTGCCGATATATCGTGCATCCCTAGTCCTTTGTTTTTGTGAGCCATGCGATCTGTGTGTGTCAGAGTGTGACGCCCGTGACCGCAGAGGTGTCGTACGTCACACTGAGAGAGAAATGAAGAAAGACTGACGGAGAAAGAGAAAGAAAAGAAAGAAAGAGACGCTCTGTTAAGCATCCTTAATCCTTTTTCTCCAAGGGTTCCTCTCTGTCTCTCTCTCTCTTCTCGCATTCACTTTCACTCGTATCTCGCAGCTTTAGCACCTGCTAACCCCGCGGGACAAAGACACACACTCCATCTCTCTCAATGGCTTCTTTCAGGCTCGTGCTTTATTCCTGTGCTTCATCTCAGCGGTCGGGCATTTGAGTTCGGCTGCTGGGGCTTCAGTTAGAACTGCACTTTCTTAGAGAGAGCCTTTTCAACAGGAGCGAGTGTAAACCTGACACCTGTGTGTGTCTGTGTGTGTCTGTGTGTGTGTGTTTGTGTGTTTGTGTGTGGCTATAACTCCACTTTCTTAGAGAGAGCCTTTTCAACAGGAGCGAGTGTAAACCTGACACGTGTGTGTGTCTGTGTGTGTCTGTGTGTGTTTGTGTGTTTGTGTGTGGCTATAACTCCACTTTCTTAGAGAGAGCCTTTTCAACAGGAGCATGTGTGTAAACCTGACGTGTGTGTGTTTGTCTGTCTGTGTGTGTGTGTGTGTGTGTGTGTGTGTGTGTGTGTGTGGCTATAACTCCACTTTCTTAGAGAGAGCCTTTTCAACAGGAGCATGTGTGTAAACCTGACACGTGTGTGTGTGTGTGTGTGTGTGTGTGTGTGTGTGTGTGTGTGGCTATAACTCCACTTTCTTAGAGAGAGTCTTTTCAACAGGAGCATGTGTGTAAACCTGACGTGTGTGTGTGTGTGTGTGTGTGTGTGTGTGTGTGTGTGTGTGTGTGTGTGGCTATAACACTTTCTTGAAGAGAGCCTTTTCAACAGGAGCACTGCAGTATCTGTGTGTAAACCTGATGTGTGTGTGTGTGTGGTGCAGGTTCGAGAGGCGGCCCAGGCTCTCCTCTTGGCTGAACTGCGCAGGATTGGTCAGTCGGGCCGGAAGGACACCATTGATCTCTGGGCTCCGTATCTGCCGCAGTATGTGGACGCTGTCAGCTCCCGTAAGTGTTACACTGAACACTCCTGCACACGCACACACACGTCAGGTTTATATATAGAGAAATAAATAAAAGTTTAATAAAGAAAGACAGATAAACAGACAAACAGATCCATCCATCCATCTATCTATCTCTCTATTTATCCATCCATCCATCCATCCATCCATCCATCCATCCATCCATCCATCCATCCATCCATCTATCCATCTGTCTGTTCCAACTTGTATTAATTTCTGTGAAAACTAGCACCCCAGTGTGTCCATAAGCCCTTACAGTGGCACTGCAGGATTACAGGTGAGCGTGTCAGAGAATGTTTTCCACTTCTTGGCACACACACTTTGATGTAGTTGGCCAGAGATGAACCAGCACAAACGCTCCAGGTCGTGGGAAGAGTTTTCCAGCAGATTCTGTGGTGAATCAGGAATCTTTGAGATTCACCCCAGGATCTCAGCGATGGGAAACGCTTTGCTTTCCGCTCTCAACCCCAGACACGTGGAGTTGAGTTTACCAGCACTAACCTGGCCATCTCAAACCTCCAGACACGCCGCTCATCAAAGCAGACGAGGAGTGTGAAAACACACGGGGTATAATGTGTCTGCGGCGGTTTTCACACTCAGTTCGATTGTTTGGTCCAAACCTGCGTTCGATCCCTCCCTCGCAGGTCTTATTTCAGTGTTTGTGTTGTATTGATGTTCCTCAAACATTCTGCTTTGAGTTTGTTCTGAACCTCTTATGGCAGATCATTTCTGTTGTTTTTGTACTTTATACTTTTTAAGAAATTGTCAAACACAGTTTTTTCCCTCTGTGTTGATGCATTTCCTATTGAAACAGGACGTTTCGCTTCTATGTTCTGCTTGCAGGTGGTCTTAGGGGGCGGGGCATTCTCATTCTAGAGAGCATCTGATTGGACAAAAATCTGTGTGGTACAAGATGAGTCATCAATATTTGTGATCCGTTTTCCCATAAGATAAAGACTTTAAATTATAGATGTGTTTATCTGCTGGAGCGAGAAATACATTTTAGATGTTCAAATAAATACTGTTCTTTTGAACTTTCAATTTATTGAAGAATCCTGAAAAATAAAATGTAAGGCGGTTTTCTGTGTAGGCAGTAGACGGATCATTAGAGTTCAGAACAGAGCCATAATGTCACCTATAGTATATAAAACATCTGTGTGTGTGTGTGTGTGACATTGTGTGTGTGCTTTTGTGTCTGTATGTGTGTCTAAAGTCATTTACAACAAGAAAGCTTCTGTGTGTGTGTGTGTGTGTGTGTGTGTGTGTGTGTGTGTGTCTCAATGGGCCGTTGATGAGAGGCAAGCGGTGGCCCCTGGGAACGGTTGCCATGGTGACGGTTGCTGGTCAGTGTAATGTAACCGTGGCAGCAGTGACCTCAGCAGGGTACAGAACTGAAGGGGTCAGTGAAACCGATCTGCCCCCCACACACACATTTATTGAGTGTGTAACAGTACGACTGTCTTTTGCCATTTTAGTATTTGCTCATTTATTGAGATGACATTTTACAACTAGATGTTTAGAAATGCACACACACACATACACTCTCTCTCTCACACACACACACACACACACACACACACACACACACACACACACACACACACACACACACACACACACACACACACTCTCACACACACACACACACACACACACACACACACACACACACATTCACACATATACACATGCACACACATTAATGAATCAATTAGATTGAACTTGTTTATTATTTATTTTCTGCATACTCTAATATCCAATTTAAGTATGCAAATGCATTATTATGCAAAAAAATACACACACCATACATTTTGGATAAAATTTACTTTAAATTGTATTTAACTTTTTTGGTGAGTGATTGCACAACAAAATGAGAAAAATCACTACAGTACAATAAAGAAAAATCTAATTTTGAAATTGCAATTATTACAATTAAAGTATTAATAAAAATGACCTTTTTGTTTTTCCATGCAAACCATAAAATGGAAACTATCTGATGCAGATTAAAATGTACAGTTTATATTGTACTTTGAACAAATTGAATCACAATATTTGGCATTTTGTCTTTCATCACTGGATTTTTTTTGGATATTTTTGTAATTTGTTTGTTCATTGTAAGCTTTTTAACTGCATAATCTATACACATCTATAATTTAAAGTCTTTATCTTATGGAAATATGGATCACAAATATTGATGACTCATCTTGTACCACACAGTTTTCTGTCCAATCAGATGCTCTCTAGAATGAGAATGCCCCGCCCCCTAAAACCAACAAGCAAGGTAAAATACAAACACAAGTACAAGTTAAACTCTGTGACTCGCGGACTAAATTTGTTGACCGCTTGGAGTCGAGAGTTCAACGAAAGCTTTACTCTTGTCATTCCTGAGTCACGTGTGTGTGTGTGTGTGTGTGTGTGAGAGAGCGACTGTGTTTGTGTGAGTGTGTGTGTGTGAGCGACTGTGATTGTGTGTGTGTGTGTGTGTGTGTGCTAATGAGTGAGTGAGTGTGTGTATGTGAGAGTGTCTGTGTTTGTGTGTGTGTGTGTGTGTGTGTGTGTGTGTGTGTGTGTGTGTGTGTGTGTGTGTGTGAGAGAGAGAGAGAGAGAGAGAGAGAGAGAGTGTGTGTGTGTAATGACATGGGTATTACAATGTAAACACGGTTTATCTCCTGTGTCCTCATAAACCAAACGGCTTTAAAGAACAAACTTCAAAATGGAAATTCAAAAAATGCAGAAAGAGTGTGTGTGATGGGTAGGTTTAGGGGTCGGGTTAGTGTGTGTGTGTGTGATGGGTAGGTTTAGGGGTCGGGTTAGTGTGTGTGTGTGATGGGTAGGTTAAGGGGTCGGGTTAGTGTGTGTGTGTGTGTGTGTGATGGGTAGGTGTAGGGGTCGGGTTAGTGTGTGTGTGTGTGATGGGTAGGTTTAGGGGTCGGGTTAGTGTGTGTGTGTGTGTGTGTGTGTGTGTGTGTGTGATGGGTAGGTTTAGGGGTCGGGTTAGTGTGTGTGTGTGTGTGATGGGTAGGTTTAGGGGTCGGGTTGGTGTGTGTGTGTGTGTGTGTGTGTGGTGTACTGTATATGGGGCAGCCGTTGGGTCGATACTCATTGAACACGGTGAACTAATATCAGCATCAGTCTGTCTAGGAAACTAAACTCTATGCATATTCAGAAATATTAATGACATCATAAGCATTAATAAACGACTGCTCTTCGGCGGCACTTTTTATTTCATTTCTTTATTTTTCTTTGGTCGTTCATTCGCACGCCTCCTCTCACATACGCACACTCTCTCTCTCTCTCTCTCTCTCTCTCTCTCTCTCTCACCTTCACGACTCAAGCTTGACTCCCTGTTAGATGTTCAGGGCTGGGATTTACCCAGAATCCCCTGGGGTGATGAGCGGTGGGAGGGTCGGATGAGCAGGTGATTAAAACAGGCCTCAGGCGGTTCTTCAGTGAGAGACGGTCAGGCCCACGGATGTGCCTGGATAATCCCACACAGCTCGCTTAGTTTCCCTGCACACACACACACACACACACACACACCCCGAGGGCCAAAGCCATCCACACACTAAAAACCCTCCATACCAGCCGTTTATCTTCTAGGAATATTCCGGGTTATTTACAGCTTAAGCTCTATCGACAGCATCCGTGACGAGCTGTCAATTACCTCGGAGAAGAGTTTACACTGGGAAAACCAGCAACAAAACACTGTCCACACAAAACACTGAAACTGTAAAATTGTGCGCTTCCATAAAACATTATGATAATTATTCCTAATGCATCATTACTCCAGTCTTCAGTGTCACATGATCCTTCAGAAATCATTCTGATATGATGATTTGATGCTCAAGAAACATGCATGATTATTATCAATGTTGAAAACATTTCATATTTTTTTGGAAACTGAGATGCATTTTATTTTTCAGGATTATTTGATGAATAGAAAGTTCAAATTAGACTGTGTAAACAAACACAAAAATATCGTCCAGACAAAAAAAGAAACAAATTGAAATTATTCATTGAAAATCTTCCACTTCCAATCTTCCAGTTCAAATCTCTCACTTTTCATTTGCGCTTCCATAAATCATTCTGATAATTATTCCTAATGCATTGTTTTGCATTATGTATTGATCATTTACGAGATATAAATGCCATTTGGTTTCCTTGGCATTGTGTCTCGATGCATGAAGTGTGTGTGTGTGTGTGTGTAAGAACGAATGCAGTATTTTTCTCGCACACAGTTGTCATATGACTTCATCAGGTTTGGAATATAATGCATAATGCGTTGTTTTATGATTCTTTGATGGGTCACTTTATGAGTCTTGACAGATCTAGTCACCATCCCTTTTTATTTTATTGAAAAATGAATCACCGTTATTTTAGTTTCATTGATTTACTTTTATAGTTTGTATTCATATTTCATTTCTTTTTTTGTTGTTGTATTTTTCTGTTTTCATTTTAAAGTATATTTTGTTGTCATTTTTTCAAAAAAAAATCTTAGTTTTAGTCTATTATTAGTGTTTTTGTCTATATAGTTTTTGTTTAGTTTTTAGTTATTTTAATATTTTAATTAAAATAAAAAATATTGATTTTTTTAAAAATATTTTATTTTATTTCAGACAAGAAACTAAAACTAAAATATTACTAAAATATGCACACAAAAAAATCATCAAACCTATTAAAAACGTTTCTGTTCATTGAATGAATAAGAGAAAATATAAATATTAGGTATAAAAAATATCCACTAAATGAAAATTTGAAATGATACCTTGACAATAAACGGAAATAAGATAAGTTACCTAAATAGCAATATTTAAAAAATAATAATAATAATAAAATGACAAAACCACTAAAAATTTTACACAAATTTATTACATTAACACACACACAAAAAAAAATCTAATTCTATAATTATACTACAAACTATAATAAAACTAAAAAACAACTAAAATAACACAGATTTTTGTTACAATAATAACCTGGTGTGAAAATGTATTAAAATGTCGATCACACTTTAGTTTAAGGTCCAATTCTCACTATTAACTATGACTCTTTCCTCCATAAACTCATAATTACTGCTTATTAATAGTTATTAGTAAGGCAATTGTTAAGTTTAAGGGATGTAGAATATGTGCTTTATAAGTGCTAATAAACAGCCAATATCATAGTAATATGCATGATAATAAGCAACGAGATAATAATGAGAATTAAACTAAAGTGCTGCCAAA